>JAUPFT010000008.1:10171397-10563897 GCA_036936625.1 Parnassius smintheus behrii
GAGTGCTAAGGTGTTTAACGTCCATATCTAATAGTTAACCTGTACGCTCTGACAGCGCGCAACATGTAATACTCCCGTTCGCTCAGGACCTCAAAATGGCGGCAAATGAAAAATTTTCCCTAACTTGCAAATTCTGCTATATTTTCACTTTAAGACAATATTTTTTAATAAAACTTACAGGAATTCTTCTTGAATGTATAAACTATCGAATAAAATAATTTTTGGATGTTAGATATAGTAATAAAATTCATAAATCACCCTTTAAAATGCACAGTAGTAGTAAGGTGTTTAACGTCCACATCTAATAGTTAACAAAGAATATCTTTATTAATCTGAAAAGTGTAAAGTGAGTGTGATCATTTGACTTGATATTGATAAAGACCGAATTATGTTTTAAAGAAGACAAAAAAGTAAAAATAATAAAGAATAAATGAAATCAATGTTTATTGGGAAGATCAATCGTAAATATCATCTTAATTCATTGTTTAGATGGGAACCTAAATACATGGCGAATTTTAGTAAATTAATTATTAATCTGCGACGGCCGTTGGTTATGCCGCCCAGCTGAGCAGTTTGCTCCTCATTGTTCTCAGGAGTTCGGATCTAATTAACTAGCAGTCAATAGCAGGATGCCTTCAGACGTAACAGAGCCGAGCGCAGGCAATTACTCGGCAATTAATTTCACAATAAACAAGTGAATATTCTATAAGTATCCTTGTTTATATGCGTACAAATGTATGCGGAGTAAATTTCTTGTACGTGCGAACACTTTTTTATTTATTCATTTTGGGTATAATGATTTTCTTTTATTGATGGCATCTTTTTTACGGTGTTTATTACAAACGAATATTTAATATATTAATAATAATGATGTATTCCTTTACTACTAAACAAACTAAAAGATGATTAATTACCTTTAACAAGTCTACTGCTGCACACAAGTCTCCCCCAAGAAATTCCACAAAGTATGATCTTGAACCACCTGCATCCATCGACTTTCTGCGTGGTTTACCAGGTCATCCCTCCATCTAGTGGAGGCACGCCACACACTTCAGCCAAAGGTACGACGCTGCCACTCGAGAACCCTTCTTCATCATCGGTTATCGGTTCCTCGAGCTATATGGCCGGCCCAACGCCACTTCATCTTATTTATCCGTTGGGCTATGTCTGTTACTACCGTAGTTTCATGTTTTTTTATATCTATAATTAATTACCCTTCAGATTAAAACTAATACAATATAGATTTAAATATTCTATTGTGATTTTGACGTGTGATTGTGTAGCTACGACAGAGATTTAGGAAAGCGTCGAAGACCAAGACACGCGTTGTGGCTTCTCTTTCTTACGATGGGAGATAAAAATGACAAGCAATGAATATACCAGTATAAGTAAGTGTAAGCAGTGACAATGTACTTCCCAAATGATACGTATAGCAAAGAAGTGAAAGCCAGCGTCTGTCTTTACGTTCAATTATAGTCTGGTTGTCTTCAAGGCAAGCGTTTTATTACTCTAAGCCATCACTTACCACTCTCTCCGGTCGTATAGTAACTTAATACGTCCGATCACGTGCTCGGTGCGTAAAGGAAACATGGCCATAGAAAACGTAAAGTCCTCTGAGCTAATCAATAGCAGCATGAACACTTGAACTTGAAAAATCTACTATGCAATTAAAAACATAACTTGTAAAAAAAAACCAAGTCTCGCAACTCAGTTCTTCTACCGTAAAAAATTGTGAGATCCATGTAATACCAAGTCGGTTAATTTATTCAGTCCCTACTTAAGTATTCTACTGTTTTAAGTTATTACGTAATTAACTAACCTAACAACATTTTATAGTGACCATATCAATGATTAAAACCTTTTATGTTTTAAATATATAAATTGACTTGGCCGTCGCATGAGAACACAATGTATCTCACAATAATCTGTGCAAGTTTAGGGGGTAATCTGTGGAAGTAATATATACTATATTAAATTAGGTTGCTTAGTGCGATGGCCAAGTAAATCTATATGTTTACAACATAAAAGATTTTTAGCAACTGGACAGGAGCTTAGGGAATTTCTCTACTGCCTCTACTACCATTAAAAATAAGAATTGATATTAGTTTTACGTCTTAAAACGTATTTTCAAGGAAGCCGTCTAGGTAACTCACCTTAATATACTCCTACGTTTATATTTTAATGCTTTTCCAGCACAGGTGCCAGGATACCCTTGTCAAATGTCGATTGCCTAAGACGCTTCGAAGCTTTGTTTATAAAAGTATTGTTACGTTCTATACTCGGGTTAAACTTGGTATTTCTTCTAAGGAGTATTTTATGGCAGACATTAGCTCTAAAAGTCTTCTTTGGTCAGTCAAAATATATATAAGATATTTTATATTATTAGAGACATTACGATTAAAGGAATACTGAGTCAATCTTATTCCTTTTATTATACATATTTGGAAAATGTTCATGGATAATTCAAATCTTTGAAAGGCTTTGAACTGAATCTGATTAAAATTCACAGATAGAAGAAAAATGTTTTGTCCATAATGGAAATACTAAACAAAACCTAAACGAGGTTGACTTGAAAGTGTGTGATTGTTTAGCTGTAGAACCAAGAATACAGGTTTATTTCAAACTTAAAGGTAACAGACTACTTGATGGTAAGTGTCTGCTATTGCTCATGATCACCTCCAATTTATTTACTAACTTGTACCTGCAAATAATTTAACTGCAACCTTCACCTTACCGATCAAAAACCACCACCGCGTTTCCGTGATGACGTAATGGGTGAATATAAAAATTGCCAAAAATGTTCTTGAAGCCTCTGCTAGATTGTGGTAAAACCATCTCGTTTACTGTAACTGTTACAGCCTATTAAAGTCAACTGAGGGACACAGACCTTCCTCATAGAACGCCTCATATTTTCCACAATAGCCACGCTTGGCAAACGGGTTGGCAACCGCAGTTTTTTAGTTTTAGTCGTTATTAGGACGACGTACCTACTCATCTCATGATTCGTTTCCCTCTGTCACCTCATACGACCATCACGGGATGATGTGGGGTATGGGATATTCTTACATTGTCACTACACGGTAACTCCGGCACTACACGGTAAGTTCTACTACACGTTTAGACCAAACGTAAAATACCTAGAACGGTGACGGGGATTAGCTCCACAGTTACAAAATTTCAGGTTTTCCAATCGCCAATTCGCCAACCAAGCGAGGCGATTAGGGAAAATCCTTAATACCATTGGGGCCCATGTCCGGAAGTGGACTTTGGCGGGCTGTTGTTGATTTGTTTAGTAATGGGTATAGTTGCTTCGTATCCCTGACAACTAAGATAGAGCGCCTTAACAACCTGTAATTTAACCTAATTTTTGGTCCTTAAAACCAGAACACGACAGTAGGTGTACTGATTATTGTTGACAAGAATATGTACTAACCTAACTAGAAAGACCCCCAAACAGAACAGAATCCCATCCATCTCGTCATCGTGCATTTCATGGTTGAATTATGATGTACGAGTATGTTTTTTTCTAATATCCTATTATATTTCTAAGCCAAGTAAGAAAGGTCATCCTGCTATCTAATCAATATATATATATATATATATATATATATATATATATATATATATATATATATATATATATATAGACGCTCACTGACAAAGGGTTTTACCACAGTTTCATTAAAAAAAATATGATTTTATATCTACGTTATTATCGTCAATTATCGTGCGCACAGAGATGCCAGCGCGTATTAGCCAGTAATGTATATATGCCCTTTACCATTTTTAAATAAAATAAAGTAGGTTACTCTTTACGTAGAACTCAGCTAAGTGCAAAGCTTTTCTTATTAATGAAGAGATAAGAAATAATCACTACGTTGTTTCGTTACGATTTACCGGTCTTCATATATGGCCACAAAAGAAATATTAGAAATACGAAACCGGCCTGGCTTCGCCTGGGTATGATCAAATAATGTAGCTAGAATTAAAATAATCGACGACCATTTATTTTAACATTTTTATTTATTTTAAAAATCTTCAAGTTTTTCAGATAAAATATAGCCTAAGTTACTCCAGACGTTACTCACTATCTGTTTATATCGTTTCATTACAATCGGTTCCGCCCTTTCGAAGATTAGTCCAGATTAACCGTGTAGACGCGGTGTGAGAATATTCTCTACCCCACATCACCCCATGTTTCATATCAGGCGACATAGGAAAACACATCAGGAGATAGGCAGCAGCGTCTTCCTTATATAGACTAAAAATAAAAAGTTGTCGTTGCTGTGACGGCCCAATATTATTATTAATAATTAAATTCAATATAAATGGGCGTCAAAAATAGTCTTAAAAGATATATATTAAGCAATTAAGTTAAATTAATAAACATAAAGTTAATATATTTCAGACATTATCACAATAACATAGTAAATTAAAGGCAAAATTATTGTTTTTCGTAATAAATAAATTTATTTAAAAAACTTGAAAGAAATAATTAAAATAATATAAATAATAGAAATACAAGTCGAAAATAATATGAAAATATAGATAAATAACATTTATAAGATAATTAGCACCTGCTAAAAAAATACCGACATTAAATTTTTGGCGTACCAGAAAACGTGATTATAGCTCAGAGAACATAGAAAAATTTAAAATGTGTATTAAAAGTTTATCTTTTTTGAATATTTACCATGCTAATGACCCAAACATAGCCTACCAATATTTTATTGATGATTTTAAACTTTTTTATGACCTTTGTTTTCCGCAAATACAAGTTTTGATAAAAGTCAATAGTAAACCAAAATGGGTATCCCATGGAATCAAGGTTTGCAGTAGAAAGAAAAAAGATTTGCTTTGGAAATTCAGATTGAATTCAACTGAAGAGAACAAATTAAAATATGTAAAATATAGTAAATTATTTAAAAAAATTATAACCCTAACGAAACGTGCACAAAATAATTATAAAATAAAAATCTCAAGTAATAAAAGTAAAACAGCGTGGCAAATTATAAACAAAACAAGACTCAATACACCTAAAGAAACTATTGCCAACATAAAAATTAATGATCGAATTTGCATAGATAATCCTAAAAAAATAGCTAACGCGCTTAATAATTATTTTATTGAAAAAGTTAATCCCCTTCCCGATGCCGGGAAAAAAGTAAATACTACAATTAAACACCAATTAAATTCAATGTTTCTTGCACCGAGTTCACCATACCAAATAAATAAGATTATAAAAACATTGAAAAACACGAACAGTGTAGGATACGATGGTATTTCCACAAAAATAATTAAGGCAGTAAGTGAGGATATATGCCACCATCTGAGTCACATCATTAACTTATGTATATCAACAGGAATATTTCCAAAAGACCTTAAATTATCAATTATAAAACCATTATTCAAAAAAGGAAATAAACAGTTAATGGAAAATTATAGACCAATAGCATTATTATCAATATTCTCGAAAATTTTTGAAAAATATCTTTATGGTGAAATAAATTCTTATCTCGAAAAACACAAAATTTTGTGCAATGAACAAAAAGGGTTCCGGCAAAATAAGACCATAAATATGGCCATTTATGAATTCATTGAAAATATTATATGCCATGTTGACAAAAGATTTCCCATGATTAAAACTACTTTTACGGATTTTATCGCGTTTATTTTTACTTTTTATTTTTAATTCCCGACGTTTCGGGCGTTTTCCAGCACCCATGGTCACGGGAGACTGAGATGACTGACGTCCCGATGTCATTGTTAAACCCGGAGTACCTTCAGCTTTTTTAATTATTGTTTATGGTCCGATCTATGCAAAATGAACTAACTCTGTCTTGAGGTCTTGCAGTGGTATGCTTGGGTTTAGTTTTAATTTTATTGATTATAGGATCCCAAGCAGGTGGTAGTACCCAGCCTCCTTCTCTATTGAAATTAGGATGTTTTTTAATTTCAATAGCCTCACGTATCATCCTTGGTAGGAATCGGTGTTCTTTCGCGAGGATTTGTGGTCTATCAAATCTGATGTAATGGTTGGGGCCGTCTAGGATATGATCACAAACTGCAGACTTCCCATTTGTCCCAAAGATTTCCCATTTGTGCTATTTACTGCGATATGTCACAGGCATTTGACTATGTAGACCATAATATACTTATTAATAAACTTGACGCTTACGGTATTAGAGGAAATGTCTTAGATTTGATTCGTTCCTACTTAAATAATCGACAACAAATAACAGAAATAACTAAAGTGAATCTTGAAACCAAAAATGAAGAAATATACACTTCCAAGAAGCGCTATGTATCATATGGCGTGCCCCAAGGCAGTGTACTGGGGCCACTCTTATTTATTATATATGTTAACGACTTGCCAAATGCAACGACACAGCCTATTACACTATTTGCTGATGACAGTACTGTTACAATTGCATGTAAGGACATTAATCATTATAAATTTGACATCAAAAACGCATTGACATCTATAATTTCATGGCTAAACAATAATAATTTAAAAATCAATTTAACAAAGACAAATATAATGCACTTTGGACAAAGATCACAAAATCCATTAAATATAAATTTGGTTTATGATAATTACACGATAAGTGAAGTTACTTCTACCCGCTTTCTTGGCTTAATTATAGATAGCAAATTAAATTGGAAAGAACACATTAACGTATTATGTAAAAAAATCAGCAATCTTTCATACGCCCTTCATAAACTTGCTCCAACTATCAACACAGATACGCTTTTTTCGGCATACTATGGTCTTGTTGAATCTGTTCTCAGATATGGCATCATTTTTTGGGCCAACTCAACTAACACAGATATGGTATTTAAAATGCAAAAGCGATGCATACGGGCCATGTTTGGTATTCAAAGTACGGAGAGCTGTAAGCCATTATTTATCAAACACAAAATTCTCACACTTCCATCACTATATATATTGGAAATAGCTTTATTCGTTAGAAGCAACCCACACTTGTTTCCTCGCCTATCAGACAATGTAAGACGTAATCGCCGAGACAACAATAGACTATGTGCTCACCCTGCTAAAACAGCGCTACTGCGTGAAAGTGTAGTATGCAAAGCTCCATTAATATATAACAAAATTCCAAACGACATTAAACAATTGAATACAGGATTATTTAAGAAAACATTAAAAAAAATATTGACTACAAAATGCTATTATAATTTTAATGACTTCCTTAACGACAAATCCTGAATCATGAATGTAACAAACCTATTTAAATACTATTTACTACTTTATTATATACATTGTTAATATCATTGTATTGTTAATGCCATTGTATAATTATTTTTGATAGGAAATATAAATGACATTTATTACATTCAATTACTTCATGTTCTGATAAATTATTTAGTAGATATTATACCTTTTGTCATAACTCATTAATTATCTGTTACAGCTATCTTTATTTTCTATTTTTTTTTCTCATATTTGTACACCAACTATGGTCAAACATGTTGATTCAAAATTATAACTTTAAGACCAATAATAAACATCAAATGTATTATTATCTACACATGTTTTTGCAAATAAATATATCTTATCTTATCTTATCTTAGAAAATTTGTTAAAAATGGTCTAAGTCTTGGAAGGTGTTCATGTATAAAAGAAATTTTCTAAGTTGTGGTAGGAGTTCACGTATAAAAGTAAATGTTCCTAAGTTATTGAAGGTGTTCATGTATAGATGGTTTGTATGGAGGAGCTGCCGGAAATACATTCCTGCAGTTGTACATATATATATATATATATATATATATATATATATATATATATATATATATATATATATATATATATATATATATATATATATATGGGGTGGTCGGGAGCCCGACTGCCTGAAGTACTGAAGCACAATTACTAGTCCTATATTAGAGACTTATGATATTAAACTCAATGATATAAAAGCAATACTAAAGAAGGTCTCCATGATGAATTTGCATTACAATAATAGGGTCGTGGGTTCGAACCCTATATATTAATGACTTATGAAAGTAAGGTCTATGATACAAAAGCAATACTATAGAAGGTCTCTATGATTAATATGCATTACAATAGTAGGGTCGTGGGTTCGAATCCTATATATGAATGACTTATGAAAGTAAGGTCTATGATGCAAAAGCAATACTATAGAAGGTCTCCATGATGAATTTGCATTACAATACTACTATTGTACAGGGTCGTGGGTTCGAATCCTATATATGCATGACTTATGAAAGTAAGGTCTCTGTTAAAAAAGCAATATTACAGGAGGTCTCCTTGATGCATAAGCATTGTATGGAGTGGTCGGGTTACCGACTGCTCCTAGTACTGTAGAAAAATGACTAGTCCTTATTAGGGACTTGAAAAGGAATATTATGGTGGCGTGTATGCTGCTACACGAGCAATTGGTCCGAGGTTAACTTGGACTCGCTAACCGATGTGTCCTAGACATATCATCTTAGTGCTGGTGGTAAGCGGGTTTGTTGTAGCAATACGGCTTTCCCGTGGACATCGCACACCCATACCGTTTGTGACGCGATGCGACGTCTATATTCCGGATTGGGATGATGAGTGTGTTTGGTAGCACTTTTAAGTGTAACAGGCATACTCAACTTCATGTCTTAGTGCATTAGCGCTATGATACGTGGAGTTTTGTTCATTGGCGTCTTAGTAGCGTGCTACTACGATACGTTGGTGATATTTTTTATATAACAACAATACAAACTTTGTTACCAAAGTCGATAGGGATCATGTGGGTGTGTTGTGAGGGGGCGCCACCCGTATGATAGTTGCATTGATGCTTACTGCTACTTGCGATATTGCGTCTTGTGATGGATCTGCGTGTGTGTTGCGCCTAATTCGACGCACTTCTGTGGTTCTGGTCGATGGAGGTACGCGGGTGGTGTTGTCTGCTAGGATGTATGGGGGACCTTGGAATGGTGTAAGCCCGACGATAGTCGTATTGATGCTTGTTGCGTTCTGCAGCATTGCGTCTCTGCGATGGTTGTTTGGTGGGACGCTGTTCTCAATGGCGCTCTCTGCGTCTTGGTTTGATTCACACCTAAGTAGCTTTGCCCAAGTCGCGTCCCTTCATTACGGGGCTGCAGAATGTCTGCCCTCTACGATGATTTATATAACAACATAATATTATATCTCTGTAACTTTCCCACCTTCGAATGATTGAAGGCAACTTGTTGGTGGGTGAGACAAACATTACCGAAAATGCATTTACTCAACGTCAGTGACACAAACCCTTTCTGATGGCGAATTATTACTCTTATAACTGCCTTTTAGCTATATCTGCCGTTGTATTGGTTGGTGGAGCATATGTGTTGACCTCATGCGGGTGGTAGCTGGCGGGAGGATCTGAGGAGACTCTCAAGGCTGCGGCCGAAAGCCGCACAACGTGGGACCCCATTCCCTTGAGGTGAGCGGTAGACTCATGACACGCTCTGCGGCTAATAGCCGTGCTGATCATGCAATTGGTGGTGATGCCATACACTTACATCACGTCTGCAGGAGCGGCGGTCTGGCAGGTGGTGGTGCTCACGGAGGGTTTACAGCCAGTGTGCCTATTTGCCTAAACCGTGTGACGTACATTCACTGTGGCTGGATTCGTTCATATTCTGTATGGCGTTTACACGCATCGACATGCGCGACTTCGGTCGATGTTTGCGCTTACGCACTAACAAGGGGCCAAGCCTCTTTTACTGGTTCGCCAGTTATTTTGCTGTGGACTACAGTCCAGTTCCCGAATTAGCGTTCCCTACGGGGGGAGTGCATCAAAATGGTTGGCGCTCACCGTACACGGCGTGTGTGGGGCCGTGTACCTCCCCTACATTTTTTTAAATGAATGTAGGAGAGCGAAGCCCTTGTATCGGGTATTTTGTATAAATATATTTTGAGCCTTTTCCGAGCGGGAAGGGATAAATGATAATAAATTAATAATGTAAACCTGATGCAAGTGGAATAGGGACGTTTTATGTTCTTAACCTTTTTCGAGCTCTGTCTTCGTGAACGGGGTTCACTTAGCTTATAAGGCACTACCAACAGCTTTCGATTGCACTAGTGAATATTAATTCTTCCAAAAGACACCTAAAAGAACTAAGTTACTAAACAAACACAACGTAAATAAGGGTCCTAACTAAGACGATCACGCCAAAATATTATAAACAGCCTATTAATAAACCTTTTGAAAGATCATTTAGAAAGTTCTAAACATATTTTATTAATCCTGGTCACATATATATAATTTTTTTTATAAAGGGGAATTAATTATATTCAATTTCATACATATTTTATATAGAGGGGGGGGGAGAGCGTTACATTGCCAACCCGCTTGCCAATCTTTTTTCAAAAGGCAAATATGGCAAATATCACTTAAGCAATCTACGGGGGAGGCCCATGTTCAGCAGTGGACTTTAAGAGGCTTTAACGGTAACGGTAACTTTTAAATTATTTATATACCTAGAATCGGCCTATTGATCACATTAAAAAACTTACTTCCTCTTTAAGAACCATCCGGATAACAATGACAACATTTCCATCTTTTGTAATGTTAGAATGTGGTACATATAAAGTTAATGTACCTGTTATGTTGCGTAGCTACTCTAAAGAGCTATAATGTGTTAGATACTCGGGAAAAGGCGTCTACGTTCCGTGACTTATTTTCCAGTCCAATACAGCCTGATGGAAAAATCGCAGCTGTGAAATTAATAACCATTTCACACTTATTTGTTTTCTTATGCACTACAATTTTAACACTACTGTTCATTTATCTCAAGTTACATAATATAATGTATAATAATTCTGAAATTACTACTATCTGCACACAGTTATTGGCGGCTCCGTGGTACAGTGGCTTAGCAATAAGTTGCAAGACCGAGAGTCACGTGTTCGAATCCCAATGGAGCAAGTGTTTGTTTGTCCTACAAGTAATTGTACCGGGTTTATATGTTTTTCGTCGAGAAATTCATGTATATACAACTACCACCACGATACAAGAGCAATTCCCAGTGCGGAAACAACGTCTTTTAAAATACGAACATAAACAATAAAATATTATTAATTGTCAAATTATTAAGTCTCTTTTTTTTCTCGACTTCTTTTCTGTATATAGATTTAATTTCTACACACAAAACCTTGTTTTATTTCATAATCCTCGCTATCATAATATCTTTGAAATTCTCATAAGCCCATAACAATTCCGTAGCTGGACTTAATATGCAGCTGGAAATATTCGCTATTTTTTCTAAAATCGTCGTGAATGGCAGAGGTTTAAAATACCCAGCATCAGAAATGCATGGTTAACGCGTTAAGATAGCATTTTCGTTTTAGATATTTCAATAAAGTGTTACCTAGGTTTCAGAGATTATTAGGAATCGAGTCATCGTGATATTAATCATGAACGGCTTAAGCATGAAGGTCCCCATAAAAAATAGTATTTTCCGAATAGAATTTCGATTTCAATAGGTTCGAAGTACAGAAGGTAAAATACACTCGTTGTTCTGTATCCCTTACCCTTCAAGACAGAACGCAAATATTGCGAACTTTTTTTTATTTTTTATTTTTTTTAATAGAAGAGGGGGCAAACGAGCATGCGGCTCACCTGATGTTAAGTGACTACCGCCGCCCATGATCAACCGCAACACCAGGAGAATTGCGGGTGCGTTGCCGACCCTTTAGAAAAGAGTAAGCTCTTTTCTTGAAGGTCCCCAGGTCGTATCGGTCCGGAAAAATGCCGATGGCAAACTATTCCACAGAGAGGTTGTACGTGGAAGAAAACTCTTTGTGAAACGTACAGTGGTGGACCGCCAAGCATCCAGATGGTGTGGATGGTATCGGGACGTTTGCCGTGTAGTGCGTTCACGAAATTTGGCGGCTGGGATTAATCCGAACAATTCCTCAGAGCACTCCCCGTGATAGATGCGATAAAATACGCAAAGAGATGCAACATCTCTTCGCAGCGTCAGTGAATCGAGCCGATCGGAAAGCACTCGGTCGTCGACGATTCGAGCCGCTCTGCGCTGGATGCGGTCAAGTGGAAGGAGCTGGTACTGGCGAGCCCCAGCCCAGAGATGGGAACAGTATTCCATGTGCGGCCGAACCTGCGCCTTGTTAAGTTGCAGGCGGTGTGCCGGCATGAAATACTGTCCAGCTCTGCTGAGCACGCCAAGCTTTTTAGAGGCCAATTTGGCCTTCCCTTCCAAGTGACCACGAAACTACACGTCACTCGATATGTTGACGCCGAGGATTCCGATACTGGCTGAGGCACTAAGGGGAGTGCCTTGAAACTGAAGGGATACGACAAAGGGGTTCCTTTTACCGGTTAACGCGCAAACTTGTGTCTTCTGGGGGTTAAACTGGACTAGATTTAGTCGTCCCCAATCCAAGACTCTGTTCAGCAAAGACTCGACTTCAGACACAAGTTTGTCCCGGCACTCGGAGACGTTTTCCCGAGAAATATTGGCTCGGCCGGTGTAAAGGGCATCACCAGTGCTGTCATCTGCATAGCAATGAATGTTACGGTTATGCAACATATCATTGATATGCAGAAGAAACAGCGTTGGCGATAGCACGCAGCCCTGTGGAACACCAGCATTAATAGGCTTGCAATCGGAGCTTGCACCGTCTACAACGACCTTAATGCTCCGATCTGCAAGAAAGCTGGTGATCCAATCGCACAATTTCTCGGGAAGCCCATAGGAAGGGAGCTTCGAAAGAAGCGCTTTGTGCCAAACCCGATCGAAGGCTTTCGCAATGTCCAAACTAACGGCCAATGCCTCCCCCTTGAACTCTACAGCCTCCGCCCATCTGTGAGTGAGGTAGACCAGAAGATCACCAGCTAGCCGACCACGGCAAAAACCGTATTGGCGGTCACTAATCAGCTGGTGATCCTCAAGGTACCTCATGAGCTGGCAGTTTACAACGGACTCCATTGTTTTGGAGAACAAGGAGGTGATGGCGATTGGCCGGTAGTTGGACATTTTTTCGGGATCGGGTGGACGAAAGCCGTCTTCCATGATTTTGGGACTACGCCTAGGGAGTAGGAGTACCGGAAAAGACGCATTAAAACCGGTGCCAACTCTGGAGCACATGTCCTCAGCACAATTGGGGGGATTTCGTCAGGCCAACTCGGCTTGTGGATGTCCAGGGAGAGGAGTGCTTTGCGAACCGAGCGCTGTGTGAACTGCACTTCCGGCATGGAGCACTCACACCGCGGGATGGTCGGCGGCGTACTCCCCCGGTCATCGAGAGTCGATTTAGACGCAAAGAAAGAGCCTAGAAGATCGGCTTTCTCCTTTGCAGTATGGGCCAGTGAATCGTCCCCCCTGTGCAGAGATGGAAGAGATGGCTGACAGAAATTCCCCTGCACAGCCTTGGCGAGAGACCAGAATGCACGGGTTCCAGAAGGAAGGCGAACTAGTTCCTCGCCAATTCTGCCTATGTGCTCTGACTTCGCCTTGGCAATGACTCTTTTGAAGGACCTAGAGGCGGAATTATACTTCTTTTTTAGAGCGCTGCTGTTTACATCCCGGGACGCTGATGCATCAACCCAGGCTTGGTAGCACTCCTGCTTATAGCATGATGCTATTTTACAGGAGCGACCAAACCATGGCTGAGATATGCCTCCAGTGGGCACCACAGAGGAAGGAATAAAAAGTTCCATACCCTGAAGTACCACATCAGTAACAGAATCCACAACAACGTTGGGATCATCCGGCGAGAAGCAAACCCGCCCCCAAGGGTAGGATGCAAAGAAAGACCGCATCCCATCCCAATCGGCTGACCTATAGTGCCAAACACGGCGGCAGCCTGCAGAATGCAACCGCGATTTCAGCGTGAGTGGCATAACACTCCGGACCAGACAATGGTCCGAGGAGCCTAAAGGGGCTTCGACGGAAATCTGATATCCGTCCGGGTGAGAGGTCAGCAGAAGGTCCAACAGGGAAGGTGCATGATCCTCCACATCTGGAATCCGCGTAGGCGAAGTAACCAGTTGTGTCAGACCATATGCCAAGGCAAAATCATGAACAGATCTCCCCGCATGATCGGTTAAACGTGAACCAAGCCATTCGGCGTGATGAGCTTTAAAGTCGCCGAAGATCACGATCTCCGCGGAGGGGATCTGCTGTAGCAACGAATCTGCAGCCATTTGGACGAGGTCGAAGAGTCGGTCTGTTTCGGCATTACCGCTATGGGACCTATAGAGGCACCCGTAGACGCGCGGATGGTCGTCGCTGTCTACGCGTAGCCAAAGTTTGGACAGGTCCGAACCTTCAAGTCTGCCGAGGCGTCGAGAACAGATGTCCTCTCTGACGTAAACGCAAACTCCAGCCCGAGGCACAAAGGAGTGTTCCAGTTTGTACCCCGGGTAGGAGAGATACGAGACATCAGCCGGAGAGGACACCTGCGTCTCGGTCAGAAAGAGCAGAGCCGGCCTCGCCGTCTCGAGATGGTAGTGGATGGCGTTTAGGTTAGAGTGAAGTCCCCTGATATTGCAGAAATTCACGGACAGCGTGGCAGGGGTCGCCTTGGTTTAGTTGCTCCGTTTGCCCCGAGCAGTTGTAGTCTTGAGCGGAATTTTGCCCCCCCCCCCTCCCCCCAGAATACGCGAGGCAGCCTGAGCACCCACGCTCAGAAGTGGAGAAACATGGTCGTGGATGCTCAGCGAGGGATTCTCCAGGGGTGCTGGTACCCTCCTGGGGTAGTCTATCATTATTTAATTCCGCTACCATGTTGATGGGGGGGGGGGATTTGGGCTTCCGGACACCTGCACTCACCAGACGAAACGCGGAAGCAGAGCTTCCATTTCACGCCGGTATTCTGTGAGGTCGTGGTACCACCCCGGTTTGAGCCGGCCCATACGTGCAACAGCAAAGCTGCCGCGTGGCTCTACCACTGTTAAAAAGAACTTACCTAAAGCAGCCCTACTTCCCACTATATGTTTATTATTATTTTAAAATAAATTGTTGTTATAATAATAATAGTTACATAATTATTATGTTGAGTTATAAATGTATTTATCTCATCTGATTGGGCTGCATAAATATATAAAGAAAATGATGAAAATAAGTTGATTATGTTCAATTATATAAATTAAAATACATAAATAAATAAAACCCCAAGGAGATGTAAGGCTTTGGCAGGGGAGACCAAACGCCCGATAGTGGGGAAAGGGAAAGAAATCGGCAAACGATGCATCGGTATCAAAGAGCACCGCCTTCTGCGTTTGAGCCCGGGGCGCTCCGTCATGGAGTCCCAGTCGCCTTAGACGACTGTTATCATATACAATTATTTTTAAAAAAACTTGTCTTGTTGGCACAGCGGTTGTTAGCGTGATTGCTATATCAGTGAGTTTTCTGTAAGGACATTTTCAGTATCCCGAAGTCAGAAAGTTAGAGGTGTTTCACCCCCGTGTCTCGGAAAGTACGTAAAGCCGTTGGTCCTGTGCCTGATCTTGAATAACATTCCCAACTTCCCATTCATCATGACTTTGAGAGTGAGGCAATAGAAAGTGCACTATTGAACTACACTCATCACTATTCTTGAAGTATTTCCTTATCATCACCATCTTCACCGTTATCACTTTTCCCAAAGTCAGTCCGTAGAAAGTTCATCGAAATGCATTTTTCCTAATTATCTCCCTATCTCTTTTTTCTTCTTTCAGAATTTCTATTTCATTTAGTTCACATTTTCATTTTTATACATGGTAGGGCAATGCTGCAGTTATATTAGTAGTATAGTTGTAGCACCAATTGGTCGACTAGAACGGGGAAGGACCACGCTCTCACAGAATACCAGCGTGAAATAGTAGCTTAATGCTGCTATGTTTCGTATGGTGAGTGTAGAGAACAGGAGACCCTTTTTACTGGAAACGAGGCATTCTATCTTAGTCTTCACGGACGACAATACATCTGCATTTTGATTTGTAATCGAGGATCGGTATAGATCTCTCTGTGGGCCACAGCAGCCACTTGCCATCGGGTGGACTGTGTGCTCGTTTGTCACCCTATCCTATAAAAAAAATTAGTTCACACGTATCCTTGCCCATAAATACGCTTTCAAAATATTCCTTCCATCTCTTTGGACTTGGGCGGTAAAGCAATTATTTTTAGTAAAAACCTCGCGGTAACAAGGACTTACGCAGCGCTGGACAACGCGGGACGATGGCACTCTGACATTGTGTTCGCTGTCGTATTTATTTCATTACGCAACCGTAACCTAATAAAATGTTCTCCTCTCGTACGAATAGTTTGCCGTTTCATTAAATAATTACATTTACAGGGTAAAGCTTTAATTTTTGTTCTATTTACGTGCTCCATTAAAATTGTTTTGCTGCGAAATCGAATTTGTTACGTAGGGTGCATATTTTATAAAAATGTAATCTGCGTATAACACTTGTTAGGTTTTATTTCAAAATTGTGTCTTTGTAAAGGTAAATTTTCTATACTTATTTGAATTATTACATTTTATTATTATATTTAAGTAATACATGCAGAATAACGTTGTACCTATTATCATCATTATAAGTGCAACTGCTGAAAATAGGCCTCCCCCAAAGAAGTTCACAAAGCACGGTCCTGAGCCACCAGCATCTATTGACTTCCTGCATGTCTCACCAGGTCTTCACTCTATCTAGTGGGGGGACGTCTTATACTTTGTTTACAGGTAGAAGGCTGCCACTCGGGAACCTTATGTATATGGCCGGTCCATTTCTAATTCAGCTTACTTATCCGTCGGGTTAAGTCGGTCACTCAATTCCTAGTGCGAGTATCCTCATTTTTTAGTTTATCACGCAGAGAACCCCTCTTAGTACCTATTAGGTAATCAAATATTGAATGAATACATTAAGCCAAAATAAAAACGGTGCGGATATTCAAAATTATTATAATACCAATCCCTATGGGGGATAGGTCAAAATCTTCTCATGAGGCATTTTATCAGAGAGACCTACGTTAAGCAGTGTATATTCAAAGGCTCTAATCGATAGATGGGTACAATTAAATTAAGTTCCATTTATTCACTGCTAAGACAAGATGTAGCCACAACAGTTATAAAACACGAAAAACGTCTAGGTATCGAACAAAAAACCCCGAATGATATCAGTAATCTTACTTAGATAGTATATGTATAGTCTTAGAATTTTCGCAAAGATTCGATTTTTCCAATTATCTTATAATATGGCCTATATTCAGCAGTGGACTTTTGAAGGGCTGTAATGATGATGATATACTTTTTTTTTTAAAGAAAATTAACAATGCTATAAACATTACTAATATTCCCCTTAACCACTCGTGGTAAGCTTAAACAAGTTAATATTATTAAGAAGCTATACGGCTTTTACAACATACGTACTTATAGATAGATCATATATGAAACTAGATTCCAACAAATAAAATTTGTGGACTGTCACTGGCAAAGAGTATAAATATAAGTCTCTAAAAATTTGAAGAGATAATAAAAGGCATTTGGACTAAGTCATTATCACCCGTAAATTTTTAACGAACTCTTCTTCTCTTGTGTTTGTCGCTGGTGTAGTAAGAAGCGACTAAATGATACTTAAGCCAGAAAGTAATTTTTTTCTCCGTAGAAATTAACTGTTAGTGATTGAGCTTTATAGTAGTAGGGAGGACTGAAGTACCAGACGTTTCGCATCTTAGACACTATTTTCCGTCGCCGGTCTGGTAGCATCGTTTGAGAATCTCTCATTCCACTTCGTCCTGTGTGTATCGTAAACGACAACTGTGGGAAATACCAAAAAGATTACATGACTAAAATTATTAAAATAAAGTACACGGGTAGCTGTGTTAAAATATTTTTAATAAAGTTTCTAAAAAACACACGACAAAAACTTTGTGTATAAAATTAATTATACAAAAAATGCAAAACTCTCCGAGCGATGAAAGAGCACATTAAGTGACTGTTGAAACAAAAATAAACGCCAAATTTTTTTTGCGCCCGAAGCAAATATGGGCAACCCTCCGGAAAGCGGGGGAGGGAGGCGGTGAATGCTCATAGCATACTAGGCAGCCGGCTGTGTGTTTATGTGGAGACTTTTACCCACTAAACACTGCCTTTATGGATTGGCTTACCGATCTGACGAGAGATCTCTAATCCGTATACGGACGCGACCCCCTTGCCAGAAAGGAGGGCGCAAGCGGCGTAAAGCCGCTTAGAAGTGTGCCTAACTAAGGCAGATTAAGGGATGTGTTAAGTAGGCTCGGCCTGAGCCGCCGGAAGCAGTTCAGGTCAGCCGAAAGCTTGTTGGGGGAGTCCGAGAGAGATTTTTTCGGTCTGCGCACACTATAGTGAGTGTGGAGAGGCGCTGCAGAGGCAGCTGTCTCACGAATGAGATGATTTGGGTGGGACTCTGAGGCTTTGAAAAATCTCTCAGAGAGTTATTTAAGGAACTGTTGAATTGTTGGGAGCTCTAAGTCTCGGTGTAGGTCGGCATTACGGACATAATGGGGCGAGTTAGTGGCCCTACGACAGAATAGATTTTGAACTATTTGAAGCTCATTTATAACTTTGGGCTTAGCATGCGCGAAAATGGGGGCCGCGTAGGTCATGACAGGTCGTATGCTGACCTTATACAGGGTTCGCTTGTTGCGGATGGACATTTTACTGTATCTGTCCAACATGCTGTTGAGTGCGAGTTACCTTCTTGATATGGAACAGGGCTCGAAAGTGAGCCTTGCATCAAGGGTGTCGCCTAAATATTTGACTTTTGTTTGCCATGGGACAGGGGTTCCTAACATCCTGATTGGCGGAGTGGCGGTGAGACGGTTTCGTTTATAATCGAAGCAAACGGCGTAGCTCTTCTCCGGGTTCACGTCGATACGCCATTTTTGCTAGTTGCTAGTGTAACACCATTCGACGGGATAGGGATGTCGTTGGTGAATAGTGTATATAGGAGGGGGCAAGCACAGAGCCTTGAGGGACACCGGTTTCGATTTGACAAGTAGAGGGTAGCGTGCCTTCGTGTCTAAAATGAAAGGTACGATCCTTCAGATAGGAGGCTACAAGGCGAACGAGACGGTCAGGGAGGCCTAAGTCATACAATTTGTAGATAAGACCCTCGTGCCAGACTCTGCCGAATGCCTCGAAAAAGACCGCGATGGTCTTTTGACGACGAGGATAAAAACCGCTGGGGATATATTCCACTATGCTGTGAACTTGCTGGGGGCACGAGTGTTTGGTTCGAAACCCGAATTGTTGAGGGATGACAAGAGGGTCGCCGTCTGTGGGAAACAAATGGCGCCTCAGGCGCACGAGAATAAATCGTTCGAAGAGTTTGCCCATGGCTTTGAGGAGGCTGATGGGACGGTGATTGGAGGGGAGGTGGTGAGGTTTGCCAGGCTTGGGAATGCCGACAGTTGCCTCTTTCCAAGAGGTGGGAAAGTAGCTGAATTCGAAGCAGGCGTTGAAGATTATGGCAAATAAGGTGATCACCTGCTCCGGAAAGTGTTTGAGGGCTTGGTTGGAGATTCCATCCGCACCCGGTGCTTTTTTGGGCTTAAGTCGTTGGATGGTAGATGAAATCTCATCTTTGGACACAGTGATAGGGTCAGAGGTGGTGGGGGGCGAGTTTCGGCGACGGACCTCGTCCTCTACTAGTTTGATATATAGAGGGTCAGTGGGTTGTGAGCTGGGAGAGCATTTAGCGGCGATGCTGTCGTCGAAGCACTCAGCCTTTCCTTCGTCCCCGAATGCAACAGAGCCGTCGGGACGAGACAGAGGGGAAGTATGCGTGATAGCGTCTATTCGGAGGGCTCTTGCCATCTGGTAGTACGCTGTGTGAGAGAGGGAGATTTTCTCTATGAGATTGCCCCTTTCGAGGTCTCTGAAATCTTTAAGGCGGTAACGGAGTTTGCGTTGAAGGCGGTGGGCCGCAAGTCTATACTCGGAATTGGGAAAGCGTGCAGTTCTACGGAGGGCAGCTTTTTGGCTTTGAGCAGGTTGCTAATATCTAGGGGAAGACTAGTTTTAGCAACCGGGACAACCTTTTCATTCTCTTTAAGCGAGGATGTTATAAGAAAGGTGAGATTTTCGACCGCGGTGTCTATTTTCCCCGTACTGTCGAGGACGTCGGAAGAAGGGGTTATGGGAGGGTCCGGCGAGTCTATAGCCGAGGCTAGAGACTTCTTGAAGCCCTTCCAGTTGGTGAAGGTTTTGGAAGTGGGAGTTGGAGGTGGCTGATGGCCAAGAAAGAGGGACACAGGACGGTGGTTGGATCCTAGATCATCGAGAGACTAGATTGCTCTAAGGTTAAGGGAGACTCCTTTAACTAGAGCAAAGTCTGGCACGTCAGGAGTGTAGTTAACGTTGTTGGGATAGTGGGTGACAGCGAGGAGGCTGTAGACAGTCAGGTCGAGAGACTGAGTGATATTGAGCAGCACCCTGCTACTACTAGTAGTAGTGCGGCAGGACAATTCAGTATGCTTGGAGTTAAAATCTCCAAACATAATGACTGAGTCGCCTAATGCAAGGATGGCTTCGAAATCACTCTTAACGGGGAGGGTTCCGCTGGGGATATAGCAAAAGGCTACAATGATAGACTGGTGTCCAGTCATGGCTAATCTAGTGATAGTGGCTTACATACTGGTAAGCGTCAGAGTGGGAGCAATGAAGGGACTTTTTGTAATAAATGGCAGTACCGCCGCCTTTGCGGTCGGGTCTGTCATTACGAAGAAGTGAATAACTTTTGATAGAGAGGCTTTTAGAGACCTAGGGCTGAGGTGGGTCTCCTGAAGGAGGAGGAGGTCGGCTTCGCGATCTCGAAGAAAGAGCCTAAGCTCTGGGAGGTTATTTCGCAAACCGCGGATATTGAACGAAACAAGCGACAAACCCTTTGGTTTGATACGACCGTACGATATTGCGGGAGCAGAGGGCTCTGGCATAGTATATAGTATAGCAAGAGCAAGGAGACGGTCCTGAGGGGACTGAGCAGCATGTAGTTTACGCGCAAGGATAGAGATTTCCCCTACATTGATCTTATTCATAGTGTTAGACACTAGGCGTAGATCATCTAATATAGGATCCGCCTGTTTTTGTGGGGCGGCGGACGACCGCGGGATGCTTGTTGCCTTTAGGAACCAAGGGTTTATTGGAAGCGGTGCAGGCTGGGAGAGCGGAAGGCTCATAAGAGGCCGAGCAGGGCCCTGAGGTGGCCGATAGGTGCCCTGTGTGGGCTGAGATGAGCCCTGACGGGGGCTGTGGTAGGGGCAGGCCCTGACGGGGCATGCGGCTTTTAAGAGCTGGGAAAGTTCGGTCATTGACCTGAGGTGGAGCTTTGTAGCTCAAAAGTGGGCGAGGAGCGCGAGGGCAGCCTCTAAAGTTGGCCGGGTGGCCTGTTTGTCCGCATAGGACACATGCGGGTGGAGATTCGGCATTTTTGGGCCGAGGGCACTCTTTCGAGTGATGGGGTTCTAGGCACTTAATGCACCTGGGTAGGGCTGAGCAGTTGGCTGCCGCGTGCCCGTAAAGTTGGCAGCGGTGGCACTGCACTGGGTAACCACGGCGGTGTGGGGCTTCGACCTTTACACGCAACAGGCCGCACACAGTGCGTACCTCGCGGAAGATGGCCTTCGCCTCCGGCACATTGGTGAGAACGAGGAGGGCGAGGTTGAATCTCTCGCCCCTGCTGCTGTGTATCTTGTGCACAGCCTCTATGGGAAGCCTTGGGACTTTAGATCTTCCAGAATGTCCTCGTTTGCGAGTTCATAAGGAACTCCGCGGAGGACCGCCTTGACTTTCCTTTCTTCAACGAGAGCGTATGTGTGATAGGACACACGCTCGGTCGTGAAGAGACGGGTTATGTTCCGGAAGTCTCCTATAGACGCCGGCATGATTTTGATGGCATCGCCGACATTGGTGGCTTGGTCATATTTGAAACCCTTATCGTAGAGGGTTTTGGACATCTGTGTAAATTTCGCCTTGTCTCTGAGAAAGACAGGGGGCGGGACTAGGCCTTTAGCCAATTTGGGAGCGTAGCGGGTTGCTGGCTTGGCGGTAGTGTCTTGCGACTGAGAGGCGGCAGCGTTTGGGGCTGCGGAGGTAGGGGCAACGATGGGGGCTGTGGAGGTTGAGACAGCGGCGGGGGGTGCGTGGGCGGTGGCGGCGGCCGTCGAGGTGGGTAGAGTGCGGGAAGTTGCGGCACGCTTCGGGCCGCGCTTGGATTTCACTAGCGTGAATTGGGCTGTATCGGTGACCGTTCCTTCGGAGTCGGATGACTCCGAGGAGCCGGTGGAGCTGTGGGCGGTCCTCTTCCGGGAGGAGGAGGTAACGAACGTGGTGTCCGAGTGCTCCATATCGGAGTTGGGATACGCGGGCGAGTCAGTCTGCGGGGCAGCCGCTTGGGTCGCGAGGAATGCCGCGACGGCGGGCGGGGGGACGCATTTTTTTAAAGTATATTAACAATGCTATAAACATTACTAATATTCTCCTTAACCACTCATGGGAAGCTTAAATTGCTTGTGTTACGAGTGGTTCACGCCAGTAGTTTAATGGCGGATTCGAACCCACGACCTTTTAGAGTTCGCAGTCCGCACCCTGCCATTAGGCTACTGTCGCATGCCTTAGGGTAGGGGGAGCGAAGAAATTAGAGACTTAGCTGATGGTGTTCTCATCGACATTGTAGGCTATGCCTTGGGATTGGTAGAACTGAGCGATCGCGGCCGAAATGGCGCTTGCAAGACCATGTTTCATGTATATGGTAGACATGTTGGTTTGGACAGGGGGGGGGGCTGACGTTTGTTCAGAGAAAAACTCTCTCCGAGAAGAACGGCGCATTGTCCTCAAAAGGACGTTTTTCCAGAAAACTAACTATATGCAGGTAACAAATTATAACAATAAACAATAACAATAATAGAAAAATAACAAAAAAAAATAAACAGTAGAATAGTAAGAACAATAAGGCACAGTGCGCTCATACCTCACCGCCGAAACGAGGGGGCAAGAACAGTGCGAAAAAAAACAAGTGAGTCACCTACGGCGACTGCTCGGCCGATATGAGCCGGGGAGAGCGGGGCGCGCGGGCGAGAGCTTGCACTACCTCACGAGGACGGAGCGTGGACTGTATGCACTACCACTCGGGCACAGCGGTGACACTCCCTGTACGTGAGAGCTTAAGCGCCGGTGACCTTGAGTTGAAGCGTGTAACGCTAGGGTTGATATCGAACCGAAATGGAATATTATAGATTTGTACCAAAAAAGATACATAGTAGGTATGTGTTATATATTATGTAAACTTATGTATTTGGGTACCTAGTGAAAGATACGTTCAATTTTAAATCAACTTTTATTAAATGTGGAATATTAAAACTTCCGACAAAACCAAATATGCACGACAGTTAATGGTAATCTTAAATAATTTACCACCACTTATTTCAGTACGCAATAATCAATATTACCTACTATCCTTTAAAAATAATTTAGTCTTATATATTTTTGAATTTTTCGATTAATTTTTTAATTCTCATTATTATTTCTAACAATTGTAAAAATTCGTAGCATGTATATTTTTTTTAGAAAATCCAAAGGTATGCAGGTTTCCTGGGACATGGCGGCCAACAAATTGTTCCCTATGTGTTGAGGAGATAAGTCGTTTCTATTTCTAATGAAATGATCCATAAATACAACAATGAACAAATACAAAAACTCTTTATAGATATCTAAAATTTCTTGACTCTCTAGTGGTATTTTTAATAGTGTATATTTTAGTTAATGTAATATAATAAAATTATTGGCGATGTATTAGTTTTATTGTCATGGTATTTCCCTATAATTCTTGTTAAGATCATATCGACTTCCATTAAAATGAGTTCACATATTTTTAGGTAAGTATCATAAAATATTATTAAAAATTAAACCGTTCCACGCCCCGCGCGCCTCTCAAGGCCCCCGCACACATCTTGATTTTACGTGCACACATGCTTAAGTGTCGTTTCTTTTCGCGTAGTGTATATATTCTTTGACTCGGGAGCGGTGCGCAAACGGACGCCACAATGCAGTGACTGGCGCTTTTATTGCTTCTCCTTGCTCAAAAGTCGTACTCCGAGTCATATTATATGTATAAAAACCAGACAAGTGCGAGTAGGACGCGCGCCCTTAGGATTCCGTGTAAACTTATGTGTACCTTGTATACCTTCTTTCACTATTGTAATTAAGTTACTAAAATTTATAAATTATAGGTAAAGTAGGGGAGCACTTAATATTGCTCTAACGAAAAGGTGGGTGTAAAAGACGAAAAAAAAATTGCGGTGAAAAAAAAACCTCCAATTTGTTTCAACCGACAATGCTTCACCGGCAAATATAAGTTCGCTATCGCAAAAAATATTTGTACATGTGATGTAACTAGAATTAACAATTTTCGAATGTTACTCGTACTATAATATCTTGCTTTTTTCCAAACTTCGTGATTCTAAGTCAATAGGAAGTAAGTAAGGAAAGAGGGAAGATAAGTTCATCACAATATGTGACGTAAAAGGCAGTGTCTTTTATAATGTTCAATTAGAACCTTGAATTTTTCACACCATCAAAGAACACCGGAGTACCAGTATTAAAATCATCAACTCATCACTATCCCGAAATGTAATGTTCACTTACTACCTAGTAAAACCACACAGATATATTAAGTCCAAACGAGGTGGCTCTAGCTCAACCCATTCTGGGAGTGTAAATAAACGTAAAATACTAGCACAATGCGGCTGTACTTCGTATGACGTGTTCATACTAACTACGCCGAAAATCAGCAAGTTTATTGGAAATTTTTACAGATATACGCAGTCTTACCAATTTAAGCTGCTCTTTGGTGGCACCTTTTTGGAAAAGAACAAATCCTCCCCCTATTCCTCCTTCTGGCAAAGTGAATCAAAACACATGGCGTGGTATCAACAAACTCCACATGCGCGACGAACCACCTCAATTCTGTACGTAAAGGCCATAGGAAAAATGAGCATCCTGAAACCTTTCGCCAACCATTTCTAGTAAAAAATCTTGTCCATTTTTGGATTTGAAGGAAGAGCAGACGGAGTAGTAGTAGAAAAGAGTAAAGTAGGAGTATAGCGGCTCATTATAATACAGATGTTCCCCCCCTACTGCTTTCTCAACGCTACCACATCACGCAGTCACCTCGGGCCTAAATATAGATCTCTCTTGATTTAACGCGAAAATCTATTTAAAATTGAGTTTTAATGGTGGTCCAGCAATCGGGCCCACCAGAAGATCAGCTCCATGGTACATGGTACTATATTATTGCATTGTCATGTACGTTAAATAAGTATGCTGAATTAGAACATTGAATAAAACTTTTGTTACAGATTTAATCATGTTTAATTTAATACGGAAAGATATACGAAGAGAGTAATAAATAAAAACATATAAATTGTAGATTTTAATAACGTTCAGGTTTGGAAAGAATACAATAGAATATCGTTTATTTCTTAGTTTAAGGTAATAACAGATGTTGAAATTACAAAATAATTCACATATACTACCGTATCCGATGTAGAAATATTACAATTAGATTAATATTTCATATTTTTATCAATAAAAAAAACTAAAATGTAAAGTATCGAATTTAAAAGTTAATGTGAAATTTGTGTGAAGACTGTGTCGCCGCGGTTAAGGATTTTCTTTCGTGACAGAGACTCTTCCGTAAACCGTGTTCCGTAAAAACATCATTAAACCAATTCTAATAAAACCGAGAACGTTAATTTACGTAAAAAGTATTAGTATTGGTTTTAGACAGTTGAACTTTCTTATATTTATTATTGAATACATGTTAAACCTGATTACAAAATTGACACTAACCGACGTGAATTTTGCCGTTATTAGATTAATTCCCTGTCAGTAACGATTATCGCTTATGACAACCCTCCGGACACGTGTAAGGAATTGATTGCTATAATTTTCTTGGACTAGATATTTATCATTTTTTTTTATATTTAGCTTATTTATAGTATAATTATTAGCAGTTGCGGTGTGAGAGACACCATCACCCAATTTAGTCACTTTTACATGGTTGTCGTAAGAGGCAACTATGAAAAAGTCTTTTACGATCGCTTTCACAATGGTGTGGGTGAAAACACAGTGTAATCATACGTAAGAGTAAGACTATTTTGCATTACAAAAACACGGATATTATGTGTCTAAGAAAACACACAGCATTATTTGCTGAAGCATCTATAGAATTTGCCATAATATATTAAATAAAAGATGTTTTCTTACCTCGCCTTTACTTTTTTTTATTCATCTTTGCCTCTTCCAGCAGAGTGCGCCATCTTGTCTTTGTAAAAGCACAAGCGTCATTAACAAGTCGTAGTCTTCATCAATCACCAGCAAGGCACTTGCTGTAATGTGTGTTTTCATACACACATAATAACTGTTTTGTTGTAATACAGAACACTCAGCATTGTGTACTAAATACAGAACACTCAGTATATCTGCTGGTGTAAGAATACAAAAGCTATGTGAAAAATAAAACTATATATAATAACTCACTCTTATATTGTGTACGATATATGCAAAAATTATTCAAATCGAATGATTCAAACTATAGACAGTAAAAAACCCTTTAATGTCATAGACTTATTATACTACTTAAATGTAACAAACATATCTGAAAAAGGGAAAGATAATAATTAAATAAAAGAATTTTTTGTGAATTTTTGGTCATTTATTCCTATTACCTTGTTATGAGGTAAGTTATATTTTTACTATTATTATCGCTGCAGTGCTGATTCATTTATATTCTTGTTTCCTTATTTCACAAATACTTGCTCGTTATTAATATCACTTCTTTTTATTGTACTACAATAAAAAAGAGATTGATCACTTTTCCAATTTGCTCTATTTAAAATTTCATCAACTGGTCTCTTTTCTAACCAGCTTTTTGACGCCACTGCTGTCACGCTGATTGGTTTTACATTATTACCCACTTCTCTAAAAATAGTTCTTATCCAGCCTGCTGTCATCATTCTTGTTGCTGGTCTAACACCTGAAATTTATATAAATAGGCAGTTCAGTTTTCCCTTAGACCGTCTCTTCTCTGTTAATTATAATAAATGTTTTCAGAGTGTTGTTTAATAACCAGCCCTATTTTCTGTTCAAGATACTTGTTCAAATGCACTCCTCAGCCGGCATCCGCTGCGTCTGTGGTCAGAAAATAGATCACCTCTCTTCTGTCCAGAGGCACTGAACTGTGATCTACGGCATTCCGCCATCATATCTTGTCGTACAAGAAGAGGAATGTCAAGTCTTGTCCTCGGTCTGTGCTGAGGGTAACTTCTTAGGAACCTCTGTATCCTTCGACAGTGTAATCGTCCTCTCCTGGCTGTAAGAATCGCAAAGTTCTAAAGATCTAGTAGGTTTGTATATCTCGAAGAGAACAGGATCCTCGTGGCAGAATCCATAAAATATGGTCATTTATTCTTATAACCTTGTTATGAGGTAAGTTATATTTTTACTATTATTATCGTTGCAGTGCTGATTCATTTATATTCTTGTTTCCTTATTTTACAAAATTTTAACCACCACAGTACTTTACGTAACGGCAATACCAAAAGGCACTGAGTACCCTTATAATCTATTTCAATAAACGAGACTTTATAAATAAAGCAGGAAGAATCCGCAAATTCTACAGCCTCCGTTACAGCTTCTTAATCCACACATTTGCAGTATATGTCCAGTTGCGAACAGCAGACTTACATAGTTTTTATTTACTAAGTGTAGTGGCAACGCGGTAGCCAGCTATTAACCATCAACTTAACTTACAGTCCACCTCACGGTAGGCGACTGCTACAGCCTATGAATTCTGTAGCCAACGGTGTAAGATGTCATTTACTAGGATCGTCAATCCGCTTGCTATGTGTGACGATTTATACAAATTCTTTCTAAAACGGGAAATGCCCGTGTTTTATGTCCTTATAGCCCTCTCCCTAGCTCAATATTGATGATATTGATACAGAATTTCATTTTGCACAATTTTATTGCAAATAATATTTATAAAAGTTTAGTTACTATTAGCAATTTATTGCAGCCAATTTGTGTCACTTGAGTGAACTTGAATCGCGAAACTAAGCAAATTATTTATTGCTGAACAGAGTTATACTGCACTTTAAACTTCGTGCGCGGTTTGAATGTTATTATATAGTTTTAATGTTTAATTCATAATTATATTGGAATCGCTTTGAATCAAATTTAACAAACCTTGAATTTGTGTTTGTAACCTGTAGTGGCTTTGAAAGATTATCCACTAACCCTTACATCCTATCGTAATGGGCAACAGAGAGAAACTGAACCAGGAGATGGACTGATAATAGCTGAGTAAAAATAAAAAGCTGCGGTTGCAAACTCGCTTGCTAAACGTGGCAACTATGACAGTTATCCTCAGTATGAGGTAACCTATGGAGGAGGCCTATGAGCAGTAGCGGAATTACGATAGGCTGTAATGGAGAGAAATAGTGAAATTAAAAGGTTGTGCTTTACAGCATTACCAGTGCAAGGCTATCTCTTCCGCGTCCAATAAAAACCAAATCAAAAAAAAGTATTAGGAGCAAATAATTTAGGATAGGATTTTTGGCTTGTGAAGAAAATATTTGATATGCACAAATAACGTCTATATTGCAGTACCAGATATTAAAACGGCTAATACAGAATATTTATTTAATACTGCCATGAAGTATTTTTTTTAATAAGGGTGACAAACGTGCACGTATTCAACCCGATGGTAAGTGAGTGTTACGGCCCATAGATGTCAATATATTTTTCTTTATTATGAATTAAAATCCAGGTGTGATGTTACCCTTGAGGATTAAATATAGATGTATATGGGTCACAGCATTCACTTACCATCAGGTGAACTATGTCACGCTTATCCTATGAAAAAAATCAACACCATAATTCACCTCCTAATGATGTTTAAAAGGAGACGGAAAGAAGTAAAGCTAACATCTATTAGCTTAAAAACCACATTATATTACTTGTCAAGTAGTCAAATGAAATATCTTGATTTTTTTAATAAAATACGGTTACATGATATTATATCTTTGCTTGATTCCTATTTAATCAATTCACACTAACCATTGCGTTGACCATTTCTTTGCTACAAGCTCTTCCTAAAGTTTGGATTAATTATATTTTTAACAAACATCATGTGAAATAACTCCGTTAATTTATACAAAGTAGAGAACAGTTATTTAATATTAAATTCATAGATTTTTAGCATCAATCAAATTAACAATTTCCTCGCAGGGTCATAACAAAGTCATAACATAATACACGAAAAACAATGTTTCTATTTTAATTATTTTAAACAATTTAATAAACACGATTATATAAGTAAGCGTTTAAAAGGCTATTGAAAATTAACTTCTGATTAAAATATAAAAATAATTTAAATTGGTTTCTATAATTATCTTACGGGTAAAGAAAACACCGTAAAAAGATTACATAACGATTTTTGTAACAAAATAATTTAATAATGATAGTTAAACATAGTAGCAAAAGGTGTATTATATTTTTATGGTCGTAAAAGTAAGTAAAGTAGTAGTAAAGTAAAAGTAAAACAGATCATAAATTTCACATTATATGTGAAAATAGAACTCGAGCCCCATCGGCACTATTTAAATTATTGGTTGCAATTTTAAGTGCGGATTTAACACGTGCTGTGTGATTAAATAAAAGATCGTCAGGAAACCTGAATATTTAAATAATATATATTTCTAAGGTTGGTAACGTCCACAGGAGCAGTGTGACAGATTGATTGCAACATAAACCTCTCAAAAAAGAGGGGGCCTGAGGCCACGTGTGGGACGTATATGGGTAGTATTGATTTTTACTTTTACCTATAGTTGACTAGCAACAATCATATTAACAATAAATTGTTTGCTCAATCGATAGACATAAATACAATATATTAAAACTTTTTCAATCCCTTTATTGACCAACCAACGCTTACAGCACTTAGTAAATTGCTTATGTCAGTACACACATTGATTTACATGTAGTAAACTACGGATCTCTATTAAATCTAAATTATTAAACACTCGGGCCTATCGGTTAGGCCCGAGTGTTTAACACTATTTTAATATTTTAATAGTGTTTACACTATGTAATGTAATTTCGTAATGATGATTTTCCGGTGGTTCCACTTTTTCGTTTTCAATCTATAAAAAAATTGAAGATTTTAATTTACGTAGAAATGTCAATATTAACAGATTCAAAAAAATTCAAAATTCAAAAATATTTATTCTGTAACAATAAATTTACCATCATAGCAGTATATTAGAGTTCTCCTAGTATTTTTAAATACTTGTGACAGAAAAAACTCGCTCTTCCTTAAATAATTATGAAAAAATATGAAGATGAGTGCGCGCGCGAGCGCATGTGTGTGTGTGTGTGTGTGTGTGTGTGTGTGTGTGTGTGTGTGTGTGTGTGTGTGTAGATGATATGAGAAATCGATCATTTTCATCATTGTTTTATATCAATTTGCATGTATATTTTGTATCATTCACCTCTGTTAAATGTTATAATTTTTGTTATAGAATAAGAGTAATAAACGCACACACAGTCCACCCAATTGTAAGTGGATGCTGTGGCCCATAGACATCTACATCCTCGATTAAGAATCAAAATGCAGAAGCGTTGTCACCCCTGAGGATTAAGATGATGTTGCGGACGGCGAAGAAGCAACCATCCGTCGCCCCGCACCGCACCCGCGTCGACACGTCTCCCGCACCCCGCATCAGAACACCGACCGTTGAAATAAAACAAGCGCTTCTGACGAGATTTTATACATACTATTCACAAACGACATTCCTATCCCATCGAATGGTGTCAAACTAGCCCTATTTGCAGATGACACAGCTCTCTACTCTGACGGCAACTCACACAGATTCGGAACAAGATCCAAAAGTCAGTTAGTGACTTAGGAGCTTGGTTCCAAAAATGGCGTATCGACGTAAACCCGAAGAAGAGTTTCGCCGTTTGCTTCGAACATAAACGACGCCGTCTCACTGCCATTCCGCCAATTAAGATGTTAGGAACCCCTGTTCCATGGCAAACAAAAGTCAAATACTTAGGCGTCACCCTTGATACGAGGCTCACTTTCGAGCCCCATATCAAGAAAGTAACTCGTACCGCGCGATTTTACATAGGTAGGCTCAACAGCATGTTGGGTAGACACAGTAAAATGTCCCTCCGCAACAAGCAAACCTTATATAAGGTCTGTATACGACCCGTTATGACCTACGGGGCTCCCATTTTCGCTCATGCTAAACCCAACCTAATAAATGAACTTCAAATAGTTCAAAATCTCTTCTGTCGTCGGGCTACTAACTCACCCTATTACGTAACGCCGACCTCCACCGAGACTTAGAGCTCCCGACAATCTAGCAATTCCTCAAATCACTCTCTGAGAGATTTTTCAAAATCTCAGTGTCCCACTCAAATCGCCTCATTCGCAAGGCAGCTGCCTATGCAGCCCCTATTCGCACTCACTATAGTGTCCGCAGGCCGAGAAACTCTCTCTCGGACCAACAAGCTTTTGTCTAACCTGAACTGCCTCCTGGTGACTCAAGCCGAGCCTACTTAACTCATCTCGTAATCTGCCTTAGTTAGGCACACTTCTAAGCGGCTACTCGCCGCTTGCGCCCTCCTTTCACCCAAGGAGGGTCGCGTTGGTTTACGGCTTAAAGATCTCTCGCTAGATCATTAAGCCAATCCCAAAAGTTGATGTTTAGTGGGTAAAAGTCTCCACATAACCACGCAGCCGGCTGCGTGGTATGCTATGAGCATTCACCACCTCCCTCCCCCCGTCATTCGCGCGTCTGCAGCTCTCAAAACAGAAGCCCCTCAAGCTCCCTATTAGGTTCATATAGTAATTAAATAGTGTTTTAGCATTAACTGCCGCAATATGATTGTAAATAGTGTACAATATAGTTTTTTTTTTATAGAAGAGGGGGCAAACGAGCATGCGGCTCACCTGATGTTAAGTGACTACCGCCGCCTTGATCAACCGCAACACGGGGAAATGCAGGTGCGTTGCCGGCCCTTTAGAAAGGAGTAAGCTCTTTTGGTCTTTATCTTGAAGGTCCCCAGGTCGTACGCGGAAGAAAATTCCTTGTGAAACGTGCAGTGGTGGACCGCCAAGCATCCAGATGGTGTGGATGGTATCGAGACGTTTGCAGCGTAGTGCGTTCACGAAATTTGGCGGCTGGAATTAATCCGAACAATTCCTCAGAGCACTCCCCATTCCCCAGGAAAGCCTTGGCGAGAGACCAGAATGCACGGGTTCCAGAAGGAAGGCGAACTAGTTTCTCATCAATTCCGCCTATGTGCTCTGACTTTGCCTTGGCAATGACTCTTTTGAAAGACCTAGAGGCGGAATTATATTTCTTTTTTAGAGCGCTGGTGTTTACAGCCCGGGACGTTGATGCGTCAGCCCAGGTTTGGTAGCACTCCTGCTTATAGCATCATGCTATTTTACAGGAGCGACCAAACCCAATGGGCACCACAGAGGAAGGAATAAAAAGTTTCATACCCTGAAGTACCACATCAGCGACAGAATCCGCAACAACGTTAGGATCGTCCAGCGAGAAGCAAACCCGCCCCCAAGGGCCCCCAAGTTATTATTTCAAAGTTCTTTAATTTCGTCTTAACCCCTATAAGTTTAAAATAGCAATTAGCACATCAATCAAGTTATTAGTCAGACAGATGTCACAATAATTAGTTTTCTTCTTCACGGTAGTTCAGTTTCTCCCTCAATAAAATATTAATACAGTCCACATATCTCTCATCCCCTACAAATGGAATGCCTCTTTTCCAATAAAAATGGGTCTACAGTGTCCACAGCAATATTATGCTGCTATTTTACGCTGGTATTCTGTGAGAGCGTGCTCCTTCCTGGTCGAGCCGACCCATTCGTGCTAGAACCACTTCAATTATTTAATAGCATATTATAATAAAAAGACTGTACCGCAGCTGCCACTGTTGCCAATTTTAAAGAATTTTGTTATAAATATACTATTTGAGTACAGAACCACTTCACTGTAAAAGAGACAATAGTCAGCTTCATGTGTAATGTGTATATGCTACAGCCAACCAACTTTATTAACAAATATGAGATAATACGATGTTGTTCCCAGAAATTTGTGATATATTTAAGTTTTCTTTTCATTATAGATATATAACAACAAAAGACTACAAAACTTAATATTTACTAAAAATTTTAGATAATTTTTTAATAAATTAATAAGAAATTAAAGAAAAATATTAATTGCAAAAATACACAGAAAAAGAAAACGAGGCTCGTCGTTCCCTCTCCCTCTCTCTCTTGCTCACTCCCTCTATCTTTTCTCTTTAAACCGTTAGAAAACCGAAAACGTCGAAAACCGTTGTGTATCCTTTCTGTGTACTCAGCTGATATCGATGCAGTACCGTCTTTATTATAAGGGCACACGAGGCCCGTACCCAGGGCCCTCTATCATCACGGAGGGCCCCTGATTCGTTTACGCTATACAATATTTTGTCTATTTTAGGAAATTATAACCCGAAATAAATGAGGGCGTTGTTAATGACTTTCTGGCAACCCTGAGCAGTGACAAGCCACACATTGCTGGAAAAAGTGGTATTGATAGATTTCCTAGGTAGAACATATTATGTAGTGCGGCATTACTCCGACACCTAATAAATGAGGGCGTTGTTAATGACTTTCTGGCAACCCTGAGCAGTGACAAGCCACACATTGCTGGAAAAAGTGGTATTGATAGATTTCCTAGGTAGAACATATTATGTAGTGCGGCATTACTCCGACACCTAAACGTTTTTGTTGGGCTGTACTTTGTTGTACAGTTGCCTTACTTATAGCTTGGATTTTTTAAATTTTCGGCAATCTATGTATTTACAATCTATGAAATAAAAATATTATTTCGTACTTTTTAATAAAAATAACACTTCAAAAGATTTTGCGGCTAATAATTTATTTAATGTGATATTTTTCAACCACAAATATTAGATTTTATAGGAAATAATTGTTACGATCCTTAATTTTAGATAAGTGAAGCCTAAATTTTAACGTAAGAAATAAAAATAATACACGTATTAAGGCTAGGTATTTCGCAGAGACCGCGCTTTTCAGTTCTCTTAAACCATCTGAGGCATAGAAATTAGTGTTTTAAATTCTGATAAAAATATATACGATTAGTAAAGGATCTAGTCTAGTCAAAATCGCATTCTGTTACAAAATCTAAAGAACTTCACTCGATAGAAAAAAAATCCCGAAGTGACCCCTTATTGTATTGTTTTTTCAACATTATGACTAAGCTACTAACATTTTACACTTAAATTTTGTACCCAAATAAAGCCACTTAATTTTTATAGACAAATTCGCAGAGTTTGACTTGATAAAAATATTGTGTTAATTACTATATTTAGATACCTCCTAAAAGAGCGAGCGCGGTGGCTCGGCAAGCCTGACCAGTCGCGCGCTTGCGCTTATGGACGACGGACCCGTGTCAGTTTTCTCCGTGCACCAATAAATCAGTTCTTGACGAGTTCATATAATTGTTGTCACAGACTAAATATTGCGTGCTATAAATATAAATCCTGTGGTTTTAATAGTTATAATGAATTTCACTTTTTTTTTTTTGACTTTCTCCCCTAGCGTTGTGTGTGTTCACACGAAACTTAAAAACAGTTCTCTACTCATACAGTTTCCATATCTATCAGAAGCGAACTGGTTGTTAATTTTCTTTTTATTATGTAACTCTAATTTATCGCTATAATAAAAAAGTTTGATCATAAAAAATGCATTTGTAAAGTCAAATAAAAAAGTCATCCTACTGCTTATTTCTATACTGTGTTGCTGGTTGGATCATGCAAGTTTACTGCCTTGGAGTCCGCGCGAAATAATTCGTGCGCGGCTGGGACAGCGCTAAATGCCTACTTTTGCAGGAATACATGGCTTTAATGTTGTTATATTTTCCTTTTTTGAAAGAAAGTTTAGGAAATAAACATTAAAGTTTACATTTTCCCAAGAAATTATCGTCCCCGCTATGAATTTTGTCAAATATCTTACCTCATTGTAAAATGGCGCCGCCCTAGTGGAAGAAAAAGTCGTGGATGCCCTCATCAATAACATATTATTTGATTTTTACCAATTAAGTACAATAAATATAAGATCATAGCACAAAAACGTTTTTGTCATTCACTTTTTTTACTTTCCAACAGGGCCCCAAATTCTTGTGTGCCCAAGGCGTTGGGCGTTGAATCGAGGTATAATATAGTGATGGTGACCAAGTTACGTTACGTTTCCATATATATATATCATGGAAACATAATTATATTTTTTAATACTTAACGATGTTACATTTTTTATTCTATTGTCTTAGGTGATCCTTCCACATCATTTAACCCTATATTTAGGCTCTATCATGTAAAAAACGAAAAGCATAAAGAGATTTTTTTCAATTTAAGTGTACATTACACCAACTTTAGATCGAATGTAAATAAGACCCCAATATTTTAGTCAGTTAATTTCTCAAGTCATTATGAAAACATTAAAACGCCGCAGCTGAAATAAACGAACTAAATGTAAAGTCCTAGCCTAGATCACATTTTAACGATTGACAAACAAAACTTTAATCTCTTGCATCGGAAATAATGAGTTATCATTTCATTTCGTTCGGCCTCACATATTATAATATTATTTGAGCCTATACACATTAAAGCCACAAAAATCCATAATAATAGAATTACTTAGCTCGTTAGTCTGATGAAAAGCTTCGTCGAAGGCCGTAGTAACAGAAATGCTTAAAAGCCATTAATTATAATTCCACCCTTATGTTTCAAATTCAAAAAACCGAAACCTGGTCGTACGTTGCTTTTCGGTAAAAATAGGTCCGGTCTCCTAGGATGAGAAGGAAACACATTGTAATAAACGTTTTAAACTGTTGTGTAGTAACCGTTTGATACTTATCATCATCATTTACTGGCCTGCACTTCACTTGACGGTAAGAGACTGTCACTCGAGGACATTTCCTCTCCATCGCCGGTCCTTCAAGCTATATGGCCAGCATTTTTATACGGGGTAAAGACAAGCTGCAGTTCTAATATGGTTGTAGCACGAATGGTTTGAATGGATCGGTGAAGAGCCACGCTTTCACAGAATACTCTCAAAGACTGATCTCGAAATAGACAATTTGTTAGTAAGTAGAATTCGTCCAAATTTTATATAAAGGTCACCGAACATTATATAAAATTCAGTATCGTTTTTTTTTACAAAAATTAAAGGTACAAATGTATAAAGTTTAATTTAAAATCGAATTTATCATTTCATAATTTTCAAAAATTTTACTAATATAACTTAAATTAAACGCGTAAACGCTTTGCTACAACTCGAACTGAGAAACTTTAAAATTGACACAAAGAAATTTTAAAGTTTCTCAGTCTCAGTCTCAGTCTTTTAAATTATTACTTGCTTGCCGGTACTTACAGCATTTATTTCTTAAACTTTTAATAGCCTAGCAAATGTAATACGAAATATTTTTAGAACTACAAGAAAATTTAAATTATAAACATTTAAGTAATAAAGCTCTCACGACGAAACTTATATAATTTTTCATTGATATAATAACGTATCTTAATATGTCATCATCCCTAAATTAGTCCACTGTGTCACAGCTTGCACCTAAATTCAGAAACTATTTGTGTTTTATTAATTCCACAAGTAAACCACGCGCAATTTTTTTAATCTCTATCAAACGGATTAGTAAGCTGAAGTGGCAATGGGCTGGACATATAGCTAAAACCGATGGGGAAGAAAGGTTGGCAAAGTGTAGGGCGCCCTCCAATAGATGGAGTGACGACTTGGTAAGGCATTCAGGAAGTCGACAGATGCAGGTGGCTCAGGACCGTGCTTCGTGGCATCACTTGAGGGAGGCCTATATTCAGCAGTGGACTTGTCAAAGGCTGTAATGACAATGATATCAAAGCTAATTTGTAGATATAACCTAAATCTGCGGTTTAACGTATACTGATTTTTGCTTGATAGCTTTCCTGAAATTGTTCGTATTTATCATAAGAATGCAAATTTAAAGCATATTTTGCAAATTGAAAATTGTATTCAATTTTTAATTGTGCGAGTACAATAATTTCAGAAAAATCTTATAGATTTCGATATAATGTCAGACGTATATTACTCAGATCAACGATGGCATGGCACAGAACACCATTACACTTCGGCGACGGGCATCAATGCAAATTGAAATAACGTGTTTTAAATGTTGCCATAAACCGGACGAACTGTTTGATAGACTTCAAATAGCATAAACGGTTAAAAGAACTTCTAAGTCAAATATTTCCGCTGGTATAACTATTTCAGCACTGACCTTTAGAGATTGTTGACAACAACAATAAAATAATCGTTTCTAATTCAATGCGCCCGCGAATATAGCGCTTAAAAGAATTCCTGGACAAAACAACTGTTAAGCTTTTGGGGCACTCTCCTTACAGTCTAAAATGGACCCTGTATGACTTCTTTTTATTCCATAAAAAAAAGCTGAAAAGGATAGTTTTTTAGTTAGCTATCCGCAGAACTAAAGCACCTCGGCTGAAGTGGATTTGAAAAAGTGTTTTCAAAATTGATTTTGACGTAATATGTAGTTTTATTTACAATCTGGTGTAGAATTCTTTGAAAAGATTTAATGATATAAATTTAACCATAGAACTTTTTTAAATTCGCAATAATATTTGTGTAATTACTCTTCTAGCACATTGATGATCATTTGAACGTTCACGTTTGCGAAGCCCTAAAACCGAATGTAACGGTACTGCAACAGGTGCGCGAAAATAACTTTTGCTTTTCACACATAAAATTAAAACTAAATCCAAGCATACCACTGCAAGACTTCAAAACACAGTTAGTTCATTCTGCGTAGATCGGACCATAGACAATAATTAAAAAAGCTGAAGGTACTCCGGGTTAACATTGACATCGGGACGTCAGTCACCTCAGTCCCCCGTGACCATGGGTGCTGGAAAGCACCCGAAACGTCGGGTATTAAAAATAAAATAAATAAAACGCGAAAAAATCCGTAAAAGTAGTTTTAATCAATAAACAGAAATATGTAACGCTATTTCCAAACTAAAATATCATCGTGAAGCTAACTACTATTACTATTATATTCTTGAATGTGAATTCATTTAGATGCCAGTCAAAAACCATCGAACTCCCGCTTAAAATTCATTACATTATTGTAACATAACCTCAATAATTCATCAAAATTCGAGAATTCGTGTTCTTAGTAATTATTTTCAACATATATATTAAATTATTATTGAAATCTCTACCACATTCAAACAACAATGAATTATATTGAGGAACATTACCAAATAACTCGAATAACGAATACATAAAATACCATAAGATACGTCGAAATTCAGTGGAAATGGAGCCAAAATCTAATTATTTACATTTTGCTCAAATATTAAATAAAATTAGATTTGTTTACTTCGCATAAAATTATCAATAGGATTGTAACTAAAAGGATTAAAGTCCATGTTATAATATAAGTAAAAACGTTACACAATGACCCGCTAATTAGCGCATCATTTTACGCACAAAACTCTTTCAGATAGGAATAGTGTTTGACTGTAATTTTTAATCAGTGTGATTTTGTGCGAACATCCCAAATTTGCTACTGCAGCGGGGCAACCACAAAATCATGTCGAATATATAATTGTATTGAACACACAGAACATTCTGTAACCATTTTGTGTGATAGACACAAATAATCGAGACACAATCGAGACTGGACACAATCGAGAATTAAACCCAGGGCACGTTATGGTTTTTACCTCTACTCGAACGAGATAAATGGCTAGGGACAACAAAACACTATCAAAGTTTCGCAGTATAGGTATTGTACTCTACGATGTGTGAAATATTTTTGTCCGTCCATGAAATGATTTAGTTTTGTCCCATTTATCAAAGGTAACTGTCACGCACAACCCACTCCACGAAATAGCGAGTTGCGTTACTAATTTCATTTCTCCGACAGGGAAAATAATGGCTCAAATGATTCAAATTGTCAGCGTTATGTTATGTTGTCTTATAAATTTAATAACAAGAACGTAATTAAATTCGCAAACGTAATGACACCTACGCTTGGAAGTGTTATGTGAACAACCATTTTTCCAAATACCAAACTCATCTGACGCAATGCATTTTGCTGATATACGAACGACGTTTTGGCGACTAATTGATATCAGAAAATACGTACAAAAATATTACACACAAGTTTCAGAAAGACTAGACGTGATCGTCTAGTGACGGTGTAATAATATCCACTACCCCGAATGGTTCCAAGGGTATCGAAAGAGACGACAAAGGAGATGGTCAGCTGCGTCTTTCAAACACAGCTACCAATTACTGTAGAAGGTCAGCGCTAAACATAGATCTCCCTCATATCGAATGATAGTCATCCCCAATCGATGTCAGGTGACAGTGTCCCACTTATTTCTCTAAAGAGAAAGGGGATAGGAAGGTTTTGTAGTACCAGATGTCTCGGTATTTAATACATGTCAAAACATTAATTACCTATTAAGATTTTATGTATAACTCCTACATATATATATATATATATATATATATATATATATATATATATATAATAAATTATTTTAGGTAATCTATGGGGGAGGCCTATTTTCAGCAGTGGATAAAGTCTACTGCTGAACATTGAATGTAATGGTAACGGTGAATGTGTTTTTTTAATATGTTGAGGTAAGACGCAATTTATGTTATTAAAGGGAATTAATTATATTTTTACTACTACTACTACAACTTTATACTACCTTTGATAAGGCAGAACGGTTCTTGAGTGACAGCTTCGTACCGGTAAGCGAAGTGTAGGGCGAACCCCCACTAGACGGAGTGACGACCTGGTAAGATATGTAGGAAGTTCGTACTTTGTGGCATTCCTTGTGGGAGGCATATGTTCAGCAGTGGACTTGTAATGGTGATGATGATGATGATGATGATGATATATGCCACTAAATATCTTGCACTAGTACCCCTTGAATTAAATTTTTATTTTATTCAAAGGGTTAACTCAACTGAATATTCCATTAGTAGTCTTATATTCCATTCGTAGAAAAAAGCACACGTTAACGTCATGGACGATATTCTCCGATAAGTAGATTGATGTTGAGTTATAATGCTATATATAAATTATCACATAAGAATTATATTAATGCCATAACAACTACCGATAATAAACATGAAGACAGAAAAGTTGATATTGACATATTTTTATTATTTTTCCTTATTTTTATATTTATCCTCGATTTAGAATCAAAATGCAGATACATTGTCACCTCTAATGTAGTCCTCAGGAAAGACAATTGAGCTGCATTTGGAATGCCTAGTTTCCAGTAAAAAAGTGTTAAGTTTAAAAGCGACAGTAGCCTAATGGCAGAGCGCGGACCGCGAAATCAAAAAGGTCGTGGGTTCGAATCCCCCATTAGACCTCTGGCGTGAACCACTCGTAACACAAGAAATTTAAGCTTACCACGAGTGGTTAAGGGTAATATTTATAATGTTTATGGCATTGTTAATAATATTCTTTTTAAAGAAAAAAGGGTCTCTGTATCTCAACACTCACCCTACAGAACACAGCAGCATTGAGCTGCTATTTTACGCTGGTGTTCTGTGAGGGCGTTGTCCTACCCGGTCAAGCCGACCTATTCGTGCTACTATCATAATAAAGCTGCACCATGGCCCTACCACGTAAAAACTCTCCGTAACATACGTATAAATTCAAACTGATCCATATGGCGCTTGTAACCCTCTAAAAACTCGCCTTCAGCTTGGTTATTTGGGCAGCGGTGAAGTACTACTTCTTAGATCCATATTATGTAATCACAGGTGACACGCAATGGTTTTTAACTCTTGTGATTAAGGTATAAGTGTCGAGAAAATATATCGTAATCTCGTGACCTCAATCTACTCTCGGTCAAAGTTTGACTTACCTAGTTTGGTAGGAAATGGCAGAAAGTGGCATAGAACAAGGCAAATCAAATAAATAATAAAACAAATAAATTATAGAAAGGGCCTATACCATCTACAGGTCGATTAAAAAAAAAAGATGATTGGAAGCATCGTCAATATAATATATTAACATTCTTAAAAATATATTGTAAGACATTGTTATCCAATGTCCAATCATAACATATATCTTATGTGTATGTAAATAAGGAAGTAGACGGAACATAAACCTGATTACTTAAAGGTAAACAAACTATAGCTAAGTTTTCAGTTTCCTCTACTATAGATTCCATTACGACCTGTCAGCGGAAGTGAGAGGCTCTCGTCGCCGGAAATCGCCGGTGTACAGCGGATATGATGTTGAAATACCTGATTTCCGGTGCACCGTTGGTTTCATTTAGTGTAAGTACGCTATGTGTTAAGCAACAACATGAAATATTTAAAATGGTTTATTTTCTGACGACTAAATACAAGATGGTGAAGAACAAAATTGTATGTATACTTTTATATGTATGTTATTTAATTTATTCTTTATATTCACTTAAAAATTATCATTATCACGTTGTTTATGCTAATGTTATACTTTATATAATATTATGTAAAACATAATATAAAGAATAAAGTAGTTGTTAAAACGTAATTTAAAAAAAATATACAAAACTATTATTATACTGCCATTTCTTTCCAAAGCCCTTGAAACATTGGTACACAAACAAGTCACCTCTTTCATTTCGAAATGCAACTACCTTAGTACATATCAATCTGGCTTCCGCCCGGGACATAGTACCACCACAGCGTTACTTCAAGTTACAGAAGATTTTAGAGAGGGCATGGAGAGGTCATGTTTGACTGTACTGGTCCTTATTGACTTTTCAAACGCATTTAATTGTGTCGATCACGACTTACTCCTTGGGTTACTTTCACGCCTAAACTTCTCTCCGTCAGTACTGAACTGGTTTTCCTCTTATCTTCGCGGTCGCCAGCAGGTTGTTCGGGCTGGTCAGGATTTTTCCGACTGGTGCGATCTATATCTAGGTGTACCGCAAGGCGGCATTCTCTCTCCTCTCTTGTTTTCGTTGTTTATCAATCTTCTAACTACCCACCTTCAATGTTCTTACCACCTCTATGCTGACGATCTTCAGTTGTACTCACAAGCGTCCTCGGTTGAAATTGCTACCGCTATTGCAGCTATTAATCAGGACTTACAACGCATTTCAGACTGGTCACAGCGATTTGGTATAACGGTAAATCCCAGTAAATGCCAGGCTATTATCATTGGTAGTCGTCGATTGGTGTCACAACTTAACATACCTGATCTACCATCCATTTGCTACGAAAACTGTTTAATTCCTTTCCGCACTAGTGTCAAGGATCTGGGTTTAATTATTGACCCGACCCTTAGTTGGAGGTTACAGGTGTCCGAGATTTGTCGTAAAGTCACAGGCATACTTCGTTCCATCTATCGTCTTAAATTCTTTCTGCCTCCTTCAACTAAGCTTCTACTCATCCAATCTCTAATTCTTCCATTATTTGACTATGCCGATGTTTGTCTTTCTAATATCTCTCAGGAGCTGCTAAGCAAGTTGGACAGGTTACTTAACAACTGCATACGATTCATCTTTGGTCTGCGCAAATACGATCACGTATCAGAATTTCGCTCCCAATTAAAGTGGTTGACTATACGCAAGCGCAGAGATTTTCGAATGCTGTCCTCTCTGTTTTCAGTTCTTAATGATTCTTCCTCACCCCTTTACCTAAAAGAAAGATTCCAATTCCGTAGTGACACTCATTCTCTCAATCTCCGGTCTTCACACAATTTATTACTGTCTACTCCTCTCCACCATTCTGGGTTTATGTCAAATTCTTTCACATTAACTTCCATCTCCCTCTGGAACAAATTGCCTGCTGACCTGCGCATAATACCTGCTAAAAACGTGTTTAAAAGAAAACTATACGATTATATACGTAACCAACAAATTTGAGTCCACTTTATATGTTTATAGCTATTTGTATATAAATTTATGGAGATATATATTTATATATATGTATATATGTATATATATATATATATATATATATATGTGTGTGTAAGTGTATATAATACATATGTGTATATATATATTTTATGTATGTGTAGCATGTACATTTTGAATTGTATGTTTTATTATTGAATTTACTGCCCATAACTCACTCTCTGTTCTACCCAAGGTTAGCTGGTAGAGAATGCCATATAGCATTAAGCTCGCCTTTTGTACAAAATCTTTGGTGCAATAAAGAATAAATAAATAAATAAATAAAACTCTACAGTCTGTAGTTTAAGGTAATGTCACTTAATAACAAAAGTGTATCCTCACCTGATTGTAAGGGGATTCTGTAACCCATAGCCGTTTACATTTATACATACATTTACTCCCATTATGAATCAAAATGCAGATGATAAAAAAGTAAAAAGGGTCCCTACACGTACCATACGAAACACAGCAGCATTCAGCTGCTATTATACGACCATTCGTGGAGCTGACCCGTCCGAGCTACAAACATAATACAATTACATCGTGGTAAAGCTACAAGAGATCTCGGTAACGTGCTGAGAGTAAGGAGTACATAGCAAAAGAAGCTGCCTAAGAAACCATAACTAACAGTTTGGGGTGAAGAGAGATCTCAGCGGGTCACTTCCGAAGGCCTTCTCTATAGAGCGGTCACTTGACTTCAGTAATGTCTAAATCTATAATTACTGTTTCTATTGACTTGACAATAGAATCCGTAATTATGGATTTAGACATTGCTGACAATGACAGTACAGACCAGTGCGGTTATATAAAATTTGAATTAGACTTTATAAACCCATTGTTTCAAAATATCAACAACAATTCCTTATGAACTTAGCACCGAAGTGAATTACGAGTAGTGTATATTGTTGGTAATCTATAGAATAAGCACTCTAAGCATTGATTTTAATGGATATACAAACAATTTGGTATAAAAAGTTAATTGGATTTATATACGATATTAGGTGTGTATGTCTTTTATACTATACTAGCGACCGCTTCGGATTTGCACGGGTGATTTCTGGATCTCGACATCAGCATCACATTCAAATATACACAAAACATTTAACAATTTTTTGAGTTTTTGCGATCAATTTCTTCTTCTTTAGTTTCGCAAAAACTCAAAAAATTGTTAAATGTTTTGTGTATATTTGAATGTGATGCTGATGTCGAGATCCAGAAATCACCCGTGCAAATCCGAAGCGGTCGCTAGTATAGTATAAAAGACATACACACCTAATATCGTATATAAATCCAATTAACTTTTTATACCAAATTGTTTGTATATCCATTAAAATCAATGCTTAGAGTGCTTATTCTATAGATTACCAACAATATACACTACTCGTAATTCACTTCGGTGCTAAGTTCATAAGGAATTGTTGTTGATATTTTGAAACAATGGGTTTATAAAGTCTAATTCAAATTTTATATAACCGCACTGGTCTGTACTGTCATTGTCAGCAATGTCTAAATCCATAATTACGGATTCTATTGTCAAGTCAATAGAAACAGTAATTATAGATTTAGACATTACTGAAGTCAAGTGACCGCTCTATAGAGAAGGCCTTCGGAAGTGACCCGCTGAGATCTCTCTTCACCCCAAACTGTTAGTTATGGTTTCTTAGGCAGCTTCTTTTGCTATGTACTCCTTACTCTCAGCACGTTACCGAGATCTCTTGTAGCTTTACCACGATGTAATTGTATTATGTTTGTAGCTCGGACGGGTCAGCTCCACGAATGGTCGTATAATAGCAGCTGAATGCTGCTGTGTTTCGTATGGTACGTGTAGGGACCCTTTTTACTTTTTTATCATCTGCATTTTGATTCATAATGGGAGTAAATGTATGTATAAATGTAAACGGCTATGGGTTACAGAATCCCCTTACAATCAGGTGAGGATACACTTTTGTTATTAAGTGACATTACCTTAAACTACAGACTGTAGAGTTTTGTATATTTTTTTTAAATTACGTTTTAACAACTACTTTATTCTTTATATTATGTTTTACATAATATTATATAAAGTATAACATTAGCATAAACAACGTGATAATGATAATTTTTAAGTGAATATAAAGAATAAATTAAATAACATACATATAAAAGTATACATACAATTTTGTTCTTCACCATCTTGTATTTAGTCGTCAGAAAATAAACCATTTTAAATATTTCATGTTGTTGCTTAACACATAGCGTACTTACACTAAATGAAACCAACGGTGCACCGGAAATCAGGTATTTCAACATCATATCCGCTGTACACCGGCGATTTCCGGCGACGAGAGCCTCTCACTTCCGCTGACAGGTCGTAATGGAATCTATAGTAGAGGAAACTGAAAACTTAGCTATAGTTTGTTTACCTTTAAGTAATCAGGTTTATGTTCCGTCTACTTCCTTATTTACATACACATAAGATATATGTTATGATTGGACATTGGATAACAATGTCTTACAATATATTTTTAAGAATGTTAATATATTATATTGACGATGCTTCCAATCATCTTTTTTTTTTAATCGACCTGTAGATGGTATAGGCCCTTTCTATAATTTATTTGTTTTATTATTTATTTGATTTGCCTTGTTCTATGCCACTTTCTGCCATTTCCTACCAAACTAGGTAAGTCAAACTTTGACCGAGAGTAGATTGAGGTCACGAGATTACGATATATTTTCTCGACACTTATACCTTAATCACAAGAGTTTAAAACCATTGCGTGTCACCTGTGATTACATAATATGGATCTAAGAAGTAGTACTTCACCGCTGCCCAAATAACCAAGCTGAAGGCGAGTTTTTAGAGGGTTACAAGCGCCATATGGATCAGTTTGAATTTATACGTATGTTACGGAGAGTTTTTACGTGGTAGGGCCATGGTGCAGCTTTATTATGATAGTAGCACGAATAGGTCGGCTTGACCGGGTAGGACAACGCCCTCACAGAACACCAGCGTAAAATAGCAGCTCAATGCTGCTGTGTTCTGTAGGGTGAGTGTTGAGATACAGAGACCCTTTTTTCTTTAAAAAGAATATTATTAACAATGCCATAAACATTATAAATATTACCCTTAACCACTCGTGGTAAGCTTAAATTTCTTGTGTTACGAGTGGTTCACGCCAGAGGTCTAATGGGGGATTCGAACCCACGACCTTTTTGATTTCGCGGTCCGCGCTCTGCCATTAGGCTACTGTCGCTTTTAAACTTAACACTTTTTTACTGGAAACTAGGCATTCCAAATGCAGCTCAATTGTCTTTCCTGAGGACTACATTAGAGGTGACAATGTATCTGCATTTTGATTCTAAATCGAGGATACATGTAGATGTCTACGGGTCATAGCACCCACTTACCATCATGTGGACTTTGTGCTCGTTTGTCACACATATTTTATAATAAAAAAGGTGAAGTGGCAATGGGCTGGCCATATAGATCGAAGAACCAACAAGCGATGAAAGAAAGGTTCTCAAGTGGCTGTTTCTTGCCAGTAAATGCAGTGCAGCCGGCCGGCTCCTCACTAGGTGAAATGACGACCATGTAGACACAGAATACAATATGTACATATTATTTGATGCAGGTGACAAAGTCTGTAGTGGATTTGCAAAGGGCTGTTGCAATGATGATGATGGTAGTGAAGTAGATACGACTACAAATGTCAACCAATTCGAAAAAAAGGAATAAATTTCATATTCATACCGATTTTTATAATAAATGAACTTTCCAAAAGATTGCAAAATACGAATTTATTATTGTAATTATTTGAACGACATTTTAGTTACTATCTTGAGCTTCTGATATCGGTCAGCCATCTCAAGAGGGTAAAAATAAACTTTTTTTACGATTTTGAGTGAATTAACAAAAAATAAAAAAATAAAAAATAAAAATTTATTAGTATTATTTAAGTTTAACTTTTAAATATAGTGTCGAAAATTTTAAAAACGCGGGTGAAACACAATAAAGTGAAGCGGAACTAATTTATCAATTTACGAGACCCAGTAAATTTTTGTTTTTAATTCGACTTCGAATATTACAAATTGTGTTAACACCGTGTGATCACAAGACTGATCCAGATTTCATTTAGATAATTGAATGAGGATCTATTCTCTCAGAGAAAATGTACAGTGCGGATAGCTGGAGTTGGGGCTATTAAGTTTAACTTGATTAAAGTTGGTAAGAATTACTTTGCCCATACTCGCTCAATGAAGTAAAATGATGCGTTTTACATAGTTTGAGGAGCATCTGCCGCCCTCCATCAATTTCGTACACTATTCCGTCACCACTTATTCCAGCATCACCACTCCCGACACCACTACACTAGGAAAGACACACCATCGACGTCTATTATAAGAGATTATACGAGAATAATAGAGATTGTCATTATCTTCAGTAGCCTAGAAGCTCCGAGGCCCACACTTAGTATTACCGGTGTAATCCTTTCTTACAATATTTATATCTTATGTGCAAAAAACAAACTAAGACTAATGTTACCATTACAGTCTATAAAAGTCCACAGCTGAACATAATATAGCTCTCCCCACATATGAAATAAACATAAGCGAACCATCGACTTGCATCTTCTGTTTCAGTTTCCATCCGACGCCTCATACGAAACCCACGGGATGATACGGGATAGTGAATATTTCCACACCGCCGCTATACGGTACGAGTATAACACGGTATAATATATTAAGATTTACAATTAGTAACTATCGTTTATATACATATATGTATTTTACTGTGTTTGACCATTATGGAACTCATTTTCTATTGTCAGTAATAATATTTTGTGATTTACAAGTTTAGATGCATTGTGATTTTCCACATATTTCTTCATCCATCCTCTAAAATATAATACCTCAAACCAAGCCTAGGCTTCATCGACATCGTTACATACACCTCACCAATTAGACTCAGGTAACTTAACAACCGTGATGTCATTCATCATCTTCATTATCATTATAATCCGTGATAAGTCCTTTGCATATAGGCCTCCCCCAAGGATGCCACAAAGTAGGGTCCTAGCCCACCCACTACCATCGACTTGCATCTCTTATCCTCTCTTATTAGTAATATATTCTTTATAAGATGACGACCATACAAAATGACAGACTGGTGAGGGTATCGATTTTTCACTCACCAATCACCAATCTAATTGGTCGTTTATGAACAGATAGGGTTGATTGCAGTCTGATTAAGATTATTAGCGAAAGTAAGCACTCTCTTTTTTAATCTGTCTTCTTGAGGTAGGTGCAACCTTTCTTTACAACTGCTGGATATAAGCCTTATCAAAATTGCACTAACTGACATTCACAACTTAAGGACTCTTCTGCGCACTGATTTTTATGTAAGTAAGAGTGCCAAACAATAATATCATCCTGGCAGTAAGTGATAGTAAGTGAATGCCGTGGCTCATAGACATCTTCGTCTATCGCATATTAGGAATCAAAAACTTTGTCATCCCTGCGGACTGAGATAGAAGACCACATTACCAATGAAAATGTGTCTTCGGTTCTCCCCCTTACCATACAAAGTGTAGTTATTCTCCATTCGTGCTGCAACCGTAATCAACTCACAACAAGTAAACTACTATGTTAATCTACGGACGTGGCACCCTGAAAAAATCACCATCATCACCATCATTACAGATTGCAAATGTCTCCTGCTCAACATAAGCCTCGGCATAGATTGCCTCATAAGAGGGAAATTTGCCATAGTTGCCACGCTTAGGTTGCTAGCGCAGGCCTTATTTTTCGGTTATTTTCAGGAAGATGCTACTGTCTATGTCTTGTTTCAATTTCCTCTCGCCTCTTTCGCCTCTTCGACACCCACGGAATGATAAGAAATACATTAAACATAATACTAAAATTCCTTTTAGATACCCAAATTTTTGGAACACGTCCTCTAGCAAATTAGGTTTTATAGATAGAACAGATATATTTTTAGCTTGTAGAACTGACTTTTAATTTTTGATTTACTGAGTTATAACGCCGATTCTAATGCCACACATATTGAAACGCTGACTATCGCTTGATCCTTCCCGTAAAGGTGTGATTAATTCCGCACGTTTACCTGATCTGGTCCGACAGTTAACCCCTGTTACGCATTTGCTAACAAGAAGACCCTTTTTTCATGGGCTCATGTAGATAAAGCCAGCATCGTGATTAATGAGATCTTCGTACGTTCGTTACGCTAATAAGTTAGTTGAAAATCTTGCCCGCTTAGCTTACGAGTTTTTCTTTTTGCTCATAAATATAGCCGAATAAGAAGGGGCGTTGCTTCGTCATAATTATAAATGAAAAATTAATGTATTTTTATTTTGCACATTGTCGCTTTAAAGAACTAAAATTCGACAAATTAATGCTTATACACTCACCGGCACGGAAACTTGGCCAAGCGGTTATCTCGCGATAGCAAAAGCTTTAAGTGTTTCTGATGAATGTTTGTTATGCAAGTATGTCAAAAAATGTTTACCCTCAAGTTCAAGAGGGTAATTCATTATGTTTAAGTGCACCATGACGAATTCTTTAATTTTTAGTTGAATCCGGTCATTTGAGCGACTAAGTTCACATTTTAAATTTGTGTGTTGTGAAAAGTTTACTGTAAGGTTACTCAATTATTGTGATCTTGTGTCTTAATTAAATAACTAAAGGTGCTTTTAAGCCAATAAAAATGCCATTAACACCAGCACAAGTTGCACAAGCAGTAGCATTAATTGACCAAGGGCTGACACAGCGTGAAGTTGCTATTGTGCTTAACGTACCACGGTCCTCAATGCAGTATTCACTGAAACGATACCAGGAGACAGGCCGCTACACCCGCAGGCCAGGCAGTGGGGGCGTAAGGTGCACATCGGCCCGGGACGATCGTTTTATTGTTATGGAGATTTTGAGAAACCGCTACCTGACCGCTGTTGAGATACGCCAGCGGCTCCAAATCGCAAGAGGCGTTAATGTTAGTGAGCGTACGGTGAGAAGACGAATGGAGGAAGTGAATTTAAAAGCTCGTAGACCAGCACGAGGTCCAGAACTTCTCAGACAGCACCGAGTAGCCCGACTTCAGTTCGCAAGAGAACATGTCAATTGGACCCACGAGCAATGGGCTACAGTGTTGTTCACAGATGAGTGTCGAATAGCTTTACGTGCTCCAGACGGTCGAAAACGAGTGTGGAGAAAAAGAGGAGAGAGGTTTCTACCCATTACCACCACCCAAACTGTGAGTTTCCATGGAGGCTCAATAATGGTATGGGGAGGTGTAAGTTCCGACGCACGTACAGAGTTGGTCATCGTCGATAATCGGCTTACAGCTACTCGATACATCGAGGAAGTTCTTCAGGAGCACGTAATGCCTTATTCGGAATTCATTGGACACGACCAATTCCTCCTCATGCACGATAATGCACGCTCGCACGTCGCACATTGTGTAGAGGAATATCTGGAAGAGGTTGGAATACAAAAATTACAGTGGCCAGCTCGTAGCCCGGACTTAAATCCAATTGAGCATGTATGGGGTATGCTCAAAAGAAAGATAAAGTCCAGCTCCAAACCGCCACAAACTCTAAATGAGCTCCGAAATGCAGCGCTGGCCGCTTGGGACAGCATACCGCAAGTTGATGTCAGAAACATCATTCAAAGCATGCCAGATCGAATGCAAGCGGTTATCAGGGCTAGAGGAGGAAACACCGATATTAAAACTGATAGACAATAAAGAAACAGACTTAATTTTTAACTTTGTAGTGTTTTTAAAGTGACAATGGAAAGATGTTAATTTTAGTGAAAACATGTTATCTTGAAAAGAAAAATTTCGGTGAAGTAAACATTAAATTTCTATGTTCTAAAACCATTAGAGACACTTATTGAATGCATCTACCCTTAATTTACTGTTAAAAAAACGTTTCAGTGCAAATAATCAGCAAATTCACGAGTGGCCTTGGCCACTTTCCGTGTTTACGAAAATACAAAACATTAACCAAAACAAATTTTACAGATTTTATCGCGTTTAATTTAAACTTTTAGGATTTCTGACATTTCGGGCAGCACCTATTGCTCACGTATGTGGAGGAGAGTGCTACGGAGTTTAACGTCCTGATCTTATAGTTAACAAAGAATACTTTTATTAATCAAAAAAAGTGTAAAGTAAGTGTGATGTTTTGACTTGATATTGATATAACCCGAATTATGTATGGAGAACACAAAAAAGTAAAAATAATAGTAATTATAGAATATTTGAAATCAATGTTTATTAGGAAGATTTATCGTAAATAATTATTATATTAATTCATTGCTTAGATGGCAACTTAAATACATGGTGAATTTTAGGGAATTGATTATAAATCTGCGACGGCCGTTGGTTATGCAGCCCAACTGAGCAGTTTGCTCCTCATTGTTCTCAGGAGTTCGGATCTAATTAACTAGCAGTCAATAGCGGGATGCCTTCAGATGTAACTCAGCCGAGCGCAGGCTATTACTCGGCAATTAATTTCACAATAAACGAGTGAATATTCTATACGTATCCTTGCTGATATGCGTACAAATGTATGCGGAGTGAATTTCTTGCACGTGCGAAAACTTTATTATTTATTCATTTCGGGTATAAGGATTTTTATGATGGCATCTTTTTTACGGTGTTCATTACTAACGGATATTTAATGTTATAATAGTTATGATGTATTCCTTTGCTACCAAACAAACTTAAAGATGATTAGTTACGTTTTACAAGTCCACTGCTGCACCCTGTGTGCACGACCATGCTTTGTGGCATTTCTCCCCCAAGAAATGCTACAAAGCATGGTCGTGAATCACCTGTATCCATCGACTTCCTGCATGGCTTACCAGGTCGTCCCTCCATCTAGTGGTGTGACGCCACACACTTAAAACACAATTAAAACTAATACAATAAATCTATATATTCTATTGTGATATCGACGTGTGATTGTGTAGCGACGACAGAGATTTAGGAAAGCGTCGAAGACCAAGACATGCGTTTGGCTTCTCTTCCTTACGTTGGGAGTAACAATGACCAGCAAATAAAATACCAGTATAAGTAAGTGTAAGCAGTGACAATGTACTTCCCAAATGATACGTATAGCAAAGAAGTGAAAGCCAGCGTCTGTCTTTACGTTAGATTACAATCTGGTTCAAGGCAAGCGTTTTATTACTCTAAGCCAGTGTGATTTACCACCTAGGGCTTTATCATCACTTACCACTGTCTCCGGTCGTATAGTAACTTAATCCGTTCTTTGTTATCTCGTGATCGGTGCGTAAAGGATCACATAAGCATAGAAAACGTAAAGTCCTCTCTCTGAACTAATTAGTAGCAGTATGACATTTCTAAAAATCTACTGTGGGACAGGAGCTTAGGGAATTCCTCTACTGCCTATACTACCATTAAAAAATGAGAATTGATATTAGTTTTACGTCTTAAAGTGTATTTTCAAGGAACCCGTCTAGGTAAATCACCTTAATATACGTTTATATTTTAATGCTTTTCCAACACAGGTGCCAGGATACCCTTGTCAAATGTCGATTGCCTAAGACACTTAGAAGCTTTGTTTATAAAAGTATTGTTACGTTCTATACTCGGGTTAAACTTAGTATTTCTCCTAAGGAGTATTTTAACGTAGACTTTATCTCTAAAAGTCTTCTTTATAAAATAAGAATACTTAAGAATACTAAGTTGGTCTTATTCCTTGTACAAGGTGCAAGGTGGCCCATAAGTCGTTAGAAATGTAAATTTCGAATAAAATACAAAAGGCGCGCATGAGTGGTGTGCGCGGTGCGGGGGGAGTACCGATGGTTTCTGGGAATTCAGTCGCCATGGAGCGTTTCACCGGTGCGGACCGTGCATTTTGTGTGCGCGAGTTTTATCGAAACAATGATTCGGCTACCATTGCGCGGCGTAAATTTCGAGAATATCAGAATTTACGCAACTTTAAAGACATTGCAAGTGTTCAAACGATTAAGAACTGGGTTATTAAGTTCGAAGAGAGTGGTTCGACGTTGGATAAACAACGGTCAGGTCGACCAAGGACATCACGGACGAAAGAAAACATCGATGTAGTGAAACACTCAATTCGTGAAAATCCTACCCAGTCTACTCGTAAGCGTTCCAGTGCATTAAACTTACCCAGAACATCGTTACAGCGAATTTTAAAGAAAGATTTACATCTTCACCCGTACAAGATTCAGATAGTACAGGAATTAAAAGATACTGACAATATCCACAGACTAAATTTCGCAAATGAAATGTTGAACCGCTTTACTTCGTTTAATAACGTGTTATTCTCTGATGAGGCTCACTTTCACATCAACGGCCATGTCAATAACCAAAATTGTTGCTACTGGAGTTGCGAAAATCCAAAACGCAAACATCAAAAGCCCTTACATAGCCCTAAAGTGACAGTTTGGGCGGCTATGTCAGCGCATGGCATTATAGGCCCTTACTTTTTTGAGGACGGCAGAGGCCGCGCGCTTACTGTTACTTCACAACGGTATGTAGCTATGATCCAGGACTTTTTACACCAGAGTTGCAGAATTTTCCAGGCTTCAATACGCGGATTATGATACTGGTTTCAACAAGATGGAGCAACTGCCCAAACCTCTAACGTCGCTATGCCGGTCGTCCGTCAACTTTTCCCTAATAAAGTGATCTCTCGAAGAGGAGATATTCCTTGGCCACCACGTAGTCCAGATCTGACCCCAATGGACTTTTTCTTATGGGGTTATCTTAAGACTAATGTTCGCGACGGCCTAACAACGCTAAGAAACGAAGTAATAAAGAATATTGTTTTTTGTATTAATAATGAAATTACCGACAAAACGGTGAAAACGTGTATTAATATAGTTGTTTAGCATGTTTATAACTCTTAGTATATTTGTATAGAACGTCGTTTTGATAACAAGTAATATAAACAACTTTTATTATATACCAAAAAATCGACCAATCACAGCGCGTCTTATCGTGGAACTCTCTAAAAGTTTTAATTAACTGCGTAATAGTTCATACTAAAAATAAGGAAAATAATTTTATGTTCTAAAAGAGTTATAAATATGACATTCAATTAGCATATGGCTTATAGATTAAAGAAGTGTAGGGATATTTTTGTATAATTAAACGCATTTCGTAGTTATAGAAAAAACAAAGAATTAATTTTACCCAAATATTATGAAAATTTTGGACATTTCGTTTAATAACTTTTTACAATGTTAATATTTTGAGTAACCTTTATGATATACTAATAAAGTACCAGACTACCGATTTAATGATGTATAGCATGTTAGTGTAGCAATTAGTTTTGTATAGAAAATATTGCAATTTATGCCATTTGTATAGTGAAAAGTTTATGCAATAAAGAGGCAAACGGAAAATGGCAGGCGGCTCACTGCAAAGTATTGCCCAAGTCTACCTTAAGGGCTCGGGACCCAGTACCCGTAGTAGTGTGAAGAACTACCAGTGACAGTGAAGTGAAGTGAGTGGTATCCGGTGGTAGCGGAAGTGACTAGTAGCAGTATATAGTGAATAGTGAAAGTGTTAGCTAGCCGAAAAAGGTCGTAACTGACATTCGCAGTTACACATAGTGAAAGTGTTAGCTAGCCTAAAAAGGTCGTAACTGACATTCGCAGTTACACATAGTGAAAGTGTTAGCTAGCCTAAAAAGGTCGTAACTGATATTCGCAGTTACATATAGTGAAAGTGGTAACTGATATCCGCAGTTACACAAGTGATAAAATCAACTAGTTTAGTTGATAATTGCTGCTAGTCAGTAGTGCTAGAAAACCAGCTACCACCAATAGATATTTGATACCACCGTACAATTTAAAGAAATCTTTCGAAATATACAGTGACCAACCAATTGTGAACAACCGTAGTTTAACAACCGTGATCAATAGTTAAAAAATTTCGCGACTAATCAATCAGTCGAACCGCTGGCCACTACCTTGCTATTTGTATTTGTTAATCGTGCATTTTGATTTGAACCACAGTCCACAATATATCAGCGGCACCCACAAAGACGGCAGTGAAAGTACCCACCGGAACCTATAGGTGTAGGACGTGAGCGACTCGCGAAGTATCTTCGACAACATTTACTCCGGAGAGTTTCGCCCGTCCGGCACATTCGTTGGTCCTTCGAGCCGGATATATCCGTTTGTATTTCGGAACCGGGTAAGTAGTCACCACCGTATTAAAACCGCAGAATTTTTCAGATTCAAGATGCCGATCACGAGTTCGCAAGGAAGGGAAGCCAAGGCGTGGACAGTCGGTCTGGAAGGAGGTTTGTCGGCCAGTAACGCCGCCGTCCATCACCAGATGCCACCACGCTCACCGTCAACGGTAGAGGGCGCTGAGGCGCCATGCTGCCCCCCGAGGGGGGGATACCCCTGCCCGCGCCGACCACTACGGCCCGCACAACGAAGCAGAGGGAACATATAGAAGGCAACGATGACTTTAGCCGTGCATCATCGCCAACAGCCCGGGAAAACACCCACACCGAAGAGCCACCGAGGGGCCACACCAATTGCAGTACGAAGTCAAGGAAGACTGTTCGGCCCAATAGAAGAATTTTAAAGGCTCGTGAAGAAGTATTGAAGATCAAACTAGAACTTGCGCAGATCTCCTTACAGATGGCTGAAGAAGAAGACGAATCAGACGATTATGATGTAGATGGTCACTCCAAAAGTGAGTACGTCCGATCTTGGCTCCAAAATTCGGTAGCCAAACAAAAGTCAAATCAAGGCGCAGGTCCCATTTAATAAAACCGTCACAAAGCCAACCCCGGACGTTGTCAACCTCAGTGAGTCCCAAAAGGAGCTCACGAACCAGGATTCCTATCCAGAAGACGTACAAAAGGATCCCATGCCACAGAAGCTCAGCCAGGGACCCACCGTTAATGAAGACAGGGGGCTCCTACCGATTGTATCAGAGCTCACGTACCAGGATTCCTATCCAGCAGATGTACCCAAGGATCTCATGCCAAAGAAACCTAGCCAGGAACCCGTCATAAGTGTAGACAGGGGGCTCCGTCCATTAATATCGGAGCTCACATCCGCTATAGCCGCGCTCGCTGACAAATCAAAGTTAGAGAGCGCTCCACTATCGCATACTTTCGCAGCGTCGAAATCTATAATGACACTGCCAAGCTTTAGCGGAGCACATACCGAGTGGCTTTCATTCCGTGCCATTTACGAAACAACCCGAGGCTACTTCAATGACATTGAAAACACTGCTAGACTAAGACGAAGTCTACAAGGAAGAGCCTTGGAAACAGTCAGTTCGGAAGTCATCGGGCATGCTAAGCCAGATGAGATTATGCGAGAACTGGAGTTACAATTTGGGCGTCCAGATTCAATCGCGCAAGCAGAAACCGAGAAGTTACGAGGATTAGCACGCTGTACAGAATCGCCCAGAGACATCTGCACATTCGCGAGCAAAGTGAGGGGAAGCGTCGTCACTCTTAGAACTCTAAAGCGAGATCATTACCTCGTCAACGCAGAGCTGCTACGACACCTCACCGACAAACTGCCAAACTCTATACGTGCCCAGTGGTATAGAATCTACACCGAAAAATATGACTCTAGACCAGACCTCGGCTGCTTCAGCGATTTTATTACCGAGCAAGCTCGCTTCTGCAGTGCATTTGCGCCTCCAGAAATCATAAACGAAGCACAAAGCAATCGTTCAGTACATAGAGCACACGCGGCTACTACTAAGCCGTCTCCGAAATGCAGAGTGTGCGAAAAGGAGGGTCACTATGGATCCAAATGTAAAAAATTTAAAGAAGCAGATATCAACAAAAGATGGGAACTCGCAAAGCAAAATAATTTATGTTTCCGCTGTCTACGTTATAGAAATCAGACACACAAATGCAAAACCAATAAGTGTGGAATAGAAGGATGCACCGCGACACACAATCAACTTCTCCATAACAATACTAAGGAGAAGACTGAAGTCAAACAAAAAGAACCTCAAGAAACTGTTACTAACTCATTCGGTGTGTCAAAGCATCAAGCTTATTTAAAAATAATTCCAGTGCGAGTAATTGGACCGGCGGGAGCTGTAAACACACACGCCCTGCTGGATGATGGGTCAACAGTTTCATTAATGAATGAAGAGATCGCCAAACAAATTGGAGCTATAGGGCGGTTGGACCCGTTTAAGATCACAGCTATCGGGAACACTACCCTCGATTCACCGGAATCTCGAAGAATCAAAGTATCGCTGAAGAGTCTCCACAGCAAAAGGGTGCCATTCAGAGCACGCACGGTCACAAGCCTAAACTTGGGGCCACAGACTGTGCGTGCAGTAGACATAGCCAAGTGCAACCACTTGAAAGACCTAAAGGAGCAGCTAATATATGACTCCGGCAACCCAAGGATCCTAATAGGACAGGACAATTGGAGACTTCTGATAGCCACTCAAATCCGTAGAGGTCCACCGCACCAGCCAATCACCTCGCTCACAGAATTAGGATGGGTGCTACACGGGGCACACACCAAAGCCCCGTATCAGCGCGTCCACGCGGCCAATGAGCTGCACAAGAGCGAGGAAACTATAGATGACCAACTCCGCGAATATTTCGCGCTGGAATCTCTCGTTATCAATCCGAGAAGACCAGACTCCGATCCAGAGAAGAAAGCTAAAGATATACTAAATAGCAGCACCCGTCAGTTACAAGACGGGCATATAGAAACAGCGCTTCTCTGGAAGAAAAAGGATATAAATAGCAAAAGACACTGGCGACGCTACCAGATACTTGCTGACATGATCTGGCAGCGTTGGGTCCGAGAGTATATACCGGAACTTCAAAACCGGCGGGAGGCCCATGGGCGAGGTCCCAATCTCCAGGTGGGCGATCCAGTCCTCATAGCTGACGGCCAGTTACCTCGTAACACCTGGCCACGAGGGAGGGTGGAAGCTGTTTACCCCGGTGCGGACGGACAGATCCGCACTGTGGAGGTACGCACAGCAAACGGCCTAATCAAGAGGCCAATCAGGAAACTCGTGCCGCTGCCGAAGTAGAAGCAACGTCGCTCACCGAAATAGATGCAGCGCCGCTGTGAGAAAATCGTCGCGACGCTGCACGGCGGGAGAGATGTTCGCGGCGAATTTTAAAGAAAGATTTACATCTTCACCCGTACAAGATTCAGATAGTACAGGAATTAAAAGATACTGACAATATCCACAGACTAAATTTCGCAAATGAAATGTTGAACCGCTTTACTTCGTTTAATAACGTGTTATTCTCTGATGAGGCTCACTTTCACATCAACGGCCATGTCAATAACCAAAATTGTTGCTACTGGAGTTGCGAAAATCCAAAACGCAAACATCAAAAGCCCTTACATAGCCCTAAAGTGACAGTTTGGGCGGCTATGTCAGCGCATGGCATTATAGGCCCTTACTTTTTTGAGGACGGCAGAGGCCGCGCGCTTACTGTTACTTCACAACGGTATGTAGCTATGATCCAGGACTTTTTACACCAGAGTCGCAGAATTTTCCAGGCTTCAATACGCGGATTATGATACTGGTTTCAACAAGATGGAGCAACTGCCCAAACCTCTAACGTCGCTATGCCGGTCGTCCGTCAACTTTTCCCTAATAAAGTGATCTCTCGAAGAGGAGATATTCCTTGGCCACCACGTAGTCCAGATCTGACCCCAATGGACTTTTTCTTATGGGGTTATCTTAAGACTAATGTTCGCGACGGCCTAACAACGCTAAGAAACGAAGTAATAAAGAATATTGTTTTTTGTATTAATAATGAAATTACCGACAAAACGGTGAAAACGTGTATTAATATAGTTGTTTAGCATGTTTATAACTCTTAGTATATTTGTATAGAACGTCGTTTTGATAACAAGTAATATAAACAACTTTTATTATATACCAAAAAATCGACCAATCACAGCGCGTCTTATCGTGGAACTCTCTAAAAGTTTTAATTAACTGCGTAATAGTTCATACTAAAAATAAGGAAAATAATTTTATGTTCTAAAAGAGTTATAAATATGACATTCAATTAGCATATGGCTTATAGATTAAAGAAGTGTAGGGATATTTTTGTATAATTAAACGCATTTCGTAGTTATAGAAAAAACAAAGAGTTAATGTACCCAAATATTATGAAAATTTTGGACATTTCGTTTAATAACTTTTTACAATGTTAATATTTTGAGTAACCTTTATGATATACTAATAAAGCACCAGACTACCGATTTAATGATGTATAGCATGTTAGTGTAGCAATTAGTTTTGTATAGAAAATATTGCAATTTATGCCATTTGTATAGTGAAAAGTTTATGCAATAAAGAGGCAAACGGAAAATGGCAAGCGGCTCACTGCAAAGTATTGCCCAAGTCTACCTTAGGGGCTCGGGACCCAGTACCCGTAGTAGTGTGAAGAACTACCAGTGACAGTGAAGTGAAGTGAGTGGTATCCGGTGGTAGCTGAAGTGACTAGTAGCAGTATATAGTGAAAGTGTTAGCTAGCCGAAAAAGGTCGTAACTGACATTCGCAGTTACACATAGTGAAAGTGTTAGCTAGCCTAAAAAGGTCGTAACTGACATTCGCAGTTACACATAGTGAAAGTGTTAGCTAGCCTAAAAAGGTCGTAACTGATATTCGCAGTTACATATAGTGAAAGTGGTAACTGATATCCGCAGTTACACAAGTGATAAAATCAACTAATTTAGTTGATAATAGCTGCTAGTCAGAAGTGTTAGAAAACCAGCTACCACCAATAGATATTTGATACCACCGTACAATTTAAAGAAATCTTTCGAAATATACGGTGACCCACCAATTGTGAACAACCGTAGTTTAACAACCGTGATCAATAGTTATAAAATTTCGCGACTAATCAATCAGTCGAACCGCTGGCCACTACCTTGCTATTTGTATTTGTTAATCGTGCGTTTTGATTTGAACCACAGTCCACAATATTTCAGCGGCACCCACAAAGACGGCAGTGAAAGTACCCACCGGAACCTATAGGTGTAGGACGTGAGCGACTCGCGAAGTATCTTCGACAACATTTACTCCGGAGAGTTTCGCCCGTCCGGCACAACTAAAGTGTACGAAACCAACCCGCGGACAATTGACGTCCTGAAAGAAAATATCCAAAGAGAAATGGCAAACATTACAGAGCTTACTTGCCGCGCAGTGATGGATAATTTTAGACGTCGCTTACAGGAGTGCCGCGATCGTAACGGATTACATTTAGATGATGTGATTGGGCGGTTTCACAATTTTTTGCGTGTCGAGTTTTCGCTATGTCCCATGACTTAAGATAGTTAATACCTGCCCAGGATAACTTTATTTTACACTATGTATTGCTATTCGGGTAGCTTAGTATTTTTTTACACTCGTATGCATAAAAAGTTGGGGTGAGGAGATAAATGGAGTTGTTAAAATAATTTTAAAACCATTATGATACAGCTTTTTATGATGTCCCATACCCAGACTATGGAAATTAATACCGTTTTTCTTGGCTTTTTACTAATAGGGAATACAACTAGCACATATCATTTTAAACATAAGATTATCAGTTAATCAAAAATTATAGCAGTATAGATCATAAGGTTTGAGAATTTAAATAATATGTCTTTAAAGTTTAGGTCGATAATCTGGCCATGGTGGAAAATTCCATTCCGAAACCAAGATTTGTTACGTACAAAAACTAAAATAAACTACCAAATTGGTTTTTATTTTATCGGTAGCAACACATATTTACAACGAAATAGCAACCGCTATTTTTTTTAAGTCATTCGAGCGCTACGAATGTTGGAGTAGTGAGTGTCAGGCGATTGCATTTTAAAAGTTCCACGATCCGAAACCGAAATTAATGGTAAGTTAAACTTGTTTTAATTGTACTATTATTTTACAAGAATATAGATATATTATTAAACCCAGTTTTCAAATTTAGAAATCAGAATAGTTAGTAGAATTGTAATGAAACTTTCATATGTTGTGCAAGTGTTGATACCGCTACCTCCACTCCGAAACTTTATTGACGGTTTCGTAGAAGCGGAACAAAACATGTAACGGAATGGAAACCTAAAGCTTGGTTTACATACCTGCAGTAATTAATATATTTAATTTATATAAGTATCTACCATTTTTTATAATCTACTGGAGCCGCTTTCAATAATAACATATTTAATTGTTTACTTGTTAAGCCACCTAAGTCACCACCTTCACTGCTGGCCTTATGAGGACGCTCAAAGTCGCTCAGCGAGCTATGGAGAGGGCTATGCTCGGAGTTTCTCTGAGTGATAAACTTAGAAATGAGGATATCCGCAGTAGAACCAGAGTGACCGACATAGCCCAACGGATTAGTAAGCTGAAGTGGCAATGGGCCGGCCATATAGCTCGAAGAACCGACAACCGTTGGGGAGGAAGATTCTCGAGTGGCAGCCTCGTACCAGTAGACGAAGTGTAGGGCGACCCCCCACTAGATGGAGGACGACCTGGTAAGACATGCAGGAAGTCGATGGATGCAGGTGGCTCAGGACCGTGCTTTGTGGCATACCTTGGGAGAGGCCTATGTTCAGCAGTGGACTTGTAAAAGGCTGTAATGATGAATGATAATGATGATAATAACGTAATCAAACACTCAAGTGTTATGGCACTGATTCTAATTTTGTAAACTTAAATTTAGAAACATTTAAAAATAATCACGCACATGAAGATCATTATCATCTTTCATTAAATATTTAAATTACAACAAAGCGCTGACGCCCTTATATTATTTCTAATATTCATTAGTAACAAGTGCTTTTTTTATAGATGGCTCTGACTCCGGCGGAAAAAATGAAAAGATACAATACAAAAAAAAATACGAAAGAAAATATGAAAAAAAATTCTGAAAAATATGAAGAGTATAAAAAGAAAGATTTGCAAAGAATTAAGATAAAGGCAAAGAAAATTTTGTAGTTAACCGAACAATAAAAAGAGCAAAGACGAAAATTGTGGCGAGAAAAGAAAACAAAACAAAAAGTATACAAAGAAGCTTTAAATGTGCCACAAGCATCCACACCTAATGAAACAACTACTAAACGCTGTAAAAATGAAACGAACAGAGAAACTCTCAAGAACAAATTAATAGTTCGTAAATACTAAAACGTTTTCTTATTTTGTACGGACATGTGCGTAGTAGACTTCCCTCGTAGACTTGTGAGACTACAAACTATGTGTAATTAAAGATTACCCGATCTTTGCGGGTGAAATTGTAGGAAGTTTAAACGTAAAAAAATGGGTACATTTTTCTTCCTACATGTAAACTATTCTTTACAGTTCCATTCCGAAACTTTACTATTCCTTTCGGTGGCTGTCCTATTTTTGTTGATTACTTAATTTTATTTGTATTACTTTATTAACGTGGATAGACATTTTTTTGTTAATATTAAGAAGACTATTATTTGTTGTTTATTTTAAAATAATAATAATTGTATTTTTTCGAAAGGCTTCGTAATTTTGTCGATAAGAATAGTGTTACAGCTGGTCAAATAGTAACGTAATGGAAATAAAGACTGAATTAATTAAAGTTTGTTATTTTTGTTTATTATAACTTTGTACTATTTTATACAAATACAGTTCTTAAGACACATTAAAAACTGCTAACAAGTTCAAAGTGTGTTTGATTTGGTAAAACCACCATGCTTATTTGGTAACGGAATGGAGCGTTATTCATTATCTGGGCGGATAAATACTAATATAATATTACTAAAAAGCAAATTATGAACCCAAAAATCTCCATATAATTTATTAAAATATGTAATGGATCGATCCTTTGCAAAAATTATACCGGATTCCGATAAAAATAAAACACTGTTATTTTTTATCACTGTCACATTTATGTGAAACCACCCAATTTTCAAAAAATAATTCCCATTTTATAAGGATTATGACAAAATAAAAACCTTTTTCATAATGTCATTAGTTTTTTTTTTAATTATTTTTTTACATTTCAAGGGACTTATGGGCCACCCGGTATTAAACATATCTGGAAAATGTTCATGGATATTTAAAATCAAAGGCTTTGAACTGAATCTGATAAAAATTCGCAGATGGTAGAAAAATGTTTTTGTCCATGATGAAAATATTATACAAAACGTAAAAGAGGGTGATTTGAAACCGTTCCGATTTCGACCCACCAATACAGGTTTATTTCAAAATATAAGGTAAGACTACTTAATGGTAATTGACTACCGTTGCTCATGATCATCTACAATTAATTTATTAACTTACCTGCAAATAATTTAACTTCAACCTTCACCTTACCGATCAAAAACCGTCACCGCGTTTCCGTGATGACGTAAAGGGTGAATATGAAAACCGTCAAAATTTTTCTCAAAGCCTCTGATAGATGGTGGTAAAGCCATCTCGTTTACTTGTACTGTTAAAGTCTATTAAAGTCAACTGCTGAACATAGAATGCCTCATAGTTGCCATAGGGTCATAATGCCTCATATTTGCCACGGTAGCCACGCTTGGCAAGCGGATTGGCAACCGCAGTTCTTAATTTTTGGTCGTTATTAGGACGACGCAGCTGCGCAACTCCTGATATGTTTACCTATGTCGCCGATATTTCAATAAAGTATTAGGCGTCAGAAATTACTAGGAATCGAGTCATCGTGATCTCAATCACGAACGGTTTAAGCATGAAGGTCCTCATGAAAAATAGCATTATTCGAATAGAATTTCGATTTCAATAGGTTCGAAGTACAGAAGGTAAAATACACTCGTTGTTCTGTATCCCTTACCCTTCAAGCCAGAACGCAAATATTGCGAGCTTACATAAAGCAGCCCTACTTCCCACTATATGTTTATTATTATTTTAAAATAAATTGTTGTAATAATAATAATAGTTACACAATTATTATGTTGAGTTATAAATGTATTTGTGGCCGTGGTAGGAAAAGGGGTGATCTCCCGCCGGGCAAGGTGTTCTGCCCGGGGAGCGGCCAACACTCCGAGTGATAGTTCGGAGAAGTTCTATATATACTGTCTATGATTCGGAATGTTAATAGCGCGATTTAGGCTTAGGTGTGTTTCGGTGTGCTAGTGGCGCGACGACAGCGCCGCTACATCACCCCCCTGCTCAGAACGGAAGTCGATAGTGCAGCCTCGTTGCCTACGAATGTGCAAGTGCCAGGAGATTGCCTTGTAGTCTGCGGTGAGTCGAGAAGAAGGCAAGTAATCTGCGAGAGTGCCGTGAAGCAGAGGCGAGCAGTAAGGCTCAGAGCCGTGCCGAACACTGTATGGCGCAGAGAGTAGCTTGAAGGAACAGGAAGCATTATTATTCCAGTGCTGCGATGAACCTTGTGAAGCTAGAAGGCTTGCAATATATGAAGACTGCAGACGATATCTGCTCGGAAGCGAATGGGTGGGGTATTCTATGACGATAATGTAGCTTGAAGTTTCCGAAGGTTGTTTGGTTGCGTGTTCAGATCATGTCGGGGTCACCACTGTGGCCGTGGTAGGAAAAGGGGAGATCTCCCGCCGGGCAAGGTGTTCTGCCCGGAGAGCGGCCAACACTCCGAGTGATAGTTCGGAGAAGTTCTATATATACTGTCTATGATTCGGAATGTTAATAGCGCGATTTAGGCTTCGGTGTGTTTCGGTGTGCTAGTGGCGCGACGACAGCGCCGCTACATATTTATCTCATCTGATTGGGCTGCATAAATATATAAAGAAAATGATGAAAATAAATTGAATATATTCAATTATATAAATTAAAAAACATAAATAAATAAAACCCGAAGGAGATGTAAGGCTTCGGCAGGGGAGACCAAACGCCCGATAGTGGGGAAAGGGAAAGAAACCGGCAATCGATGCATCGGTATCAAAGAGCAGCGCTTTCTGCATTTGAGCCCGGGGCGGTCTGTCATGGAGTCCCAGTCGCCTTAGATGACTGTTACGATATACAATTATTTAAATAAAGCGGTCTTGTTGGCAGAGTGGTTATTAGCGTGGTTGCTATTTATAAGTCGGTGGAGTCGGGCCAAAAGCAGTCATTGAGTTTTCTGTAAGGAAATTTTCAGTAGCATCCCGTGGTCAGGAAGTTGGCGGTGTTTCACTCCCTTGTCTCGGAAAGCACGTAAAGTCGTTGGTCAACATCCTATCTTAACTTCCCATCCATCATGACTTCGAGAGGGAGGCAATAGAGAGAGTGCACTTGTGTACTGTACTCATCACTATTCTTGAATTCAATTTATTTCTTCATCATCACCATCATCAATTTTCTCAAAGTCAGTCCGTAAAAAGTTCATGGAAATAATTTTTTCTTAATTATCTCCCTATTTCTTTCCTCTTCTTTCGGAATTTCTAATTCATGTAATTCACACGTATCCTCACTCATAGATACGCTTTCACAATATTCCTTCCATCTCTTTAGAATTGGGCGGTAAAGCAATTATTTTTAGTAAAAACCTAGCGGTAACAAGGACTTACGCAGCGCTGGACAACGCGGGACGATGGCACTCTGACATTGCGTCCGTTGTCGTATTTATTTTATTACCCAACCGTAACCTAATAAAGTGTTCTCCTCTCGTACAAAGAGTTTGCCGTTTCATTAAATAATTACATTTACAGGGTAAAGCTTTAGTTTTTGTTCTATTTACGTGCTCCATTAAAATTGTTTTTCTGCGAAACCGAATTTGTTACGTAGGGCGTATATTTTATAAAAGATGTAATCTGCGTATAACACTTTTAGTAGGTTTTATTTACAAATTAAGTCTTTGCAAATTTATTATTTTATTTAAAAATACTGTTACGAGCTTGAGGTTCGTGACAATAAAAATTGCCGATAGAATTACCTAAATTAACACTTTAATTTACTTTACACAAATTAAAACTTAAAACACTAATAATTAAACACACTAATTCACTTAATTCCGCTCCGAAGCTTCACTTGTGTCGCCGAATTCAACTCTACGCCGATCGCATCTTGCAGCGCCTATTTATATAAATTAGCAAAATATCCGGAATGTTCAAGTAAACACGCGCAAGGTACCGAGAGTTCGAGTTTTAAACTTCAAGAAGTTTAGTTCTTCGGTTCGAGACTAGATGGCGCTAGTGCGCCGATTTGAGCGCGTAACACTGCCTCCTCCTAAGACATGCTCGTACCGAGCATTATCGGCCCCATAATAACGCGCTAGGCGATCCACATGGACGATCTTAGGAGTCCCTCTTGCGCTTTCTGTATCCGGTAGGTTACATCGTTGATCCTGGTCACAATCCGGTACGGGCCGTCCCATTTAGCTTGAATCTTAGGAGATTTCCCTTTGCTGCGGACTGGATTGTGCAACCACACAAGTGAACCTTCGTCGAACCCTTTGTTGTTCATTTTGCGAAAAGATGAAAACCCGGTATGATACCGGGTTTTCATCTTTTCGGACATTTGCTGGCCCGATTGTCTGACGTGCTCATAAACGTCATTCATTTTGTTCCGCAAGTCATTTGCATAATCGGTTATACTGCGTGGAGCATCAGGTGGTATCCCGGTGATCAGGTCTGCAGGCAGCCGTAATTCTCTTCCAAAGTTTGCGAAAGCCGGTGTCACTGCTGTACTTTCGTGAACAGCGCTTCGATATGACAACAAAAACGGTTGTATGTGCTTGTCCCAATCTCGTTGCCGATTGTCTACAACTTTTGCTAGGTACCTCTCCAATGTCTGATTAAATCGTTCTACCATTCCATCAGATTGCGGGTGATAAGAAGTCGTTCTTGTTTTATGAGTACCCGTAACTCGGCAAGTTCCCTGGAATATTTGAGACTCAAAATTCCTTCCTTGATCGCTGTGAATCTCTAAAGGTACACCAAACCGACAGAAGACTTCATGAACTAGCTTATCAGCAACTGTTGAAGCTTCTTGATTTGGAATGGCGAAGACTTCTGGCCACTTAGTGAAGTAATCCATCACAACCATGAAATACTTGTTACCGCTTTCACTCTCCGGAAACGGCCCCGCCACGTCAATGGCTATTCTCTCCCATGGTGCACCAACATTGTACAACGTCGATGCTCCTCTACTCCGTGTCTGAGGTCCCCTCACAGCCGCACAACTTGTACATGTACGACACCAATCTACGACATCGTCACGATAATGGACCCAGTAAAACTGTTCTCGGACCTTCAGTAGAGTTCGTTTAACTCCCAAATGGACTCTTGAACGACCATTATGGCACAGCTGTAGAACATTCGGCACTTTAGCTTTAGGGACAACCATTTGCAAACGACAACTGCCTCCTCGACCATTGTCCCATTTACGGCACAGGACTCCATCCTGAAGCAGCAAGCTGTCCCATTGGGCCCAATAGCTTTTCGTGGTTGAACTCATCGCTGAGACGAGACGTCCCTCCACTTAGGCTTGGTAGCACGGGCCTTCATCCATCCCAGAATCGGCTTGATGTCCGGATCCTCCTGCTGTGCATGTCGTAGGCTGTCCTTCCACCCGTTGCTGAGGTGGTCTGTCCTGAGCATCCTCACTGATACCACTTCCTTACCTTGCCTACTACAATGGTTGCAATCTTCAGGACAAGGTCTTCTTGACAATGCATCTGCGTTGCCGTGAGATTTTCCGCTGCAGTGTCTGATAGTAAAGTCGTATTCCTGCTGCTGCTGGGCGGTGCTGTTAGCCGCACTTCCTTTCTGAGACCGTTCACCTTCCCTTCCTTGGGTGTGCTTAGGGCAGCTGGATCGAAGATGGCCCCTTTCCCCACAGCCATAGCACCTAGGGCTGTATCTTTTATTGTAGTCGCGAACCGTAACTGCTGTAACCTCCGTAGCGTGAGGTAAACGATGATCCTGTCGCCGCCAGGCAGTGCCGTTAGCTGCACTACCCTCTCGAGAAGGGCAGCTGGAGTGAAGATGGTCACTTTCCCCACAGCCATAGCACCTAGGGCTGTATCCTTTGTTGCGGTCGCGAACAGTAGCTGCTGCAACCTCCCTGACGCGATGGGAACGATGATCCTGCCGCACGGCTTCTACTTCCAGTGCATGGGCCAAGGCGTCCTTAAGCGTCTCGTGGTGCCCGAGCCTCACAGCAGCTCTGACTTCCAGGTGGCGGATGCCATCGATGAATGTCTGCACCAGGTTCCCTTCAATGAGCGCAGGTACAGACTGGTATGCTTTTCGAACCATCTTCTTCACCTCAAGGGCCCACTGCTGCAGGTTTTCGTTGCTGCGTTGCACGCGATCTTTAAACTGCGCGCGAAAGACGTGTTCCAGGTGAGCGTCACCATATCTCGCCTCCAATGCCTCAAGGAGCTGCTCGTAGGTCACTTTCTTACCGAGAGCTTCCAACACGGTTAAGGCTTGGTCGCGCAGGCCTAAGGTGAGTGCAGTCATGGCCTGGCTTTTATTCCAGCCGTTTGCCTCCATGACGGCCTCGAACTGGATTTTGTAGGCCGATCAGGAAGAAGTCCCGTCGAACGGTGGTACCTTGAACCCACGTAGCGAAGGTGTAGTAGCTACTGCGGGGGCTGCAGTTCCATCCCCAAGTTTGAGGTCGTTCAGCGTTTTCTTCACGTCAGCCACCACGTTGTCAACCCGATGGTTCACATGGTTGATTCGGTTTTCATGTTCTTCGATTCGGGTTTCAGCTTCCGACAGACGGTTGTCGTGTTGAGCAACCCTATCCTTCACCTGCCTTATCTCTTTCCCAAAGGTAGCGTGAAGGTCCTTCATGAGGAGCATCTGCTCTTCCGACCGACGAGCCTGTTCCGCCTGCTGATCTTCCAACCGACGGGCCTGTTCCTCCTGTCGGCGGGCCTGTTCCTCTTGTCCGCTCTGCAGCTGCTCTTTCAACTGACGGACCTGTTCCTCCTGTCGGCGAACCTGTTCCTCCTGTCGGCGAACCTGTTCCTCCTGTCGGTGGACCTGTTCATCCTGTCCACCCCGCAGCTGCTCTTCCAACCGACGGACCTGTTCCTCCTGTCGGCGAGCCTGCTCCTGCAGCATCACCATCAGAGCACCTAAGTCAGGTGCTGCAGATGTAGGAGCTACCGACGGGCCTGCAGCTGGTGGCTGGCCCTCCGACGTCTGCGGCGTTGCACCACCAAATCTTCGTTGGTCCGTCTCCTGCTGGCGTTGACTTCGGGTACGGACACCCTCCGATTCCTCCTTAGGTAAAATCGGCATGAGTTTATCCCACTTCTGACACCAATTGTTACGAGCTTGAGGTTCGTGACAATAAAAATTGCCGATAGAATTACCTAAATTAACACTTTAATTTACTTTACACAAATTAACACTTAAAACACTAATAATTAAACACACTAATTCACTTAATTCCGCTCCGAAGCTTCGCTTGTGTCGCCGAGTTCAACTCTACGCCGATCGCATCTTGCAGCGCCTATTTATATAAATTAGCAAAATATCCGGAATGTTCAAGTAAACACGCGCAAGGTACTGAGAGTTCGAGTTTTAAATTTCAAGAAGTTTAGTTCTTCGGTTCGAGACTAGATGGCGCTAGTGCGCCGATTTGAGCGCGTAACAATACCTATACACAGAATAACATTGTACCTGTTATCACCATCATTATTATCACAGCGTTTTTAAAGTGCAACTGTTGAAAATAAGCCTCCCCCAAAGAATTTCACATAGCACGGTCCTGAGTCACCAGCATTCATCGACTTCCTGTAAGTATTACCAGGTATTGACTCCACCTAGTGGGGGGCGTCGTCGTCTTCGACCTTCGTCTACTGGTTCGAGGCTGCCACTCAAAAACCTTGCTTACCCATCGGTTGTCAGTTCTTCGAGCCATACGTTCGCCACATTGCCACTTCAGCTTACTAATCCGCTGGGTTAAGTCTGTTACTCTATTTCTACTGCGAATATTCTCGTTTTTCAATTTATCATGCAGAAAAACATCCTAGTACCTATTATGTAATAAAATATTGAATGAATACAGTAAGCCAAAATAAAAATGGCGTGAATATTTAGAATTATTATAATATTAATCCCCATGGGAGGATGACGCATTCTATCAGAAAGACCTATGTTCAGCAGTATATATTATTAGGCTGTAATCGATGGATAGATATAATTAAATTAATTTTGATTTTAGGTATCAGTGCTAAGACAAAATGTAGCCACAACAGTTATACAAAACAAAAAAAGGTTTAGGTAGGCTCCCCAGGATATACGCCGCCCAGAGCTTGGTGTCCATACATTCAATCAAATCATGAGCTTTACTGTTATCATTAACAGAGCTAGAGAGAGAGTGCCTCCCTCGTTTCTTATATGCGCTACCAGAGTTCTGTTTTCTGATTGAACAATAATGTGTGCCTGCCTCAGATTTGCATAACTATTATGTTAATAACTAATAACTGTTATCTTAATTCATTGTTTAGATGACAACTTAAATACATGGTGAATTTTTGGGGAATTAATTATAAATATGCAACGGCCGTTGATTATGCCGCCCAGCTGAGCAGTTTGTTACTCATTGTTCTCAGGAGTACGGATCTAATTAACTAGCAGTCAATAGCAGGATGCCTTCAGAAGTAACTCAGCCGAGCGCAGGTAATTACTCGGCAATTAATTTCACAATAAACAGGTGAATATTCTATACGTATCCTTGTTGATATGCGTACAAATGTATGCGGAGTGATTGTCTTGTACGTGCGAACACTTTGTTATTTATTCATTTCGGGTATTAGGATTTTCTTTTTTTGAATGCATCTTTTACGGTGTTCATAACAAACGAATATTTAATTTTGTAATAATAATGGTTTATTCCTTAACTACCAAACAAACTAAAAGATGATTAATTACCTTTTACAAGTCTACTGCTGCACACAGGTCTCCCCCAAGAAATGCCACTGTCCTGCTGTCTGTCTGCTGGTCCTGAACCACCTGCATCCATCGACTTCCTGCATGGCTTTCCAGGTCGTTCCTCCATCTAGTGGGGTGACGCCACACACTTCGACTAAAGGTACGACGCTGCCACTCGAGAACCCTTCTTTCCCATCGGCTGTCGGTTCCTCGAGCTGTATGGTCGGCCCAATGCCACTTCATCTTACTTATTCGTTGAGCTATGTCAGTTACTATGGATCTACAGCGGATTTATGTTTTTTTATATCTATAATTAATTACCCTTCAGATTAAAACTAAGTACCCGGATGACCGAGCTTTGCACGGTTTTTTAAGTTACATTTAGATACAAATTACATGAATAATATGTTTTGATCTTAGTGACGTAATAGAAAAAACTGAACTGTTTATTTAAGTAAAAAATCATGAGTGCAATTAGTTTAATTAAAATTTTCGTATTTTTAAAATTTTTCGTTTTTTTAATTTTTATTTCCGGTCGTATAGTAACTTAATCCCTTCTTTGTTATCACGTACTCGTTGCGTAAAGGAAACATGGGCATAGAAAAGGTGAAGTCCTCTGAGCTAATCTGAAGAAGCATGAATACTTCTTCTTTTTACATCAACGCGAAATATTGGGCAGGAGGTTGCGGAGATTCTCTACTGCCTCTACTACCATTAAAATGAGAGGTGATATGAGTTTTACGTTGCAAAGCGTATTTTCAAGGAAGCCGTCTAGGTAAATCACCTTAATATACGTTTATATTTTAATGCTTTCCCAACACAGGTTTATTTATTTATTTATTTATAGGATAGGGTGACAAACGAGCACACAGTCCACCTGATGGTAAGTGGTTACTGTGGCCCATAGACATCTACATCTATCCTCGATTACGAATCAAAATGCAGATGCGTTGTCACCCGTGAGGACTAAGATGGAATGCCTCGTTTCCAGCAAAAAGGGTCTCCGGTTCTCCACACTCACCATACGAAATACAGCAGCATTAAGCTACTATTTCACGCTGGTATTCTGTGAAAGCGTGGTCCTTCCCCGGTCGAGCCGACCCATTCGTGCTACAACTATACTATTAATATAACTGCAGCATGGCTCTACCACGTAAAAAATATAAATAAAAATAATAAATAAATAACACAGGTGCCAGGATACCCTTGTCAAATGTCGATTGCCTAAGACGCTTCGAAACTTTGTTTATATAATTATTGTTACGTTTCTATACTCGGATTCTCGGGTTAAACTTGGTATTTCTCCTAAGAAGTATTTTAAGGCAAACCTTATCTCTAAAAGTCTTTTTTGGTTAGTCGAAATGTATATAAGATATTTTATATTATTAGAGACATTACAATTTAAGGAATACTAATTTGTTCTTTCTCATTGTTTATTCCTTTTGTTAAACATATTTGGAAAATGATCATGGATAATTCAAATCAAAGGCTTTGAACTGAATCTCATTAAAATTCACAGATAGAAGAAAAAATGTTTTTGTCCATAATGAAAATAGTATACAAAACATAAAAGAGGGTGATTTGAAAGTGTGTGATTTTTGGTTGTAGAACCAAGAATACAGATTTATTTCAAACTTTATGGTAACAGACTACTTGATGGTAAGTGGCTGCCATTGCTCATGATCACCTACAGTTAATTTGTGAACTTGTACCTGCAAATAATTTAATTGCAACCTTCACCTTTCAAAAACCACCACCGCGCATCCGTGGGTGATATAAAGGGTGAATATGAAATTTCTTCCAAAAATGTTCTTAGAGCCTCCGATAGATGGTGGTAAAGCCATCTCGTTTATCGTTACTGTTACAGCCTATTAAAGTCAAGTACCATACCCTAGTAAGGCAAGTAAGAAAGGTCTCCCTGCTATCTTATCAATGTATACATATACGTATGTATACACACACACATATATATATATATATATATATATATATATATATATATATATATATATATAAGGGAAATACTATTAACTGACTTTTAGAGATGTAGTCTAAAACTATACACTCGATCGACTTGAAATTTAGGATAGTTACTCATATTGCAATCTGGACTGATATTTTATATCTACGTTATTATCGTGCGCACAGAGATGCCAGCGCGTATTAGCCAGTACTTTATATATGCCCTTTACCATTTTTACTCAACTAAGCGCAAAGCTTTTCTTATTGATGAAGGGATAAGAAATAATCACTACGTTGTTTTGTTACGATTTACCGGACTTCATACATGACCTCAAAAGAAATATTAGAAATATGAAACCGGCCTGGCTTCACCTGGGTATGATCAAAAAATGTAGCTAGATTTTAAATAATCGACGACCATTTATTTTATCATTTTTATTTATTTTAAAAATCTTCAAGTTTTTCTGATTAAAACTTGAAGATAAATATAGCCTTAGTTACTCCAGACGTTACTCTCTATCTGTTTGTAACGTTTTATTACAATCGGTTCCGGCATTTCAAAGATTAGCCCGAATTAACCGTGTAGACGCGGTGTGAGAATATTCACTACCCCACATCATCCCTTGTGTCGTATCAGGCGACATAGCAAAACACATCAGGAGAAGGGCAGCAACGTCTTCCTTATTACGATTAAAAATAAAAAGCTGTTGTTGCCAACCCGCTTGCCAATCTTGGCAAATATGGCAAATATCCCTTAAGCAATCTATGGGGGAGGCCTTGTTCAGCAGTGGACTTTAAGAGGTTTTAACGTTAACTTTAATTTTATTTATATACCTATATGGATGTAAATGTATCATGAACCAGCCTATTGATCACATTAAATAACTTACTTCCTCCTTAAAAATCTTCCCGGTACCAATGACATTACCATATTTTGTAATGTAAGAATGTGATACTTATAAACTTAATGTACCTGTTATGTTGCTTAGCTACACTAAAGAGCTATAATGTCTTAGATACTCGGGAAAAGGCGTCTACGTTGGCTTAATTTCCAGTCCAATACAGCTTGATGGAAAAATCGTAGCAGTGAAATTAATAACCATTTCACACTTAGTTGTTTTTTATTTACTACAACTTTTAACCCCACATTTCATTTATCTCAAGTTACAAAATATAACGTATAATATTTCTAAAATTACTAATAACTGTGTACGCAGTTATTGGCGGCTCCGTGGAATAGTGGCTTAGCAATAATTTGTAGAGCCGAGGGACACGTGTTCGAATCCGACAGAGCAAGGGTTTGTTTTCCCTACAAATACCGGGTTAATACGTTTATTCGTTGAGAAATTCATGTATATAAAACTGCCCCCACGATACAGGAGAAATTCCCAGTGTAGAGGCAACGTCTTATAAAAATACGATCATAAACCATAAAATATTATTAATTGTCCAATTATAAACTTCTTTTCTCTATAGAAATTTAATTTCTACACACAAAACCTTGTTTTATTTTATAACTCTCGCTGTAGTAAAATCTTTGAAATTTCATCTCATCTCATCAGCCTATAACAATTCTGCAGCTGGACAATTTATATTTTTTTCCAAAATCGTTATGATTGGCAAGGGATTAAAAATTCTAACATCAGAAAAGCATGGTTAACGCTTTAAGATGGTTGAATTGTTGAATGTTGACTTATAAATGTACTTATTTATCTCATCTGGTTGGGCTACATAAATATATAAAAGAAAAATATATAATGTATTTTTATGTATTTTTATTTATTGCAAAGTAAACATATAAATAGAAATACATAAATAAATAAAAACCCAAGCAGATGTAAGGCTTTGGCAGAGGAGACCAAACGCCCAAGTACTAGGAAAAAAGGAAAGAAAACCTCAAACGATGCGACGGTATCGAAGAGCACCGCCTTCTACATTTGAGCCACGGGCGCACCGTCATGGAGTCCCAGTCGCCTTATATGACTATTATGATATTCAAATATTAAAAAAACTGTCTTGTTGTCACAGTGGTTGTTAGCATGGTTGCTGTTTATAAGTCGGTGGAGTCGGGCCAAAATCAGTCATTGAGTTTTGTGTAAGGAAATTTTCAGTAGCATCCCGAAGTTAGGAAGTTGGCGGTGTTTCACCCACTTGCCTCGGAAAGCATGTAAAACCGTTGGTCCTGCACCTGATTTTGAATAACCATCCTAACTTCCCATCCATCATGACTTCGAGAGTGAGGCAATAGAAAGTGCACTTGTGTGCTTTACTCATCACTATTCTTGAATTCAGTGTATTTATTCACCATCACCATCATCACTTATCTCAAAGTCAGTCCGTAAAAAGTTCATGGAAATAAATTTTTCTTAATTATCTCCCTACCTCTTTCCCCTTCTTTCGGAATTCCTTTTTCATTTAGTTCACACGTATCCTAACTAATAAATACGCTTTCAAAATATACCTTTCATTTCTTCAGACTTGGACGGTAAAGCAATTATTTTTAGTAAAAACCTCAGGGTAACGAGGACTTACGCAGCGCTGGACAACGCGGGACGATGGCACTCTGACATTGTGTCCGTTGTCGTATTTATTTTATTACCCAACCGTAACCTAATAAAGTGTTCTCCTCTCGTACAAAGAGTTTGCCGTTTCATTAAATAATTACATTTACAGGGTAAAGCTTTAGTTTTTGTTCTATTTACGTGCTCCATTAAAATTGTTTTCCTGCGAAACCGAATTTATTACGTAGGGCGCATATTTTATAAAAGATGTAATCTGCGTACAACACTTTTGTTATGTTTTATTTACAAATTGAGTCTTTGCAAACTTACATAAATAGTAAAAACTAAATTCTCTATACCTATTTGATTTATTACATTTTATTATCATATTTAAGAAATACAAACAGAATAACATTGACCTATTATTATCATCATTATTATTGCAGCGTTTTAAACCCCAACTGCTGAAAATAAGCCTTCCCCAAAGAATTTCACAAAGCACGGTCCTGACCCAACAGCATTCATCGACTTCCCGCATGTCTTACCAGGTCGACACTCCATCTAGTGAGGCCACTAGAGAACCTTTCTTCCCCGTGGATTCATCATTCTTCGAGCTATATGGCTGGCCCATTGCCACTTCACCTTACTACTAATAGGCTGTAAGCGATGGATAGATATAATTAAATTAATTTTGATTTAATCATTGCTAAGACAAGATGTAGCACAACAGTATATAATATAGTAAAAGGTTTAGGTATCGAACAAAACCGCCCGAATGATATCAATAATCTGACTTAGATAGTATATAGTCTTAGAATTTTGCAAAGATTCGATTTTTCCAATTATACCGTGACATATACAAGTTAATATTACTAAAAAGCTAAACGGCTTTTACAATATACGTACATATAGATAGATCATATATAAAACTAGATTCCAACAAATAAAATTTCTTGGAACTCTCACTGTAAAAGTTTTGTAAGTCTTAAAAATTGAAGAGAATAATGAAAGGCATTTGGGAAAAGTCACTATCGCCCGTAGATTTTTAACAAATATCATCTCTTGTGTTTGTCGCTGGTGTTGTAAGAAGCGACTAAATGATACTTAAGTTAGAAAGTAATTTTTTTCTCCGTAGAAATTCACTGTTGGTGATTGAACTTTACAGTATTAGGGAGGGCTGAGGTACCAGACGCTTCGCATCTTAGACACTACTTCCCGTCGCCGGTCTGGTAGCACCGTTAGAGAATCTCTCATTCCACTTCGTCTTGTGTTTATGGTAAACGACAACTATGGGAAATACCAAAAAGATTACATGGCTAAAATTATTAAAATAAAGTACACGGGTACCTGTGTTAAAATATTTTTAATAAAGTTTCTAAAAAACACACGACGAAAACTTTGTGTATAAAATTAATTATACAAAAAATTCAAAACTCTCCGAGCGATGAAAGAGCACATTAAGTGACTGTTGAAACTGAAATAAACGCCACAATGCAGTGACTGGCGCTTTTATTTTGCTTCTCCTTGCTCAAAAGTTATACTCCGAGTCATATCATGTCTATAAAAACTAGACAAGTGCGAGTAGGACGCGCGCCCTAAGGATTCCGTGTAAACTTATGTATACCTTGTACACCTTCTTCCAGTTTTGTAATGTAGTAACTAAAATTCATAAATTATAAGTAAAGTAGGTAAGTACTGAGTATTGCTCTAACGAAAAGGTAGGTGTTATTGAAGAACAAGCATAATATTGCGGTGAAAAAAAAACCTTCTCCAATTTTTTCAATCGATGCTTCAACTGCAAATGTAAGTTTGTTATCGCAAAAAATATTTTTACATGGGATGTTACTAGAATTAACGATTTTGTAATATCTTTACTCGTTACTGTTGTAATACCTTGCTTTTTGCCAAACTTCAATATTCTAAGTCAATTGGAAGGAAGGAAGGAAAGAGGGAAGATAAGTTCAACATAATATGTGACGTAAAAGCCCATATCTTAGATTTTGTTCAATTAGAAGCTTAAATTTTACACACCATGAAAGTATCATAGATCTTAGTAGTTAATATTTATTTCTACTTGATAACTCTCATGATTCCAAATGGTCTTGAAAAACGGAAAGACACATGTACGTAAGGACAACAAAATCATATATGCTCCGTTTATTTCATTGGTGAGAAAAGGAACCCTAAAATAGAAAAAGTAGACCGACATAAAATATAGTGTCTTGAGTACCAGTATTAAAATCATCCACACATCACTATCCCGAAATGTAATGTTCACTTATTTTCTAGCTGGTAAAACTACACAGTTATATTAAAGCCAAACAAGGTGGCTCTAGCTCACCAATTCTGGGAGTATAAATCAACGTAAAATACTAGCACAATGCGGCTGTATTTCGTATGACGTGTTCATACTACGCCGAAGATCGGCTAGGTTACTGAAAATTTTTAGGGATACACGTAGTCTCAACAATATCGGCTGCTCTTTGGCGGCACCTTTTTTGAAAAGAATAAATCCTCCCTCTATTCCTCCTTCTGGCAAAGTGAACCGAAACACATGACGTGTTATTATCAATTTGCTACCTGCGCAATGGACCACCCCGTTTCTGTACATAGAGGCCATGTAAAAAATTAGCATCCGGAAACTGGTAGCCAACCATTTCTAGTAATGAATCTCGTATATTTTTGGCTGTAGAGGGAAGAGCAGACGGATTAGTAGTAGAAAATAGTAAAGTAGGAGTATAGCAGATCATACTACTTTTTTACTTTTTTTATTCGTATTTATAATCTTTCTCGATTCATGTGGTGTTTACCTTAAACGATTGTTACACTTAGCTACGCAAGTTAGTTCTTAAGCCATTTTGTTAAATACAGTGTAATCAAACATTGGTAAACCTTAATAAATAAAAAATAAAAAAAATAAAAAATCATTGTAATACAGACATTATCCCCCCATTGCAGTCTCAACGTCGCCACATCATGCAGTCACCTCGGGCCTACAATATAGATCCCACTTGATTCAACGAGAAAATCTATTTAAAGATAAGCTTACATAAAACTAGCATGCAGGACCACTAGAAGATCAGCTTCATGGTTTTATATTATATTGTCATCAACGTTACATAAGTATGGTGAAGAAATTAATTACAAATTTTGTTCCCGAAAGTAAACTACACATTGAATAAAACTTCTATTACAGATTAAAACGCGTTTAATTTAATGAGGAAACATACACGAAAAGAGCTATATAAAAGTTATAGATTTTAATAATGTTCAGGATTTGAATAAAAAGACCCTAAAACTAATACGCTTAAAACAACAAGATAAAAAACCTACGTCTTACTGACAATGAAACCATGGTCAGTTTTGATGTTCAGTCTCTATTTACATGCCTACCTGTTGAAGACTGTATCTCAATTGTAACTAGCAAACTAGAGGAAAATAACATGCCAGCAGAATATGCAGTATTACTCAGACATTACCTTACATGTGGCTATCTATTGTGGAAGGAAGAGTTTTACAAGCAAGTAGATGGTGTTGCAATGGGCTCACCTGTATCTCCCATTGTCGCCGATATATTCATGGAAGACTTTGAAGAGAAAGCCCTCCTTACTGCACCTGTTACACCAAGGATCTACAAGCGGTACGTAGATGATACTTTCACAATTTTACCAACAGACAAAGTAAATGCATTTTTAGAACATCTTAATTCCATAAACTCTAAAACTCAATTTACTATGAATTTAGAGGCAAATAATTCCTTACCTTTCCTAGATGTGTTAGTCATCCGAAATCCTAACAATACCATAGGTCATACTGTGTATAAAAAAGACCCATACGAACCGATATTTAAACGGTGAATCTCACCAACATCCTTCACAGTTAGCTACCGTGGGCAAATCTTTGTTACAGAGAGCACGAAGGATCTGTGACGGCAAACTCCCGGCCGTCGAGTTTCAGCACGTCAAGCAAGTTCTGCACGACAACAAGCTTCGGGTCCCGCGCCTACGTCACAGTGACGTAGAAGCGAACTTCTATTAGGACATTCTACCAGCTACCGAAGAAGATTAGTCAGTTCCTACCATCCGTCAAGTGTCATATTCCTCTACAAGATGCAGGAGTGTACAAGCTTGATTGTGAATGTGGTCTCTCTTATATAGAACAAACAAAAAGATCAATTACAACCCGCGTAAAAGAACATATAGCTGATGTGAAGCATCAACTTTCCGGGAAGTCTGCAGTTTGTGATCATATCGTAGACGGCCCCAACCATTACATCAGATTTGATAGACCACAAATCCTCGCGAAAGAACACCGATTCCTACCAAGGATGATACGTGAGGCTATTGAAATTAAAAAAATCCTAATTTCAATAGAGAAGGAGGCTGGGTACTACCACCTGCTTGGGATCCTATAATCAATAAAATTAAAACTAAACCCAAGCATACCACTGCAAGACCTCAGGACATAATCAGTTCATTTTGCATAGATCGGACCATAAACAATAATTATACTTTAAATTAAATCTAACCCATAAATTTATAAACATTATTTCTAATACTAAAAACCTTAAAAATATATATTATAATAACTAAATTAAATTATTAAAAAAGAGGTCCTTTAGGCAAGGTTCCGAAGATACTGGCAGCGTTTCCCCGTTGAATAGCTAGACTAATTCTTTGTCCGAGGTAACTGCCAGCTCTTCGGTCTCCTGTGACGTCGATTAACCTTTTTGCTATTTCCTTAAAAAGGCTTATAGCGCTAGGACCCCACGGACCAAGGGTCTCGACACCGAAAGGGACAAAAATATATTCGGAGCCTAGACCCCTGTATTTGCAAACTTTAGCCTTTTCTGCCGCTTCACAAGCCGCACCAGCTCTGTTGTTGGTTCCACGTAGATGGGAAGGGGCCAGCGTGTCTGAACAGGTTGCATCCCATACCAGCACCCGGCCCATCCTCCATGGAATCAAACTCATACCGTCCGGTCTCTTGCCATCGTCTCTTGCAATACCAGACGGCTCAAGTAGACTTGGCACGTTGACGGTGGCAAAAGACCGGCGTATGATATCGTTAAGTGCTGCATGTCTCGAGAAGCGACCTGCACTTTTTTGGCATGATAGCCCGTTATATCCTAGCTTGTCGACGTCACTGCCACACGGACATTTATGAGGAGCGCAGACCGGAACCCCAAGCCGTAGACAGGTTGCGATTCGGAGCGTGTCAGGCTCAAGAAATGTTCCTGTATTTGACGAAGGATACGCGTGAAGCCAGTAGCCGGCCTCATGCGTACCCACGGCCAAAAGCCTAGCACGCGCCGAACCTGTACTAAAGCTCAAAAGATTGTCATAAGTCAATTTGCAGTTTATGTCGTCCCAGCTCCTCTGTGAATTTAGAGGAAATTGAAAATTTTGACCAGGGCATGTAATTAAGAAAGCGTTTCTAGCTTCTTCCAGGCCAGCAATCTCAAAGTTTGAAGGGGATGCCCTTAAAATTTTACTTATGAGATTTGCTGAACTGTGGACAGAAGATAGGAAGGCTGGTAAAGAGACACTGGAAATTTTGCGAATTCCTAAACCACCATAACGGATGGGTAGGGATGCTTGGGTCCAAGATTGTTCGTTCATGTGTATATTAAGAATCGATTCTAAACTTATTTTGATTAAGTTGTCCACTTGTGTCAAAAGGTCTGGGTGATTCCAAAAGGAGCAGCAACGGAGCACATACGTAAATTTCGGGACAAAAAGGCAAGATTTTAAAATGCAAAGTGCATAATGTGGACTAATTTCAAGGAGACGGTCAGCAGAATTTTGAAATTTAGCAATTGAATTATTAATATATTCAGAAATAGATTCGTTAAAAATTGGAGAACCTAAAAGGTAAAGGGAATTACTGTTAACTATTTTAATATTTGGTGCCAAAGTATTAAATTTGTGTTTTACGTCATTTAAATTTAAGTTGCAGTTATTTATAAAAAGTTCGCATTTGCTAAAGTTAAGCTCCAAACCAATGGCTTCAAATTTATTTTTGATTGAAAAAAGGTCAGAAAATACAGTTTCCATATCACCTCCTAAGGTTCCGTCATCCAGATACCAAATATTGAATTTAGAATTTAAACTTTTGATTATGGGATTTATAGCCAAACTAAAAATTGCTGGTCCAAGGGGATCACCTTGTTGACAACCTACTTCCGAGGATAATTCATTAGATCGATATAACAATTTTGTTGGGTCAGCGTAACTGAGAAGAAGATAATTGTATATTTCGGGTATATGTTGATTTATTTCAGTCAGTAGGGTCCCCCTATTTACCGAATTGAAAGCATTTTTGACATCAATTTTGAGCAACACGTCAGGATGTCCATATGTTAGGAAAGAACGTAGGGCATGGACGGCTGCCTCACACCCTCCTTTTACACCGAAGCCTAACTGTACGGGTTCAAATTCCGAATTTAATTTCTGTAAAATATGTCGAACAGCAATTTTGGAGGCCAGGCGTCGTAGTGTTGATCCAACAGCAATTGGTCTCACCCCTCCGTCCTTTTTGGTGAGAGCAATGAGGTTCGCGCCGAAAAGAATTGGAACAATTTCTGGATTGACATTACCGGAATACATAAAGTTAATTAATTTAGTGATTGAATTTACAAGTTGCTCACCCGCATCACCCACAGAATGCGATGTTAAGTCTTTCAAATGTTGCGGTGAGATTCCATCCAAACCTGCAGCCGAACCTGGTTTAAAAGATAAAATGGCATCCGTTACATCTTTGTTTTGAATTTGAAGGCATGCTTGCCCTACTGTTGGTCGGTCGAAAAAATATGGGTTTACTGGAGCCAGAGGATGTTTTGACCGTAAGGCCTGAAGGGTGTCAGGGGTATCTGGTGAAAGTACCTCGTTTGAGAACAAAAGGCGAGCGGCACCTTTGAGATCTCCGTCACAGATTTTGTTTTCGATTAGTTTGTTGCGATTACGAGGGGCATCATGTTTGATTAGAGGTGCGGGAGAAGGTGAGGAGCTGACAGTACAGTTATTTTTAATCTTTTGTGTCAAGGATAAATTTGGTTTATCAGTTTTTGTTATATGTAGTGTGCTGTATGAAAATAAAAATAGGTTCTGCCAGTCTTGAGTACAATTGCTTATGTAACATTTCTGGATTAATTGTGACAAATGTGTAGCAACGGTTATTCGAGCTCCTCGAGGGATTCTTTTAACTGTCTGTATACTATTTTTCAAATGGCTAAGATATGTGTGGAAAGGAGTTGGAAAGTTGGCTGCAAAAGTAGGCGTATTTGGAATAAAAGGGTGTATGTCTAAAGGTGAACTGTTTTGGCTAATACATTTCCTGTGTGTTTTTGTAGTGTGTATGTTGAGGCCTTTTAAAGATTTGAATGACTTGTTGCACTGTGTACATATAAGTGTTGCGTTTGCCGTGTCATCACTAGATTGGGTTACGGACTGCATTCACAACAGTTAAATACAATAACAAAAAAGAATAACTTAAAACAAATTAAAAAAAACACAATAAAGTAACTTAACAATTACACTGAAGATATAAAAAAGTCAAAGTCAAAATATGAAGGCTGCTTGTCTTGGTAACAAGACGCATGCGTCGTTACGTAGGTGCGTCACAGGACGGTTCTGCAATTGGAAGCTGCAGTGTAAGAGATCCACGAACGTATGGCGTCGCTAGAACAAACGATGGCGGCCTTAGCAACCGTGTCTTGAAGTTATCATACGCGGACTAGAACTTTTCAAATACTGAACAGGTACTGTAGTGGGAACAAAAACAAAATCCCCATGCGCAAATATGAAAAATATCCCGACAAACTCTTATGTGGCTTTGCGGTACGATAGCTCTTCATCAGTCAATCAAATATATAGTATTTCAGAAATCCTTTGTTGCGAATTGTTTTGTTACATTTGGCATATTATGTCACAATCATGAAAAATTTTTATGTCTCGTAGTTAATTTCAGATATTATATAAACCACTGTTATACTATTTAAATCTATGACAACAATAAAAATTTCCTTTGTGCACTAAAATTTTACAATTAAAATGTATAGTTATTTTTATTAAAATATTTAGACAAAATAAACATAGTTGACACCTGTCTATTTTCTTTTTTATTATATAACTTTAATATATATAATAACTGTTATATATAATTTTAATATATAACAATAATTAAATAACCTGCCAAGAGCGTGTCGGGCCACGCTCAGTGTAGTGTTCCGTAGTTTCCCGTCCGTAACAATAAGTGTTCCCACTTATGGGCTTAAAGGTGGGTATCCATTATGTTCGCGCTCCAGCAGCGCTCCGCGCTCCTGCAACTGCTCCCGGTAGTGGGTACTGTTGTTTCCGTCCAAGTTCAAAATGATTTTCCTAGAAGTATTTTCTAAACTTATGGTTCAAAAGTTAGAGGGGGGCGGGACACATTGTTTTTTACTCTTGGCGCGATTATTTCCGAAATTATTGACATTAACAAAAAATGATTTTAGTAAACCCCTATTCATTTTTAAATACCTTTCGAACAATATATCACACGTTAGGGTTGAAATTAAAAAAAAATCACTTCCCACTTTACATATAGGGGGGCTACCCCAATAAAACATTTTATTCCAATTTTTATTTTACCACTTTGTCGGCGTGATTGATACACATATTGGTATCAAATTTCAGCTTTCTAGTGCTAACGGTCACAGAGATTAAGCGAGGACGGACAGACGGACATACAGACATGGCGAAACTATAAGGGTTCCTAGTTGACTACGAACCCTAAAAAGCTGAAGGTACTCCGAGTTTAACAATGACATCGAAACGTCAGTCACCTCAGTCCCCCGTGACCATGGGTGCTGGAAAGCACCCGAAACGTCGGGAATTAAAAATATAAACAAAAATTTTAACAAAATAGAATACCGACTTCAAAACAAAATATTTCAAAACAATAAATGCACTAAAAATTTTAAAAATAATTGCGTATTCTTGTATATACAACTTACAATCAACTTATTTTTTCTACTCAATGTACGATCTATGCGTTTACCACGCAAGAAGGTAGGTACCGACTTAAACTTCACATCTAACTCAACACATATCTATGATTCACAAACAATTATCAAAATATTTTTTAGAGTTCAACTAAGCAAAAATTTTCAAATATATGTGTAGACTGCTTAAAAGACAATCAAATTATTAGGATAATATAATCTACAATTATTGTCATTTTTGGAGTCGGTGTCAGCCAAGGTATATTTCTAACTACTTAAACGTGAGATGTCTTACTATAATCATAACATAGATAATTGGCATACACAATTACACACATAGACGCAGCACTCGGCGCGGGCTTATCGACGCGGGCGCGGGGAAGGAGGGTGGGAAGGCTACAGAAGTGAGCGAGCCAAACGCGTACGCCGGCCATTCGCCAGTCGCCAGTCAAGAAAAAGAACATATACGAGTTACTTGATTATAAACCGATTCCGATTCTTTTTCATTCTACACCGTCTTTCTTACTGTAATTCCTTATGTTTATTATTAAAGCTACATTTTCGTATAAAGGTTGCTAGATATTGTCACAGCATATTGTCGTATTAATATTCGTCTATAAGTAGGTTTAATTAAGTATTGTTATTTTGTTGCATTAAGGTTGTTAGAAAGGTATTGTCACAGCATATTGTCGTATTGAAGTTAATTTGGAAATAGGTTAATTATATATTGGTATTTTATTGTATTAAGGTTAACAGATAAGTATTGTCACAGCATTTTGTCATATTAATGTTCATTTGTAAATAGGTTTAATTAGGTATTGGTATTTTGTTTTTTGTAATAAGGTTATTAGGTACTATCACAGCATATTGTCGTATTAATGTTCATTTATGAATAGGTTTAATTAGGTATTGGTGTTTTGTTGCATTAAGGTTGTTAGATAGGTAATGTCATTGGTACCTATTTTGTTATATTAGGGTTGTTAGATAGGTATTGTCACAGAATATTATTGTATTAAAATTAATTTGGAAATAGGTTAATTATTTTTGGTATTTCGTTGTATTAAGGTTGTTACTTAGGTATTGTCACATCACATTGTATTTAAGTTAACTTGTAAATAGGATTAATTAGGTTATTGGTATTTTGTTTATTGTATTAATGTTGTTACATAGGTATTGTCACACCATATTTTCGTATTAAAGCGTATTTCCAGGAATTCTCGTATTATTATTGCTAGGTACATTGTCGTATTTCCTTGGCTGCCACCGACTCCAAAAATGACAATAATTGTAGATTATATTATCCTAATAATTTGATTGTCTTTTAAGCAGTCTACACATATATTTGAAAATTTTTGCTTAGTTGAACTCTAAAAAATATTTTGATAATTGTTTGTGAATCATAGATATGTGTTGAGTTAGATGTGAAGTTTAAGTCGGTACCTACCTTCTTGCGTGGTAAACGCATAGATCGTACATTGAGTAGAAAAAATAAGTTGATTGTAAGTTGTATAGACAAGAATACGCAATTATTTTTAAAATTTTTAGTGCATTTATTGTTTTGAAATATTTTGTTTTGAAGTCGGTATTCTATTTTGTTAAAATTTTTGTTTATTTTTCTATTTTTAGTGATTCTGAAGTTCGATAACTGATTTTATTTGTTTGAAAATGGGTAGACCTAGCAAACGCGCTGCTCATATGAGACAGCACCGTTTAAATGAGACAAACGAAGAAAGGGAGAAACGTCTATCTCAAAAGAGGAAATCTACCTCAATTGACATTTCAAAAGAGACTTGTGAAGAGCGCAAAAATAGGCTTTCAATAATGCGGGCTTACATGAAAAAAGTTTTGTACAGGGAAAATATCGAAAAACGTACTCTCCGTCTCGGCCTGATCCACGATCGCCTATCGAATGAGACGGAAGAAAAACGTGCCCACCGCCTCGGCGTGATCCACAATCGTCTATTGAATGAGACGCAAGAGCAACGTGCCCACCGCCTTGGCATGATCCACGATCGTCTATCAAATGAGACGCAAGAGCAACGTGCTCACCGCCTTAGCATGATCCACGATCGTCTATCGAACGAGACGCAAGAGCAACGTGCCCACCGCCTTGGCATGATCCACGATCGTCTATCGAATGAGACGCAAGAGCAACGTGCTCACCGCCTTAGCATGATCCACGATCGTCTATCGAACGAGACGGAAGAGAAACGTGCTCACCGCCTCGGTGTGATCCACGATCGTCTATCGAACGAGACGGAAAAGCAACGTGCTCACCGCCTCGGTGTGATCCACGATCGTCTGTCGAACGAGACGGAAGAGCAACGTGCTCACCGCCTCGGTGTGATCCACGATCGTCTATCGAATGAGACGGAAGCGCAACGTGCCCACCGCCTCGGCGTCATCCACGATCGTCTATCGAACGAGACAGAAGAGCAACGTGCTCACCGCCTCGGTGTGATCCACGATCGTCTATCGAATGAGACGGAAGAGCAACGTGCCCACCGACTCGGATTGATTCGCGATCGCTTATCAAACGAAACACCTGAAACTCGTTCAGATCGACTTAGTAGAATGCAACAAGCTAATCAAGCTTGTAGGGACATCACAAATGAACAATCTTTTGAAGCGGCTATTAATATTTTTGCTGATGTACCATGCGCCGTTTGTAAAAGAAGCCTTTATCCTCAACAGCGTTCCAATTTACGAGCAAATATGTATAGTATACTATTACCTGAAGAACTGGTTGCTTTAGGTACAATAACTACGTGCTCTCGATGTAGCAATAATATTAGGAAAAGAAAAATTCCAACAACTGCATATTGGAATAAAATGATGCCCGCAGAAGTACCGCCTGAATTAGTCAATTTGACGAGCGTTGAAGAACGATTTTTAAGCCGCATCGTACCGTTTTTAAAGATTGTAAAACTTAATAACCGGTTCAGTCAAAATTGGTGTAAAGGGCAGGTCATTCTATTTGCAAAGGATGTTGTGGAAATTGCTGAACAGTTACCACTGACACCAAATCAAGCTGGTTTAGTTTTGGTAGTGGAAAGTCTCGAGAACCTTTCATGTTCTAAAGAATTCGTCGTGGATATGCAAAGACTGAATCGAGCATTAACTTGGTTAATTTCCAATAACCATCTTTACAGCGATGTTCAGGTACATTTTGAAACTACTTTAAATATTCCTCATATATTACAAATAGCTGAAAATTCTATTCCTGAACAGGATGGCGTTGCTTCTGAAACTTTATCACAACATTATATCACTTTAAATGACAACAAGGCAATATTACGCGGATCATTTAATCAAGGTGATTTACGATTTAATTTATCTCGGGGTAAGCAATGTACTGGGATAGCGGCTGTTGCTTGTGCAGCATTTAGTGTATTAGATCCAAACAAGTGGGCCAAAAGTGATATTGATTACATTGTAATTATTGGCGATAAATACTATAATGACTGCATCGCTGCTAGAGATAATCCTGCGCCCGGCGAAGTAAATCCTGAGTACCTTGCTGTTTCAGATCTTAGTCCAAGACTTATATATAATAGACAAAATTTAGTGATCACAGTACTTGAGGAAACCAATCATAATGGCCACATAGACAATGATAATACTTCCGATGGATTTCCTAATTTAAAAAATGCATTATTAAGTTTTTTCAGAGAACACTCCAATGGGATACTTACAGCAAACGCCATATCGATAGCAGTGCATTGCAGAACTTTAGGTGACAATCAAACTTACTTTTTGTTTGATTCCCATGCAAGGGGTCCCAAGGGGGCTTCCGCTCCCATAAATGGTACCGCTTGTTGCATGCGATTTAGTGAACTGGATGATTTGCATGCTATTTTACGTCGCAATTTATTTGTGTCGCCAAAAAAAGTGCCAGAAGGAAACTTTCGAGATAATCTTAATGTATTCTCGTTAACATCATTAGTTATAGCTCGAGACTCCCAAAGACAAACAATTACGCCAATATTGGAACAATCGTCAGGGTTAGAGAGTCCAACATTTACACCAAACGATTCCCTCCAACCGATAATACAAACAGCTCGAGACTCCCAAATACAAACGATTACGCCAATATTGGAACAATCGTCAGGGTTAGAGAGTCCAACATTTACACCAAACGATTCCCTCCAACCGATAATACAAACAGCTCGAGACTCCCAAATACAAACGATTACGCCAATATTGGAACATTCGTCAAGGTTAGAGAGTCCAACATTTACATCAAACTATTCCCTCCAACCAATAATACAAACAAGTAATACCCTCCAAACGACAACACAAGTCATTCAGTCTATCCAAAAAACAGTTCCGGTAAAATCAACCCATTTTCAGTTGCCATTACCAGTCCATAACTCCTTAAGCACCATTTATATCGAATCAACAGGTATGCTCCAAAATATAGACGATAACGTACCTAATTTAGAAAATGTTGTTAATATGAATAGCTCTTCAACCGATGATACAATGAGATTGGCCGCAATCACAAGGAAAACTGCACCTCCCTTGAATTTGGAACGTGAACGCCGTATGGAGGAATTATGTTGGTATTTTCTTTTTCCAAATGGCAGGAATGGCTTTGGCGAGGAAAGAGAAAATGCGTGTACCCCCCCTTGATTACTTTCAAAACCGGGTAATGAGTATTGACAAGAGGTTCAACAGAAATGATTATTTATTTTATGCTCTATCCATTGTTGAATATTTTCGTGCAAAATCAAGCGTATCTGTGTCATGTAGGATGCGACAAGGTCATGGAGAGCAAACACCACAGGGACTTGTAGATAATATGCATCTCACTATGAGAAATATTCGAGGATCGGCATCATATTGGCAGAAATGTTGCTCTGAATTGATTGCCATGGTTAGAACTTTAGGGCCTCCCACATGGTTTTTAACATTTTCCTGCAATGATTTAAATTGGCCAGACATGATAAAAGCCTTGCTTATCGCTGATGGACGTGATATCGATGACGTCGATCGCCTGTCCTTCCCGGAGCGCTTGAACCTAGTGCAAAAACATCCGGTAGTGTTAGCACGACAGTTCACAGTACGTGTTAACGCTCTCATGCGATTCTTAAAGAGAAATAAAGATTGCTTGGGTGGTCTTATTGAAGATTTTTGGTACCGAGTGGAGTTTCAAAACCGCGGTAGCCCACATCTGCATATGTTAGTCTGGTGTAGTAATGTTCCGAATTTCACCACTCCAGAAGGAGTTGCTGTAATTGAAAGGGTGGTTTCATGTTCATTAACTCCTAATGACCTTGTGTTGCGCAAATTAGTTGAGGATTTACAGATTCATAAACACACTGCGACATGCAAAAAAAATCGCCAAACTGATGGTTGTCGATTTGATTTTCCAAAGCCAGCAAGTGTTAACACCGTTTGTCTTGGACCAGATGAAGCACTTGCTAACAATGGACGATTTTGTATATTGAAACGAACCTCAAATGAAACCATGGTAAACAATTACAATGCAGTTCTTTTAAATCTATGGAAGGGAAATATTGACGTGCAACCGTGTGGTAATGTCACCGCTGTGGCCTACTACGTCGCAAAATATGCCAGTAAATGCGAACCACATGACACAGGTGATGTAATTCGAGAAGCTATTTCGAATGCTAAGAGACAAGGTGGTGATGTTTGGAAACAATTGTTTTCAATATCAATGACTATTTTAAATAAACGCTTGGTGAGTGCGCCCGAATGCGCTTACAGATTATGCCATTTGCCATTGAAAATGTCGTCGCGAAAGACTGTTTTTGTGAATAGTTGCAGGCCGGAGGAACGTTACAGACTCCTGAGATTTGATAGTGATGAAACCAGTATTTACAATAATATTTTTGATCGTTATGTATTACGCCCAAACGAGCTGGAGAATTTAAGCCTTGCGGAATTTGCCGTCCGTTTTGAAACCGTCTCTAACACGACATGGTCAGAGGACAATGGGGATGCGGAACTGAGAGACGAAGATATTACGCCGGAGAGGTATATCAGATTGCAGGACAATACGAGATTGCGTGTAAGAAATAGACCGGCAGTGTTACGTACCCGCTATTATACAATTAATAGTGACAAAGAAGCATATTATTACAGTTTATTAGTATGCCATATACCATTTCGTAATGAAGGCGAATTACTTTTCGAAAATGAAACCGCTGAAGACTGTTTCATAAAACGAAAAGGGGATCTTTGCACGTTGCAGGGTGACATCAGTTCAGAACAAATTGGTCATGCCGAATTAATTATTCAACAAGCTGTTGCGCAAGCTACCGCGCTTAATGCTGCGCGTGAAACCGATATAGGCAATGCTTCCGTGTTATGTGTTGGTGAAAAAATTTTACATGACGATGATAACTTTTGTGAAGACATGGAAGAACGAGCCGTCATATCAGATGAATTGTTCCTAGGAAGCATTCGAGGATTAAATATCCAACAGAAGGAATTATTTCAGAAAGTTTCAACGGCAATCGAAAACGATTTGCATGGACAAGAAAGCCAGCTGTTACTTTTTATCACGGGCGGTGCAGGCAGTGGTAAATCATTTCTGCTCAAATTAATCGTGGAGCACATTAAGCGTTGTTACGCACCAACAGTAGATATACTGCTGAAGCCTAAATTTGTGGAAGTTGGGTCGTTAACCGGGGTTGCCGCTCGTCAAATTTTTGGCAAAACGCTACATAGTATTTTCTTGCTTCCGATTGAAAAAAAAAATTCTATGACATACAAAAAAATTACAGGTCAAAGACTCGAGACTGAAAGGCGTAAATGGCGTTATATAAATTGGCTAGTCATAGACGAAATTTCTATGGTCTCCTATGAGAACTTAAGAATAATTCACCTAAGACTACAAGAATACAAAAACAACGAGAAGTTATTCGGTGGAGTCAACATTTTAGTATTTGGTGACATATTTCAGCTTCCTCCGGTGAAAGGGAATTGGTGTTTTGTGCAGCCATCGTGGTTTTCGGTGGAGGTCAATTTGTGGCATCAGTTTTCTTTTTGTGAACTGACCATAAACATGCGACAGCGCAATGATAGCGAATTCATCGATTTATTGAACAGCTTACGGGTAGGTGAACTGACGACGGCTCAGCTGGAATTACTATGCGAGCGGCGCCACGTGCCTATAAATGGTGAATTTGCGGATGGAGTCGCCGTTCGTATCTTTCCCACGGTCAGGCAAGTCGACGATTACAACGACAAAATAACCAAGGAAAATGCAAAGCTGCACCGAACTTATTTAATCAACGCAGTGGATGAGTCGCGTGAAGTAGCGACATATGGTAGAAACCCACCAGAGAACGTGATTCCCAAAGACGTCAATAACTGTGGTGGTCTTCTGCCATCGATAAGAATTAGCGTCGAATCTCGAGTGATGTTGAGACGCAATATCTCCGTCTCTGAAGGGCTAGTAAATGGAGCTATGGGTATAATAAAAAAAATCAAATGGCCGGCCTTGAGGAGAGATCAACTGGAGGATGGAGAGCTACCAGAAGCCGTGTACGTTAAATTTGATGACGAAACTATCGGTCGCAGGCTAAAAGATAGTAATGGTTGCGTACCCATACCTCCATCAAGTACTACATTTCAGGCAGTAAGGAGTTACGGAGATGTGGAGCGCCGTATGCTGCCTCTAATATTAAGCTGGGCAGTTACAGTTCACAAACTACAGGGTACGACCCTCGAAAGAGCTGTGATTGACCTTGGAAAGAAAAACTTCGCAAAAGGGCAAATATATGTGGCACTAAGTCGTGTTAAAAGTTTGGAAGGCATAGCTTTATCAGATTTGGACGCCAACAAATTATTAAATAAACCACACGACGACAAATCGTTGAAAGAAATGACGAGGTTACGAAATCTGTCTTCCGACAATGAAGACCACGCATAATACTCGTACACCTCAAGTAGCGCAATTAGAATGAAAGATATACCGTTAAAATCATCAATCATTATCAATGGCTAGGATGCTATGTTTTATTCCGGAGTTCCGGTGCCTAATAACTTCATTGTCAGATCAAAAGTTGTATCATAGAAATAATTTTGTTTTTAGCTTTTTAGTGTGTACCCTTTCGAGTGTTATAGTTCCGTTTTATTTCGCCGAAGATCTTAATTCGGACATCACCAAATTATAAAAATGGGACCACCTCGAAATACTATGAATCGAAATACGATGCTCTTCTCAACCACCCTTTACCGTTTTTCCGTTTACCGTTCGACAAGTAATAAATATAAGTATAAAATAAAAAAATCGGCAGATGAGAACATCGTCAATGCAATCGAAGTCAATTATATATGCATTATTAAGGATAACTCAAAAAGTACTGGTAAAACTTGGATCAAATTTATACGGGACCACACGAGAAGTACCAGCTTTCAAATAAAAAAAGAATCATCGAAATCGGTTCACCCAGAAAAAAAAATCAGCAGATGAGAATACCGTCAATGCAATCGAAGTCAATTATATATGCATTATTAAGGATAACTGAAAAACTGCTGGTCAAACTTGAATCAAATTTATACGGGACCACACGAGAAGTACCAGCTTTCAAATAAAAAAAGAATCATCGAAATCGGTTCACCCAGAAAAAAGTTCTGAGGTAACACACATAAAAAAAAAAAACGAAAAAAAAAAACCATACAGTCGGATTGAGTACCGGCTCCTTTTTGAAGTCGGTAGAAAAATAATTAAAAGTAATATTAAACGCGATAAAATCCATAAAAGTAGTTTTATTCAAAGCACAACTGTCATTAACAAGTCATAGTCTTCATCAATCACTAGCAACCTCTTGCTGCAAAGTGTGTTTTCTTACACACATCAACACCTTACTTACCAGCTTACACCAGCAAATATCAAACAGGTCTTCAACCAATGTCGTGTGTTTTAGAAACACATATAATAAGACTGTTCTGAATTACAACAAAACAGTTATTATGTGTGTAAGAAAACACACTTTGCAGCAAGAGGTTGCTAGTGATTGATGAAGACTATGACTTGTTAATGACAGTTGTGCTTTGAATAAAACTACTTTTATGGATTTTATCGCGTTTAATATTACTTTTAATTATTTTTATTTTTAATTCCCGACGTTTCGGGTGCTTTCCAGCACCCATGGTCACGGGGGACTGAGGTGACTGACGTTTCGATGTCATTGTTAAACTCGGAGTACCTTCAGCTTTTTAGGGTTCGTAGTCAACTAGGAACCCTTATAGTTTCGCCATGTCTGTATGTCCGTCTGTCCGTCCTCGCTTAATCTCTGTGACCGTTAGCACTAGAAAGCTGAAATTTGATACCAATATGTGTATCAATCACGCCGACAAAGTGGTAAAATAAAAATTGGAATAAAATGTTTTATTGGGGTAGCCCCCCTATATGTAAAGTGGGAAGTGATTTTTTTTTAATTTCAACCCTAACGTGTGATATATTGTTCGAAAGGTATTTAAAAATGAATAGGGGTTTACTAAAATCATTTTTTGTTAATGTCAATAATTTCGGAAATAATCGCGCCAAGAGTAAAAAACAATGTGTCCCGCCCCCCTCTAACTTTTGAACCATAAGTTTAGAAAATACTTCTAGGAAAATCATTTTGAACTTGGACGGAAACAACAGTACCCACTACCGGGAGCAGTTGCAGGAGCGCGGAGCGCTGCTGGAGCGCGAACATAATGGATACCCACCTTTAAGCCCATAAGTGGGAACACTTATTGTTACGGACGGGAAACTACGGAACACTACACTGAGCGTGGCCCGACACGCTCTTGGCAGGTTATTTAATTATTGTTTATGGTCCGATCTATGCAAAATGAACTGATTATGTCCTGAGGTCTTGCAGTGGTATGCTTGGGTTTAGTTTTAATTTTATTGATTATAGGATCCCAAGCAGGTGGTAGTACCCAGCCTCCTTCTCTATTGAAATTAGGATTTTTTTAATTTCAATAGCCTCACGTATCATCCTTGGTAGGAATCGGTGTTCTTTCGCGAGGATTTGTGGTCTATCAAATCTGATGTAATGGTTGGGGCCGTCTACGATATGATCACAAACTGCAGACTTCCCGGAAAGTTGATGCTTCACATCAGCTATATGTTCTTTTACGCGGGTTGTAATTGATCTTTTTGTTTGTTCTATATAAGAGAGACCACATTCACAATCAAGCTTGTACACTCCTGCATCTTGTAGAGGAATATGACACTTGACGGATGGTAGGAACTGACTAATCTTCTTCGGTAGCTGGTAGAATGTCCTAATAGAAGTTCGCTTCTACGTCACTGTGACGTAGGCGCGGGACCCGAAGCTTGTTGTCGTGCAGAACTTGCTTGACGTGCTGAAACTCGACGGCCGGGAGTTTGCCGTCACAGATCCTTCGTGCTCTCTGTAACAAAGATTTGCCCACGGTAGCTAACTGTGAAGGATGTTGGTGAGATTCACCGTTTAAATATCGGTTCGTATGGGTCTTTTTTATACACAGTATGACCTATGGTATTGTTAGGATTTCGGATGACTAACACATCTAGGAAAGGTAAGGAATTATTTGCCTCTAAATTCATAGTAAATTGAGTTTTAGAGTTTATGGAATTAAGAGGTTCTAAAAATGCATTTACTTTGTCTGTTGGTAAAATTGTGAAAGTATCATCTACGTACCGCTTGTAGATCCTTGGTGTAACAGGTGCAGTAAGGAGGGCTTTCTCTTCAAAGTCTTCCATGAATATATCGGCGACAATGGGAGATACAGGTGAGCCCATTGCAACACCATCTACTTGCTTGTAAAACTCTTCCTTCCACAATAGATAGCCACATGTAAGGTAATGTCTGAGTAATACTGCATATTCTGCTGGCATGTTATTTTCCTCTAGTTTGCTAGTTACAATTGAGATACAGTCTTCAACAGGTAGGCATGTAAATAGAGACTGAACATCAAAACTGACCATGGTTTCATTGTCAGTAAGACGTAGGTTTTTTATCTTGTTGTTTTAAGCGTATTAGTTTTAGGGTCTTTTTATTCAAATCCTGAACATTATTAAAATCTATAACTTTTATATAGCTCTTTTCGTGTATGTTTCCTCATTAAATTAAACGCGTTTTAATCTGTAATAGAAGTTTTATTCAATGTGTAGTTTACTTTCGGGAACAAAATTTGTAATTAATTTCTTCACCATACTTATGTAACGTTGATGACAATATAATATAAAACCATGAAGCTGATCTTCTAGTGGTCCTGCATGCTAGTTTTATGTAAGCTTATCTTTAAATAGATTTTCTCGTTGAATCAAGTGGGATCTATACATGTAGGCCCGAGGTGACTGCATGATGTGGCGACGTTGAGACTGCAATGGGGGGATAATGTCTGTATTACAATGACTTTTTATTTTTTTTTATTTTTTATTTATTAAGGTTTACCAATGTTTGATTACACTGTATTTAACAAAATGGCTTAAGAACTAACTTGCGTAGCTAAGTGTAACAATCGTTTAAGGTAAACACCACATGAATCGAGAAAGATTATAAATACGAATAAAAAAAGTAAAAAGTAGTATGATCTGCTATACTCCTACTTTACTATTTTCTACTACTAATCCGTCTGCTCTTCCCTCTACAGCCAAAAATATACGAGATTCATTACTAGAAATGGTTGGCTACCAGTTTCCGGATGCTAATTTTTTACATGGCCTCTATGTACAGAAACGGGGTGGTCCATTGCGCAGGTAGCAAATTGATAATAACACGTCATGTGTTTCGGTTCACTTTGCCAGAAGGAGGAATAGAGGGAGGATTTATTCTTTTCAAAAAAGGTGCCGCCAAAGAGCAGCCGATATTGTTGAGACTACGTGTATCCCTAAAAATTTTCAGTAACCTAGCCGATCTTCGGCGTAGTATGAACACGTCATACGAAATACAGCCGCATTGTGCTAGTATTTTACGTTGATTTATACTCCCAGAATTGGTGAGCTAGAGCCACCTTGTTTGGCTTTAATATAACTGTGTAGTTTTACCAGCTAGAAAATAAGTGAACATTACATTTCGGGATAGTGATGTGTGGATGATTTTAATACTGGTACTCAAGACACTATATTTTATGTCGGTCTACTTTTTCTATTTTAGGGTTCCTTTTCTCACCAATGAAATAAACGGAGCATATATGATTTTGTTGTCCTTACGTACATGTGTCTTTCCGTTTTTCAAGACCATTTGGAATCAGGAGAGTTATCAAGTAGAAATAAATATTAACTACTAAGATACTATGATACTTTCATGGTGTGTAAAATTTAAGCTTCTAATTGAACAAAATCACAAAATGGGCTTTTACGTCACATATTATGTTGAACTTATCTTCCCTCTTTCCTTCCTTCCTTCCAATTGACTTAGAATATTGAAGTTTGGCAAAAAGCAAGGTATTACAACAGTAACGAGTAAAGATATTACAAAATCGTTAATTCTAGTAACATCCCATGTAAAAATATTTTTTGCGATAACAAACTTACATTTGCAGTTGAAGCATCGATTGAAAAAATTGGAGAAGGTTTTTTTTTCACCGCAATATTATGCTTGTTCTTCAATAACACCTACCTTTTCGTTAGAGCAATACTCAGTACTTACCTACTTTACTTATAATTTATGAATTTTAGTTACTACATTACAAAACTGGAAGAAGGTGTACAAGGTATACATAAGTTTACACGGAATCCTTAGGGCGCGCGTCCTACTCGCACTTGTCTAGTTTTTATAGACATGATATGACTCGGAGTATAACTTTTGAGCAAGGAGAAGCAAAATAAAAGCGCCAGTCACTGCATTGTGGCGTTTATTTCAGTTTCAACAGTCACTTAATGTGCTCTTTCATCGCTCGGAGAGTTTTGAATTTTTTGTATAATTAATTTTATACACAAAGTTTTCGTCGTGTGTTTTTTAGAAACTTTATTAAAAATATTTTAACACAGGTACCCGTGTACTTTATTTTAATAATTTTAGCCATGTAATCTTTTTGGTATTTCCCATAGTTGTCGTTTACCATAAACACAAGACGAAGTGGAATGAGAGATTCTCTAACGGTGCTACCAGACCGGCGACGGGAAGTAGTGTCTAAGATGCGAAGCGTCTGGTACCTCAGCCCTCCCTAATACTGTAAAGTTCAATCACCAACAGTGAATTTCTACGGAGAAAAAAATTACTTTCTAACTTAAGTATCATTTAGTCGCTTCTTACAACACCAGCGACAAACACAAGAGATGATATTTGTTAAAAATCTACGGGCGATAGTGACTTTTCCCAAATGCCTTTCATTATTCTCTTCAATTTTTAAGACTTACAAAACTTTTACAGTGAGAGTTCCAAGAAATTTTATTTGTTGGAATCTAGTTTTATATATGATCTATCTATATGTACGTATATTGTAAAAGCCGTTTAGCTTTTTAGTAATATTAACTTGTATATGTCACGGTATAATTGGAAAAATCGAATCTTTGCAAAATTCTAAGACTATATACTATCTAAGTCAGATTATTGATATCATTCGGGCGGTTTTGTTCGATACCTAAACCTTTTACTATATTATATACTGTTGTGCTACATCTTGTCTTAGCAATGATTAAATCAAAATTAATTTAATTATATCTATCCATCGCTTACAGCCTATTAGTAGTAAGGTGAAGTGGCAATGGGCCAGCCATATAGCTCGAAGAATGATGAATCCATCCATCCAGTTTTTTACTCTTGGCGCGATTATTTCCGAAATTATTGACATTAACAAAAAATGATTTTAGTAAACCCCTATTCATTTTTAAATACCTTTCGAACAATATATCACACATTAGGGTTGAAATTAAAAAAAAATCACTTTCCACTTTACATATAGGGGGGCTACCCCAATAAAACATTTTATTCCAATTTTTATTTTACCACTTTGTCGGCGTGATTGATACACATATTGGTATCAAATTTCAGCTTTCTAGTGCTAACGGTCACAGAGATTAAGCGAGGACGGACAGACGGACATACAGACATGGCGAAACTATAAGGGTTCCTAGTTGACTACGAACCCTAAAAAGCTGAAGGTACTCCGAGTTTAACAATGACATCGAAACGTCAGTCACCTCAGTCCCCCGTGACCATGGGTGCTGGAAAGCACCCGAAACGTCGGGAATTAAAAATAAAAATAATTAAAAGTAATATTAAACGCGATAAAATCCATAAAAGTAGTTTTATTCAAAGCACAACTGTCATTAACAAGTCATAGTCTTCATCAATCACTAGCAACCTCTTGCTGCAAAGTGTGTTTTCTTACACACATAATAACTGTTTTGTTGTAATTCAGAACAGTCTTATTATATGTGTTTCTAAAACACACGACATTGGTTGAAGACCTGTTTGATATTTGCTGGTGTAAGCTGGTAAGTAAGGTGTTGCTATATATATATATATATATATATATATATATATATATATATATAGTAAAAGTTTGAGCACTCTTGCAAATTGCTCTATTTAACATTTCATCAACTGGTTTATTTTCTAACCAGCTTTTTAACGCCACTGCTGAACTCACTCTACCTGGTATTTCATTTAATCCTACTTCTCTAAAAATAGATCTTATCCAGCATGCTATCATTTTTCTTGTTGCTGGTCTAACACCATAAATTGATATAAATAGGCAGTCTAGTTTTCATTTAGACCGTCTCTTCTCTGTTAATTGTAGTAGGTAAATGTTTTGTATATCTTATTGGACATAGGTGTTCATCAGAGTGTTGTTTTAATAACCAGCCCTATTGTATGTTATCTGCACTATCTGTCTTGGAACCAAATTTGGGCCATAACCTTATCTCTGTCCTGACTTATAATAAAGCTATCTTCAGATACTTCAACGAGAGCAAGGTCATGGATCCTTGTACCTGAAGCCTACAAAAGGATTATAGCTGTTCTTCTTGCTACATCAAAAGTTGAACTTGAGCTAGGTGTATCCCTTGCTAATCAAAAATTTACTTTGTGTCCTATATTGTTAGCTTTCTTTTATTTTGTCTTACCAAAGAGATTGCTTTCAATCCTGATGAACAAAAAATTTTTAAAAATATTTTCTATACCTGTTGCACAATATGTAGACTATGAAGACCTACTGCAGATTTATGTAGAAGTACTGTCCTATGTGCTAACTTGTCTTCTAGGTACAATTTTGCCAAAAATCTAGCAATATCAATCCTTCTTAGAGAATTTTAGTTATTATCACCACAATACCATCGACTGATAGGAGCCTAATATGTTAATTTTGTTGATCCTTGCCAACTTCTATAAGTAAGATGTCTTTTCTTTAATGACCAGTGGGCTATTTGTTTAGCCAACCCTTAACCTTCTAAGCTCAAGGCTTTAACCGTTCCGGTTGAGGGGAACTTCTGCTTGTTGTTAGGTCAATTAAATGTTTATGAAGATCCATTATTAAGATTGATTCTGTTAGAGCCCTTGCCTATCCAGCGGCACTGAACTGTGGTCTATGGCATTGCGCCACCATATTAACTCCTGTCGTACAAGAAGTGGAATGTCTCGTCTTTGCCTCGGCCTGTGCTGAGGGTAACTTCTTAGGAATCTTTGTGTCCTTTGACAATGTAGTCGTCCTCTACTGGTTGTAAGAATTTAAGAGACCTAGTTGGCATGGTATCTCTCGAAGAGAACAGGATCCTCGTTTTAGTATCCTTCAAATATGGACCTTTATTCTTATTACCTTGTTCTGAGGTAAGGTCATTGTGAAATTTCTGGTATGCTATAAAATTCCCAGTTATTCGAGTTGCTGAGTGGGTGCACCTACTGACATCTGCTAGATTCTCCATCATACGTAAAATACTTATTATATATTAACTAATAGTTAAACACTGTGAATGCGATTAATTACAGCGAATCTGTCTCGTTTATCTTTCAAAACTACTCTAATAATTACTTACAAGTTACTTCAACTCATTTCAAGAACAAAAGTTTTGTGAGTGTATTTAAGCGGCAAAATCTACAAACGTTAACTAGTTAATAACAGTTTTGCTTTTACATAGACAAGATGGCGCACTCTGCTGGATGTGGCAAAGGTAAAAAAGTGAAGGAGAGTTAAGAAAACATATTTTATTTAATATATTATGGCAAATTCTATGCTCCTTCAATCAATGTGTGTGTTTTAGAAACACATAAAAAACGTAAAGTATCCAGACTGGAGACTGGGCGTAGCTGCAAAAATGTGGGACGCCCGATATTGGGAACAACAATTGTCGACCACCAAGCGTGCTTAATAAGGCAAATCTTTCCTACAATGAAAAGGAATCTGTAGAATAAAATTTAGTATGTGTACATCTAATACATGTGTATTTTTATTTCGAAAGGTTATATTTTTACTATTATTATCATTGCAATGTTGTTTCCTTTACATCCTTGTTTCCATATTTTTACAATATTTTAACCACGAATGTAGTTGACGTAGAGGCAATCCCAAAAGGCACTGAGTACACTTATAATCTATTTCAATAAACGAGACATTATAAATTAAACAGGAAAAATCCGCAAATTCGACAGTCTCCGGTACGGCTTCTTAATTCACATTTCCAATATATGTATGTCCAGTTGCGGCCAGCAGACTCACATAATTTTTTTTTAAATTAAATAAACAACAACACAGTACACTTTCAGTGACAATTCAGTAGCTATTAACCATCAACTTATCTTACAGTCCACCTCATGGTAGGTGACAACCACAGCCCATGAATTCAGTAGCCACTTAACAACAGGTGGTGGTAGATTATTTATGCTTGCATTTTTTGCCGGATCCGGGATTCAAACACGGATCACACGGATCTTTTAACGTGGTAGAGCCACGCTGCAGTTATATCAGTAGTATAATTGTAGCACGAATGGGTCAGCTCGACCGGGGAAGGCCCACGCTCTCACAGAATACCAGCGTGAAATAGTAGCTTAATGCTACTGTGTTTCGTACGGTGAATGTAGAGAACCGGAGACCCTTTTTACTGGAAACGAGGCATTCCATCTTAGTCCTCACTGGTGGCAACGCATCTGCATTTTGATTTGTACTCGAGGGTAGATGTAGATGTCTATGGGCCGCAGCACCCACATACTATCAGGTGGACTGTGTATTCGTTTGTCACCCTATCCTATAAAAAAACGGATCTAACGATAAGCAGTCGCGTTTAGGACCGCTAAGCTTACGAGACAGTCTTAAAGATGGCATGGCTCGATGAGACAAATATAGTATTAGCCAAAAGTTATTATGGCTTCCTATAGATTGTTGTATGTCCACTGTTTTACAAAAGGAGTATAATACTTAGACCGGCGATGAGATGCAGTCTAAATAGTGTAAGACGTCAATTACTGGGATCGTGAATCCGCTTGTTATGTGTGACAATTTATGCAAATTCTTTCTGCAACGGGATATGCTCATGTTTTATGTCCTTATAGCCTTCTTCAATGCTCTATACTCATGATATTGATACATAATTTCATTTTGTACAAGTTTATTGCGAATAATAATTATCAAAATAACAGCAAAAGTTTAGTTACTATTAGCAATTTATTGCAGCCAATTTGTACCACTTGAGTGAACCTGAACCGCAAAACTAAGCGAATTATTTATTGCTGAACAGAGTTTTACTGCACTTTGAACTTTGTGCGCGGTTTTAATGTTATTGTTTAATTCCTAATTATATTGGAATCGCTTTGAATAAAATTTATTAAACCGTGAAGTTGTGTGTGTTAACGTGTAGTGGCTTTGAAAGATTATCCACTAAGCCTTATTAACCCGTCATTATAGGCAACAGAGGTAAACTAAACCAGGAGATGGGCTGATGACAGCTGAAAAATAAAAAGCTGCGAACAGCTTAGCAAGCTTGCAAACTCGCTTGCTAAACGTGGCAACTGTGGCAAAATCTTCACTATGAGGTAACCCATGTAGGAGGCACAGTAGTGTAATTACGATAGGATGTAATGGGGAGAAATGAAGTTGAAAGGTTGTGCTTTACAGCATTACCAGTGCAAGGGTATCTCTTCCGTGCCCACCAAATCCGCCTGTCTAGCGTATTAGAAGCAAATATTTTAAGAAAGGATTTTAGACTTACGAAGAAAAGCTTATATATCCACAAAGAACGTCTATATTGCGATAGTAGATATTAAAACGGCTAATAGAAAATACTTACTGAATACTGCCATTAAGTATTTTTTATAGAATAAGAGTGAAAAACGAGCATATAGTCCATCAGATGGTAAGTGGATGCTACGGCCCATAGCTGGCAATACATTTTTTCTCTTTTATTAATAAAAATTCAGATGCGTTCTTAGCCTTGAGGACTAAATATAGATATCTGAACTGCCAACTATCAACTTATACTGTGAAAAAAAACAACAATTAATCGACACTATATTTCACTTCCAAATGATGTCTTAAATAAGTAAAGTCAGGTCATAAGTTCTGTCAAAAACTTTTTATAAAATTAATGTTACACTTTTTGCTAATTATATAGAAATAATATATGAAATGAAAGGTTATTTCATTTAGAATACAATTTTATTTAAATTATTCAAAATTCCCTCCCCTCTTTTGAATATATGCCCTTAATCGACGCGGCCAATCATCATTCACAGCACGCACCACACTCATATCTATTTCTGCCGCTGTTTAGCCAAAGATGCTCGGAGAGATTCCAAGTTCTGACGAGGCTTTGCGCAGAATTTCTCCTCCAAATATTGCCGTATCTTATAATCCAGTGGGCTTAAATCTGGACTTGAAGAGGGCCAGTCTTTATATCCGATAAAGTGAATTTCATGGGCGGTCAACCAGTTTTGCGTGCTTCATGGCCTTTGAGCTGGTGCAGAGTTCTGTTGGAATACCCAATGTCTGTTTTTGAACATTGTTTGAGAAAGAGGTTCCACTGTGTTTGTTAGGACGGTATTTTGGTACAACTCGGCACTGGTTTTTACACCTTTTTCACAGAAAAACACCTCAGTTAAGCCTGAATATGAGACTCCAAGCCAAACCATGAGTGACGAAGGATATATATATAGTTTTGCTTGAATTCTTTTCTAATTAATTCACAATAACCGTTGCGTTCACCATTTCTTTGCTACGACGTCTTCCTAAAGTTTGGATATAATTAGATATAATTACATTATCAGCAAGTTTGTTTGAAAAAACGCCGTTAATTTGTACAAAGTAGGGAACAGTTATTTACATTTATAAAAACAATGTTTCATCATCATCATTCATCATTACAGCCTTTCACAAGTCCACTGCTGAACATAGGCCTCCCCCAAGTAATGCCACAAAGCACGGTCCTGAGCCACCTGCATCCATCGACTTCCTGCATGTCTTACCAGGTCGTCACTCCATCTAGTGGGGGGTCGCCCTACACTACGCCTACCGGTACGAGGCTGCCACTCGAGAACCTTTCTTCCCCATCGGTTATCGGTTCTTCGAGCTATATGGCCGGCCCATTGCCACTTCAGCTTACTAATCCGTTGGGCTATGTCGGTCACTCTGGTTTTACTGCGGATATCCTCATTTCTGAGTCTATCACGCAGAGAAACTCCGAGCATAGCCCTCTCCATAGCTCGCTGAGCGACCTTAAGCGTCCTCATACGGCCAGCAGTGAAGGACCACGTCTCAGATCCATAAGTCATCACTGGCAACACGCACTGGTTGTACAATCTAGTTTTTAGAGATTGAGGTATACCTGACGAAAAGATATGTCGTAATTTCCCGAACGCTGCCCAGCCGAGTTGAATCCGTCGATTGACCTCTCGGTCGAAGTTGGACTTACCTAGTCGGACTATTTGTCCCAGGTAAACGTACTCGTCAACAACTTCGAGCATAGTGCTCCCAACAACTACCGGCATAGGTGTGACATGGACATTGAACATGATCTTTGTTTTGTCCATGTTCATCTTAAGACCTATCCATTGGGAGGCACTATTGAGGTCATTGAGCATAGTGCTTAAGTCCTCCAGCGATTCTGCCATAAGGACTATATCGTCGGCAAATCGAAGGTGAGTGATGTACTCGCCATTGATGTCAATACCGTATCCTTTCCAGTCCAGTAGCTTGAAAACGTCTTCCAATGCAGCGGTGAAGAGTTTCGGGGATATAACGTCACCCTGTCTTACACCTCTCTGCAGTTGGATAGGTTTCGAGCTCTGGTTCTGTACTCGGATAGCCATCGTAGCCCTACTGTACAAACACTTCAGCACTTCGATATACCGACAGTCAACTTGGCATAGCTGAAGGGACTGTAGCACCGCCCAAATTTCGACGGAATCAAAGGCTTTCTCATAGTCCACATACGCCAGGCAAAGTGGCAGATTGTACTCTTCAGTCTTCTGTACAATCTGCCGCAGGGTATGTATGTGGTCTATGGTACTGAAGCCTTTTCGGAAACCGGCTTGTTCGGGAGGCTGGAAGTCGTCAAGTCTGCGTGCGAGACGATTCGTAATGACTCTCGAAAACAGCACGTAGACGCGGCTCAGAAGGGAAATCGGTCTGTAGTTCTTTAAGAGAGCGTTGTCGCCTTTCTTAAAGAACAAGACCACCGCACTTCTGCTCCACGCCTCTGGAGTAGTGCCACCATGGAGGACGGAATTGAAGAGCTTCTGAAGGACTACAAGTACCGGTGTTCCACCCGCTTTCAGAAGCTCCGCTGTAATTCCATCCTCGCCATAAATAAAACAATGTTTATATTTTAATTATTGTAAACGATTAATAAACAGGTTACTATAACTGTTAAATGTATATACGCAGTATCATGTACAACACGATTATAACTGGCGAACAAGCTCATGTTCATGGGTGGCGGTAGTCACTTAATACGGTTCACCTGATATTAAGTGACTACCGCCACCCATGAACATCCGCAACACCAGAGGAATTGCAGGTGCAATTATTGTACAGAGAGGTCGTACGCTGAAGAAACTCCTAGTGAAACGTACAGTGGTGGACTGCCAAGCATCCAGATGGTGTGGATGATACCGGGATCTTGCCGCGTAGTGCGTTCATGAAATTTGACGTGATAGATGCGATAAAATAGGCAAAGAGGTGCAACATCTCTTTGCAGCGCCTGTGAATCGAGCCGATCGGAAAGCACTCGGTCGTCGATGCGAGCCGCTCTGCGTTGGATGCGGTCAAGTCAGTGGCGTAGCTATGCAAGCAAGGGCCCTGGGGCAAAATAAAATTGGGGCCCTATTTGAATTAAACTCAAAACCTACATTAATTAGTTGGTGTAAGGCGGCAGATAATATATGATTAAATATTGCTACTACTACTTGCTAATATATATATATATATATATATATATATATATATATATATATATATATATATATATATATATATATATATATAAACATTTTAATTTTCTTTACCCAAATTAAAACTTAAAACACCAATAACTAATCACACTGATTCACTTTATTTCGCTCCGAAGCTTCGCTTGTCTCGCCAAATTCAATACTTCCCCGATTGCATCTTGCAGCGCCTATAAATACAAATTAGCACCGTAACATCCAGAATATTCAAGTAATTACGCGCAAGGCAACGAGAGTTCGAGGGTCCGCTTCTAGAAGCTTAGTTCTTCTTTCGAGACTAGATGGCGCTGTCGGTTGAAAGATTAGATTAGAAGATGTCATTTTCTGGAAAGCTCCCCTCGCTCTCGTCCCTGACACTAGATGGCGCTAGTGCCGGGTACATGACGTCGACTTAGGCGCGTAACAATATATATATATATATATATATATATATATATATATATATATATATATATATATATATATATATATATATATATATATATAGAAGTAAAAAGTAACAATATATATATATATATATATATATATATATATATCCTTTCAGCTGCGGAGACTCTAACCGTCATACTCCGTTGACTGCGGAGCTGTTTAACAAAATTGACGGCGCATTGGGCGCAATCCGTTTAAACGCAAATTTCTTTATTTTGGTATATCAAATACTATAATATGTATACATTTCTGAATTCTCTATGAAATTTCCTATAAACGAGTACATAAATTAAATAAAGTCCCAAAGTAATAAGTGTAAGTAAATATTGAATAAAGTAAAATTGTCATATTTCTCGATGAAACAAAGTTTTTTTAATACTTTTTTGATTTTATTTTCATTTAATTTTAAATCTATTGTTTACAGTATTTTATGCGCAAAACCATAGGCTACAATACAATTTTTTATCATAAAACGTATTAATAGTAAGCTTACAAGAACCAACAATCAACTACACAGATGTAGAATGTAGTTCGGACCAGATGCGGCATTAAGATGGTATATATAAAAAATCCTACTAAAGTGTATAAGCTGTGGGGTTTTTATGGTAATCTTTTTTATCCTGTACACATCGACATATGGTAGAATAAGTTAGACATAGAGCGTAATGCTTTATTTCGAAATTAAAAGAGCGGGTAAAAAATGTCCAGTACTTGGACACCCGCAGTCAACGGAGATATTTTCGTGTCCAAGTGTTAGACGTCCGCAGTTGAGAGGATATATATATATATATATATATATATATATATATGTGTATATATATATATGTATATATATATATATATATAGAAGTAAAATTACTCAAGATATCTTCTTTAATATATATATTAAAGAAGATATCCTGAGTAATTGAGCCATCTATCAAAGCACAGCCCAAACCGCATTACGTAGTAATCTGAAAACTTTACAGTAGCTGCCTTTTATAACGTAGATATCAACCAAGGAATGATTTAGGAAAATTCAATATCTATGGGGATGAAATAGAGTGTTATAGTTTGTATGAACCTTTTAATTTTATGGGGCGATTGACTTGAAAATTATAAAGGTACTCTATATTACATGGTAGAGCCACGATAAAGCTATATTATGGTTGTAGCACGTATGGGTCGTCTCAACCGGGGTAAGACCAGTATAAAAATATTACAACAAAGTTTCATGCACGCGAAGATGTTTTCTCTAACTCAGTGTTAATTAATATTCATCTTAATAAATGTGTGACTGAACTTGGGCATTTCATCTCAATGAAAAAAAAATCCCAACTCAACTCAACTCAACATTATTCCTTGGATTATATTATATCATTTAAGTGAATACTTTAGAAGATATCGCAGTTTCAAAATTACGTGCAACACGTCACGGCCAGCACGTCTCCGCCGCGGCTTCCTTCGTTTTAGCACATGAAACATTTCATGATCAGCTGTGTGTAGCCTTTTCGGGTGTCACTTTCAGACAAAATCTGTTCGTATTGTGTAATGAAAAGTCGGTTGTAAACATTGTTTATAAACATAATGTAACAACTGGCAGTAATGATAAAACTTTGACATTAACAGCTAAATTATCCAAAGTTGTTAAATCTGTAGGCCGTGGACAAATTTGGATCTATGTTTCACGATAATATATTTTATTACTTAGCGCATTTTCGTAATAATATTGACAAACGAAATTTCGTAATAATATTGTCATATAAATAGTGACAAACTAAATTGATCGAACAGTATTTTTTAAACATAAATGACACCACATGTAAATTAAACACGTGTGAAGCCGGGGGTGGGTTGCTAGTAATATTACAAATGTGAAAGTTTATTTATTTTTTACGCTTTCACGTAAAAGCTAACAGTAGCTTTTCACACAATTTCATCCAAATCCATACAGTGGATTTGGATGAAATTGTGTGCTTCCGTTTCATTCCGATAAAAGGGGATGGGGTAATTTACAATGTTGGTCTATACCAGGCGAATGATGTCGCAGGCGGAAGCTGGTAAAAATAAAGTAGGTTACAGTTAATATCTAATATGTTCATGTTCTGGAGGTGCGAGAAATTCTCGCGATTTCAGCTCGAGTCATTCGAGGTTTGTTGGTCAAGGGCCAAAAAGTTAATAGTCGAATTCTTTTTATTCAATTAGGATAATATATGTGTAATTTTTTAGTACTTCGTAATCTTGGAGGCTGAGGGGCCCCTTGAGCTCGAGGGCCCTGGGGCACTGCCCCGCCTAGCCCCAAGGTAGCTACACCACTGGGTCAAGTGGAAGGAGCTTGCACTGGGGAGCCCCAGCCCAGAGATGGGCGTTTAAAGGGCTATTAAAATTAACTACTGATTAAAAAACAAAAAGAATTTAAATTTGTGTTTATAATTATCTTACGAGTAAGATAGAAAACACCTTATAAAGATCACATACCGATTTTTGGAATTTAATAATGAAATGATAGTAAAACATACCTAGTAGTAAAAGTTGTATTATACATTTATGGTCGTAAAGTTAACAAACGAAAGGTTAATAACTGACCGTAAAACAGTCGTCGACACCACTTAAGTTGCAGTTTTAGGTGATGATTTAACACGTGCTGTACGATTAAATAAACATCGTCAGGAAACCTGCATACCTGAAGAATAAGTATATATTTCTAAGATAGGTGACGTCCACCAACACGCACTGTAGCGGTGTGACGGACTGATTGCAACATAAACCTCTCAGAAAGAAGAAGAGGCCTGAGCCCATGCGTGGGACGTATATGGGTTGTATAGATTTTTATTTTTACCTATGGCTGACTAGCAACAACCATATTAATCATAAATTGTTTGCTCAATCGATAGACATAAAATACAATATATAAAACTTTTCCAATCCCCTTATTGACCAACCAACGCTTACAGCACTTAGTAAATTGCTTATGCCAGTACACACATTGATTTACATGTAGTAAACTACGGATATCTCGCTTGGACTCGAGAACCATTTTCACTAAAAAATACATTATTTTTCATATTTTTGAATTCACTACTGAATAAAGGCATTTATACAATAAACGATAAACGTAATTGTCGAATGGTTTGCCCAGAGTGTTAGTCCAAAATTATATGTTTAAGGTAACGGGTGTAGACGTAATGTTAGTGAGCGTACAATCAATAGCCCTTTTTTTTTTTTTTACGGGGGGAAATCCTCATGGAATGCCTCTGCCTGGGGAAAGGCGGAGGGGTGTGCCGGACTCTTACCGGCTAAAACCACCCCGGTGTCTCCTCGCACGTTCACGCGAGGGGCCGCGGGAATCCAAATTCTTCCGCAGCCCCACACTAGTGCTGGCCCGGTCTGCACGGGCCTCGTCTCCTGCACGGGGTAGTGAGGTGTTCAACTACCCCGTGTATCACCTCAGAGGCGCGCGCCGACACCCACGCGTGCCTCCGCCTCGGGTCCATCGAATAGGGGGCGGGGGCTTCCCCTAGTCCCTCGCCCCTGGACTCATTCATGGGGGCTGGAAAAGGGCGTTATCCGCCCTTCTCCTGCGCCCGGTGCGCCTTCTGTGGCCAGGGAAGGGAGTCGAGATCTCCCTCTCCCGTTCCGCAGTTTCCTTCTGCGACATCACGTCCTCACAGAAGGACACCACTGCATCCCACGATTCTGCGCTACCGACCATACTCCGCACCAAGGCCGACAGCGACAGATCGCCTCCTACTTCATTTGTGAGGACACGGCGCTGCTCCTCCCAAGCTACACACTCGGCGAGCGTGTGTTGCGCCGTGTCCTCCCCGCAATGGACGCAGTGGTGGCACCGAGCGTCCGGCTCCCTGTCTATGCGGCACAGGTACTTGCCAAAGCAGCCGTGCCCCGACAGCACCTGCGTCACCCTAAACGACAGGGAGCCGTGCCTTCTCCCGAGCCAGTCGTCGAGTATTGGCCGGATCGCCTCGACGATGGCGAGGCCGGCAGTAGGGCGCAGAAGCCTTTGCCGCCATTCCGCCACCAAGACCTGACGGAGCTCCTCTCGGCGCAGCGCGATCTGTCGCTGCACCGGCCTCGAGCCCCGTCCCCGCTCTTCCTCGCGCCATCGATATAGTGACGCGAGTACTTTCGCCTCTAGGTCCCAGGGCGGGGATCCGGCCAGGACGCAAGCCGCCTCGTAGGAAATCGTGCGATACCCGCGGATGACTCTGACGGCCATCGCCCTCTGCGGTTTGCGCAGAATGGCGAGAGTGCTGGCCGTCATGTCCATCGCCCATACAGGGGCCCCATACAGGGCCATGGACCGCACGATTCCCACGTACAACCGCCTACAGGCAGCGCTCGGGCCCCCCAAGTTGGGAAGCAGCGTTGAAAGTGCGCCAGCTGCACGCATCAGCTTGGGCGCCAGCCGCCGGAAGTGGGGCCCAAATTCCCATCGGCTGTCGAGCACCAATCCCAGATACTTCATGGTGGACTCGACAGCTATCCGGGCCCCGCCGACCACGATGTGCGATCCCGGTGACGACGCGCGTCGAAGGCCATGAAACACCATGGCCTCCGACTTGTTAAGGGCCACCTCCAGGCCCAGGCACCGGATGCGGTTCACCACTTGTGAAACCGCAGCCGTGGCAACCAACGCTGCTTCCCTGTGCGAGCTCCCCCGGGCAGTGACGAGCGTGTCGTCCGCATAACAGGTCAAGTCAGCGCCCGACGGGAGCTCACCTCTCAGCACCCAGTCGTAGCCGATGTTCCACAGGAGCGGTCCCAAGACCGATCCCTGCGGAACACCGCACGACATGACGCGCCGACCAGCGCTGTCACGTCCCCAATACGTGACGCATCTCTCCTCAAGGTAAGCCCCTATTGTGCGGCGGAGGTAGGGAGGCACGCGATGGTAATTAAGCGCCTCCCGAATACAACTCCAGGGTAGGGTGTTGAAGGCGTTGGAGATGTCTAATGACACCGCCAGCACCACCCCGCCCCGGGATACTGTCTCCTCCGCCAGGGCCCTCACGCGCATAATAGCGTCTATGGTGGAGCGCCCGCGACGAAAACCAAACTGGTTCTCGTCCAGGTCTGGCCCCACTCTGCACAAGTGGCTGACGAGGCGATCTGCGATGATACGCTCAAGAAGTTTGCCCGCCTCGTCGAGCAACACTATGGGCCGGTACGCGGACGGTGAGTCCGCGGGGCGCTCCTCCTTCCTAAGTAGGACCAGCCTTCCCTCCTTCCACACACTGGGAAGCTGACCCTGCTCGAGACATGCCATGAAGAGCCCCCTCAGCTGGGGCTCCAGCTCCTTCAGAGCCAGGACGAGAGCTCGACCAGGAACTCCATCGGGTCCGGGCGCTGTGTTCTTGGCCCGAAGTCACGCCATGGCCGCTCTCATCTCTGCTTGCGTCACCTTGGGGACATCGGTGCTCTCCTCCTCTGGAGAGTCTGTGGCTGAGGGCGAAGCCATCGCCGGGGGAACGTGTCCCACTCGTTCAGGGAAGAGAACAGATACCACCGTCTCTAGCAACTGGGGTTGCATTGTTTGCGTTAGTGGAGGCGCCCAGGAACGCAACTTGCCCCGTACCCAAAGGTAGGGGCGCCCCCACGGATCCCGATCTAGGGACCCCAGCAACTCCTCCCTGGCACGCGACTTCGAGTCGCCGATGGCCAGCCACAGAGTCTCCTTAGACGCGCGATACACCTCATACAGCGCGTCCTCCTCGGCGGAATCCCGTCGACGCCGTCTCCGGTATCGGGTGTACCGGCGTCGGGCCGCAACGCACGCTATGCGCAATTGCGCGATCTCGGCGGTCCACCAGTACACCTGGTGCCTTGCGGACCGTTGGCGGACACGGGGCATGGACGCGTCGCAGATCTGCGTCATCGCCCCGCGAAACCATAGCGCCGCTGCTTCGACGTCGACGGGGCCGTCCATTGCCGACTCCCAGATCCAGGACTGGACTAAGGCAGCTTCCTCGAGTAGTTCCCTGTCGATGCGCTTAAGCGCCCAACGCGGGCCGTCGTTAATCGGGGTAGTTGGATGGCGGCCTCTCGCAGTCTGGGCAGAGACGTCGAACCGGATATACCGATGGTCCGACAACGTCTCCACCCCTACGGCGACACGCCAGTCGCGGACTCGGCTGGCGACAGAGGGGCTAGCGAGCGAGACGTCCACTATCGACCCGCCTCGCTGCCGCACGCACGTGTATTCCGAACCCCGATTCAGGACGACCAGACCAGTCGTCACTGTCCACTCTTCCAGCATCTCGCCCCGAGGATCAGTGACCGGAGATCCCCACGCTGATGACTTTGCGTTGAGATCCCCGAGCACTAGAACGGGACGAGGGTGATAGCGGCCTACGATGGCGCCCAACTCGATAAGGAAACCCTCAAAGTCGGCGAGACTCTTGTTGGGGGAGAAATACGCCCCCACAATAACGATGCCACCCGAGACCGCAGCAACCCAGCCACGGCCCCGAGACGGGTCGATCAGAGTCTCGCCAATAATGGCCACCAAACCGTCAGCGCATCCCAGCCAGTTGTCACGGGCGGGAATGAAGTACAGTTCGGCGACCACAGCCACGTGAATCGACCACTCTGCCATGCTCTGGAGTAGGAGATCCTGAGCTCTGGCACAGTGGTTGATGTTGCCCTGGAGAAAATGGAACTTTGCCATTATTGACATTCCATTCCCTCGGCAACGGTCCTGGGCCGGGAGTCGGCCGCGGAGCTACTGGCCTGTGTGGGCAGCGAGGTTAACTCGGCAGGCTTGGTGCTCCTCTTCTTTTCTTTTTTGGCCTTGGACTTGCTGGTAGGCGCCCCACAGGCCCCTCCGCCTACTCTGTGCTCCGCTGGCTTTCCCGCAGCAGAGCAAAGGCTGCAGTTGAACGCCGCGGTGCACAGGGCCGCCTTGTGGCCAGGCTGGCCGCAGCGGTAACAAAGGTCACTACGGTCAACCTCGGCGGTGCACTTCGCCCGGACGTGCCCTTTTTCCAGGCACCGGAAGCACTGCAAAACCCGGGGCTGTAGTAGCTTCGTCCTTGCCGCCACCCAGCCTACCAGCAATCTGCCGCTATCGGCGATCTTCTTTGCCGACGCTACGGGGCACCGAACCCAGACCGCGCCAAGTCCGGTGGCATCGGTGCGTATATCGCCGGCCCGCACCTTGTCTGGCGGACACTCTCCGCTTCTGGCAACGGCCGCCACCACCTCCTCAGATGTCACGGAGTCGTCCAGGCCAGCAATCCGCACTTCTGCGGTTTTCATTGGTCTGGAGACCCGGACGTCCTCAGGGTTGAGGACCTCTCTCATCTTGGCGGCCAATGCGTCCGCCTTTTCGGCACTGTCGCTCACAGTGCCAGCCACCTCGAACAGCCGCGCACCCGTGGCAACCTGCCTGAGGGTGACGGACTGAAGGCCAAGATCTGATAATTTGATCTTGGCCTTGGCCTCAGCGATGACCGACTGGTACGTCACGCCACGCTCCACAGCTCCGGGCTGCAATGTTATTGTCACCGCATTGGACCGCGGAACACGTACAGCCGGTTTCGTGCGACCGCATTTGGCAGTCCGCCGCGCAGGTTGAGGAGCCGTCTTTGCGTTTCCACCTGGGGCGTGTGCAGCTGCTGCGGCCTTTTTAGCGGCTTTGCGGGCCTTCTTGCGGCCCACGACTTTTGCCCATGTCTCACCCTTAGACCCGGCTGTCGTGGGCTGGTCGCTCGGAGGAGCTCCCTCCACGGGCTTTTTTTTACCCTCCATGGGCTTCCCCTTTTGAGGCGCAAGTCTCGGCGGCTCCTCAGTTCTCCGTGTGTCAGCTGCCAAAGGCGGACGTAGGGTTTCCGCCGGGAGACGCCGAGAAATCGCCTCCAGCCGAGCGTTAACCATGCTCCCGCACTGGAGCATGCAGAGCCGGACAATGCGCTCGACCTCTTCGTCGGTACGAGGGCTTGTCGGTCGCGGTGCGGGAGTCAGGGCCACTACAGATGCGGCATCGGTGGATGTGCATCTCCGCTGCTGCTCGCTCAGTGCTGCGACTTGCTGCCGGAGGTCTTCTAGATCACTTCTGAGGCGGCTATTTTCCTCCTGTAGCTTTGCGACCTCGTCAGAGGCCGTCCTGTTGAGGAGAATGCCGACCGCCTCCCTGATGTCCGCGGCAGCCTCCTTTAAGCCACGGGTGAACGTGCCCTTCAGGCCGCCGGACTTGGTGGCAACTTTCAGGACTAAGTCCACCCCATCCAGAGCCAGCTGGCTCAAGGCCACCGCAGATGGCTCTCCTTTTTCCGCCGCCAGAGCAGCTCGTCGTTCGCGAGCGCGTCGGGCCATTTCAGACACTTCGTCTGCTGCGACGGCTTTGCGCTGTTCCCTCTTGGCGGCGTTGAGCTCCGCCTTCGAACTCCCCAGCGAGGCACAGCTTTCACCGCCATCGCCAGGGTCCTCCGTAGTGACCCCCATGTCACTCTCTGCTTCACTAGCCGCCGAGGTATTCGAGCACACGAATCGTCCGTGCTTATCTCTTCGCGGCTGCGAAGCACTCACCCCTCTCGATGCCTGCCGACCCCTCCTCGAAGTCGCCAACTTGGGGGCTGGCAGGCCTTCCTCGTCCGAAGACCGGCACACTGGACGTTTCCTGGCGGAAGACGTCCCACGCGATCTGTCCACGTCTGATCCATCCTCTTTTCCTATATCTACGTTTTTTAATGGTTTATTCATTTTTTTTCCCACGAGTGTGGAGGAAGTAACGGTCCATCCGAGCAGAGCCCCCTTTGCCCGGATAAGCCTATGCATAACCCGTCAAGGGTGTCGGCCGGTACCCTGACGGGGGGCAACGCTAACGACTGAACATTTACCCATCAGCCATGCAGCTCCTCACGGCGTGCCACGCTTGAGCTTCGGGTGATTTTTTATAGAGGTTATCATCCTCGTGACTCCAGGCAGTTAAGCCAAGAGCCGTCGGTCCCTCAGGCGCCGCGAGACATGATCCACGACACGCCAAAGGGATTCCGAGGTTCGAACGGTGGCAGAGTCGATACGAGTTCTTCCCATGCCTGCCCAGAGACCGGGTGAGGGAACTCTGAGCCCGTTCAATTCCCGCGATGACGGGTTGCCCGGCGTCGGCCAAAGCCGAGTGCACCTGGGATCTCACCGCGCATGTTACATCCTCTGTTCCTCTCAGTGGAGAGGATACGGGAAGCAACTAGCAGGTACCTGATTTCATTCGAAACCAGAGGTACGCCCAAACCCAGCCAGTTTTGGTCCGCGACGGTTTCCCGCTACCACTCATATCTGAATGGCATTCCCCTATCCGCCACCTGGGGACGCGCCCGATTGGAGGACTGGCAACTCCACACGGGACAATCAATAGCCCTGCATTAACATTATTACTAACCGTCACCAGTCAGTTTCAGAGAAAGGAGAATGTCCATAGATGTATGGAATCTCGTACCATGTTGCATCAAAATCAAACTGTGTTTTTTATAGACCACACCATAGATATAATAATGAAGGAGATATGCCCAGTAGTTAAAAATGTATCGGAACCCGGTGTCTCCAGTTGGTGCCTACCACGCGCCAACTACTACACAAACAGATCAGTAAAAGCAGTAGATACGCAGTCACGCATTCACTCTCATTTAATAAATCATAACGTATTACACAATTAATTATAAACCATATCTCTAAAACCACAATGTCCATTTACCATTCACCGTACTACTTACTCACACAAAAATATCGGGCACTATCGTTGTGCTGTAAAAAGCCATTTATTTTACATATGCGTTAGTGATTGACTAAATTGGAAAGTTATAGATTGTTTCATTTATACCAAAATTGTACTAAAATTTTTGGGCCCTAAATATAAAATAAATAAAAACAGTAAAAAATCCGGTTATGTTGGTTTAGGCTATCATAGCGGATTGAAGTAGTAGGTATTTCGGAACCATGCTATGGTGCTTGTATGTATGTAAATATAATTGGACGCCACCGCGATCACACTACCAAACCAATATCAATAATACATTGTCATAAAGGTGCCTACTCAGACCGGAAAAAACGCTCATGACATACTATTCATGACGGACACTATTGCTTAGGCTCATGTTGTGTGAGGTGATAAAAAAAAATAAAACAAACAAGTTCATTTGGGGTTTTAATAGCGATTTAAAGTCAAAAATATTTATTTAATATATATTTTCTTCATTCATCATACTCCTGAAAAAAAATGAGGTAAGTACGTCATTATACTGTCCCCAGCTCAAATACCACACTATCGTCATTATATGAGCACAGCAGCCTACCGTTCGCTTACCGACAAGGCAGCTGCAGCAATAACCTACTATGGTTTCTAAAGTATTGGCCACAGCATCATCTCTGCTAATCAATAAATATGTGTGATAAGTATGACTGTTGACATGTCTGGATTTAATCCTACTTCTTCATAGGTAATTATTAAGCCCCAAAATCAAAGGTACATTATCATCGATAGTATTATTCACCTCAACTGAATAAATACCAGTCTGACAGATGTGTTCCCCGTAATTAGATCTAGCCTGTTTGTGTTGGTAGGTCCCAAGAGCTAACCGTTTTAAATCAGTTATTGTCAATTGTGGAAATCCATCTAAATGTGGACTGTCGCTGTCAATCAACTGAAAATTCACACTCCTATTGAGATTTGCCTGTTCAACATGTTGCCAAATCGTTTCTAGTTAAAGCCTATCTTTAGCAATTCTTCGGATCCTTGTATGGTCCGAGACAACCCACAATATGACCATCACAACATATTAACATAAATGGTTTGATCAAATTATCCAGTTTTTGCAAACTGTATCCTATACCTTTAAACTTGCAATGCTTGTATATATATATATATATATATATATATATATATATATATATATATATATATATATATATATATATATATATATATATATATATATATATATATATATATATATATATATCTGAATTGCAAATGATGGTTACATTAATGAACTGGGAATTAAAAGAAAGGGGAATGAAAGTGAACACATGTAAGACGAAAGTGATGGTTTTTGAAGAGAAGAAAGCAAAACGGTATGTGAAATAAGAATAGAAGGAGAGTTAATTGAGCAAGTGGATGAGTTTGTGTATTTGGGATGTGTATTTAGCAGGGATGGTAGATATGATAGGGATATAGAACAACGAGTAAATGCAGGGAATAGAGTGAATGGGGCACTACACTCTATTATGGAGAACCAGAATGTGTCAAAACAGGCACGTATGGTGATTCATAATTCTGTGTTAGTCCCTACTTTAATGTATGGTAGTGAAAGCTGGGTGTGGCAGAAGAAGCACGAAAGTAGAATAAATGCTGTAGAAATGCGGTCTTTAAGGAATATGCTAGGGTTGAATCTGAATGACAGGGTGAGAAATTGCGTGATAAGGGATAAATGTGGTATGCAAGATGATGTTGTGACCAGGATTAAGAAAGGAATGCTTCGGTGGTTTGGTCATGTGGAAAGAATGAATGAGGAAAGAGTGACAAAGCAAATTTATATGGCAGATGTGAACGGCCGAGTCGGGAAGGGACGCCCTAGGAAAAAGTTTATCGACCAAATTGACGATATTTTGAAAATGGGCCACGTTAGAAGTACCCTTAACCGACGAGCATGTATGCGTAGATATATGGATATGAAGGAGGCGAAAGAGGTGTGTCAGGATCGTGCCAAATGGAAGTCCGTAGTCTCTGCCTACCCCTCTGGGTGACAGGCGTGAGTGTTTATGTATTTATGTATATATATATATATATATATATATATATATATATATATATATATATATATATATATATATATATATATATATATATATATATATATATATATATATCCTATACTATTAAACGAGCAATTCTTGTATATATGTATATATATATATATAATCGGGATCTCGGAAACGGCTCCAACGATTTTCATAAAATTTAGTGTCCAGGGAGTTTCGGGGATAATAAATCGATCTAGCTAAGATTTATTTTTAGAAAATGTCTTTTTGTCCGTGTTTTTAGGCAATTAAAAACTGCTACAATATAGTTAGAATAAGAAGGTAAATTTTGACAGTTTGGTAATGATTATAAATAGCTTATTGGTATAATGGGCGGTCACAAAATCGTAAAACCCCGGTTCGAGCCCAGACCGACCGACCGACTTTTTTATTTTTTTTTTCAAGTTTCTTTTTTGAGAAAATATATTTTTTTCGAGCCCTTTTTTTAGTATTTTTTAAAAACACGAAAATTTAAATAAAAATAATTGCACTCATGATTTTTTATTCAAATAACCAGTTCAGTTTTTTCTGTTATGTCGCTAAGATCAAAAAATATTATTTATAATTCATCAGTATGTAATTTGTATCTAAATATAATTTCCAAAACACACGAATTAAAAAAATCGAGCGAAAAATACCGAGCAAAGCTCGGTCAACCGGGTACTATATATATATATATATATATATATATATATATATATATATATATATATATATATATATATATGTATATATATATAATCGGAATCTCGGAAACGGCTCCAACGATTTTCATAAAATTTTGTGTGCAGGGAGTTTCGGGGGCAATAAATCGATCTAGCTTGGATTTGTTTTTACAAAATGTCTTTTTGTCCGTGTTTTTAGGCAATGAAAAACTGCTACAATATCGTTAGAATAAGAAGGTAAATTTTGACAATTTATTAATGATTACAAATAGCTTAATTGGTATATTGGGCGGTCACGAAATCGTAATACCATGGTTTGAGCCCAGACCGACCAACCGACTTTTTTTAATTTTTTTTCAAGTTCCTTTCTTTTTTGAGAAAATCTATTTTTTCGAGCCCTTTTTTAGTATTTTTTTTAAAAACACGAAAATTAAAATTAAACTGATTGCACTCATGATTTTTTATTCAAATAACCAGTTCAGTTTTTTCTATTATGTCGCTAACATCAAAAAATATTATTCGTATTTCATCAGTATGTAATTTGTATCTAAATATAATTTCCAAAACACAGGAATTAAAAAAATACCGAGCGAAAAATACCGAGCAAAGCTCAGTCAACCGGGTACTGTTTGTTTTTAAATAAGTAATTATAACTACTTTGGATAAATACATAAGTAGCATCATATATGACTATTGCTTTAAATCAAGATTACCAAATAATCCTTCTAGTATTATTCTATTTCTAGATGCAACATCTTCAACTGAAATATGATTAACACGCTCAGCGCCAAGCTAAGACTCGATGTTAAGACGATTTGAGACAAAAATTTAAAAGTATTCTATATGAGCTTTTTAGTATCCTAGAGTTTATAAGAATTTATTTTCTTCCCCGCCCCACCACTCCTCCCTGGAATCTGGAAGTATACTGCGGCAAATCCAAGTCCAAAGGTCTGATGTATCAGAGAAAACAGTCATATCTCTCGCAGAAGATCTGCTTGATGAACTCTCACTACTCTGACTCACCTAGTTGGAACCCTAAGAGCTAACAGAAAACACCTACCAAAACACGTTATGTATATGAAACTGAAGAGAGGAGAGATGTGTGCCAAGCAAACTAATGATGGGATACTAGCACTGAAATGGCGAGACAAGCGTGATGTGAGGATGCTGCCTACTAAAACATCTGCGCTCAAGGTAGTCACAGTTCAGAACAGGAATAAGCCAGCCATTCACAAACTGGAGTGCATTGTGGACTACAATAATGGAAAATCTTCGATCGATATAAGTGATTCAATGGCAACATAATATGGCTCAGCTCTTAGGCGATGTATGTAATGGTATCGTAAGCTGTTTATCGAAATTTTGTGGGGAACTTCTCTGGTGAATGCTCATTTTCTCTATAATCTAAATACAAATACATCAGCAAAGAAAATGACAATCACAGAGTTCCGAGAACAGGTTATTGTAGATATGATTGACAAGTGTTCTCATCATCATCTTCAAAATGGAAGGCACTGAATGTGAAACACTACCTCATAGACAATAAGGTTGGTGAAAAGTTGGTTCAAGGACGCTGTAAAGAGTGTTATAATATGTATGGAAGGGAGGGAAAAATTATAAATGGCAAGAAGGTTAGAGCAGCATAGGTTTGAACGAAGTGCTCTACCTGTGATATATTTCTAAGCCGAAAATTGTTCAATAAAACTCACTAGAACAGAATACTCATAGAATTTATATTCCTAAGATTTTTAGTTTTTTTCAAACATGGTTATAAGAGGATTACTGGACGTTTTTCCTTTTTAAGGATGATTAATAGTTGTAAGAAATGTGTTTATAATTTTGATTTTTTTTATAAATAAAACTAGTGCTAAACAATATTTTTTTCTTCAAAATATAATCTTCAATATCTCAAGAACCATATGTCCTATGCCCAACCCAAAACAACTAAAAAAACTCTCCTGGGCTAGAGGATTTTATTAGTGTAGAAAATGTATAGAAAGCATGTGCATTAGGGATACACAAGGCAAAAACCAAAAGGTAGGCTGTGTATCGTGAGTGATACACAATGTTTTGACAGTGTGTATCATTAACAATACACATGGCACTGAGCGTGTTAAAGCCTAAATACAGTGGAACAAACTCATTAATTAAACATGTTATGGCCTTATTCATTAAGCATTCTAAGGTGACACGAGATTTAAAAGAGAGTTGCCAACCTTTCATTACTATCATCAGTTCTAAGCTTTACTAAGTAAATCCTTAAAGCAATTGTGACATTTGGTACTTGTCCTGCTAGACTTGGGATACAGTTTAACAAATCATAAAATTGATCTGAGTTCATGCCTAACCAAAAGTGAGACAAATATGTAGGCATAATTAAAATATTTGAGAAATCTATATGGTAATAGGCAGCTGGCTTCATTATTCTCATAATTGAGTCGAATTGACTACCAGTAAAACCTTTTAGCTGGGAAGTTAATTCACTCCAACATCCATGATCCAGGTGGTGACGACAGATTCGTGCTGCTGGTGGCACATAGAAATTATTATTATGTAATAACAGATCCTTTATAGATGAAGGTACTATTAAACATTCTGTTTCAAAACCATTAACAAATATACAGTGATTGGATGTGCTAGCAGCATGCTTACTACACAGACAACCTAATTGTTGGATTTGATCTAACATGAGTAGTGTGTAGGTTTTGTTGTGGAAGAGGGGTGGCTCAGGAATATTGAGATCACTACTTGATCCAATGTCAGGCAAAATAGCTTCTGACAGACTAGGGCGATTGGAGTTGTGCTGATCACGACGTTGCACTTCCCGCCACCAAGCAGCTCATACTCTTTCCAATCTTGAGATCTAAAAATAACACAATTAAACATGTAATATGAAGCATTTCACAATTGGATATAAACTTGATAAAAGTGTGTACTGTAATGTGATGTAAATGTTAGGAATACATTTTTTTATAAGATAGGGTGACAAATGATCACAAAGTCCACCTGATGGTAATTAGTATTTGCTGTGGCCCATAGACATCTATGTCTATTCTCAAGTACAAATCGAAATGCAGATGCATTGTCACCCCAGAGGACTATGATGGAATGCCTCTTTTCCAATAAAAAGGGTCTTTGGTTCTATACACTCACTATACGAAACACACAACATTAAGCTATTATTTCACAATGGTATTCTGTAAGAGCATGGTACTTACCCAGCCGAGCCGATCCATTCATGCTACAAATATGCTACTAATATAGTTTTAGCATGGCTCTCCACATATGATAGTGATCAGGCAGTAATTGTGTTAAAATAGATAATATTATCTAATATCCACAACATTATTTATTTGTGAAACATTCACTTATTGGGACTCAATATTATTAACACATCTAATTACAGTATTATAACTAAAAACTAAAGAAGACTGGAGAAAATAGGAACATTAATGAGAAGTTGATTTTTTTTATATTGCAACATAAATAAAAATATTTACCAGATGCAGGGGAACATGTCTAACTAAAAAGTTTCTCTCTTGTCGATCTTGTCTTACGGGATATGTTCTAGTTGCACGTAGACTAGAATTGCCACAAGTAAAACATATACTTCTATGACCAATTGCAGGCAATCCTTCACTAATTGTGTTTGCTTGATCTTGAAGCAGTGTCAAACACTATACAAAGCACACATTCTGAAGACAACTGCAATAAAAACCATAAATTAAAGTTTGTTTTTAACCTTTTTGACATTATCTGTCTTCTGTAACATATTCACAGAAGTTACATCTATATGTAATCAAGATTAAAGCCTTTTTTGTTATTCATTTGTTATTTCCTGGGGTTGGTTTAAAATCGTCTGGCTGAAATTTTAGGGAATAAGGTGTTTTATTTGGTAGAAGTTTGGTCCCCAATTATAATAATACCACTCACATTAAAAGGTAATGCACCGTTATCGAAAAAATAAATAAAAACTATTATAACCTCAAAATGCGCAAAGTATAGAAAATGATATTTTTTTATTATTAACTGACTTTACGGCTCTGGGTTCTAGCCCTTCTAAGAAATAATGATACGATATTACTGTGAAAAATGGGAGCAAAGGCAACTTTATAGATATCTGATCTGATCGAATCTGTACTAAAATTAAATCAGCACGACCCGAATCCACAAAGTCTTGTCTGCCCTACTCCTAAAGTATTTTTATAAAGCCGTAGGCGAGGAGGGAGAGCAGCCCGTCGTAGCAAATCGCAGGCACCTGTGCGAGCCGTAATGTGGTTATTATCATATTATATATTATGTTTATAATTCAAAGTAATTATAAAAGCTAATATATTGGTGTTTTGTTGAGTGCAAGAGCAAGCGAAGCGAGCTCGTGACTTAGGGCACCCAGACTTGGACAGGTTAGGTTAGAAGGGGATGGCGGGGTCGACCCCCGCCATTACTTTCGTGGTTATTTTGTGGTTTTAAACCACTCAGAAGTAGGAGCCCCGCGAAGCTAGGCTCCGTCGACCGGGCTTCCCTCGACTGCGCTACGTTGTGCTTACCTCCCCCAACTCTCTTCCCCCATAAATTAGGTTTATAGTAAAAAACAATACGAAAACATAATCTCAAAATCAGATTTTTAAAAATTTATAAAAAAAAATTAGGCATATGCGGCAGTATGTGGAAGTTGGGGCGACTCTACAACTCCCCCGACACCCTCTCCACGGCCTCCTACCCCCTTAAATCATTTTAAGTTATCATTTTGAGGTTAGTTCTATAGGATTTTCTTTTTGATTTTTCTCAAGACCGGTTAAATAAATATATTTTTTCATAAAAATCACAAAAATAATAATATTTTTTCATAGGGCAGTATTTGGTATCTAATTAGATACCGTCGGGAGCCAGCGGTCTATGATATCAAATAAGAGTATATTATGACCTAACGGGTAGTCCTTCCGTGCGTGTGATGCTAGATCAGCTAATCTGCAGTTGATGATGTGAGTTTCATCTTTATTCTGTCGCGCATGCGCAATGCGCAAATAATTGGCTTGGAAATGCCACGACGGTTTTTTATTGTTTACAATAATAATTATTGAACATTTTTAAGAATTAGCACGCGGGCAAATTAAATTAGCGCAAGGGCAATTTTTTCACGCTTGGTAGAGTAAAAAATAATCATTTTTCAAAGAGATATGGCTATTTTAAGTAGAGGAAAATTGACAATTATATTTCTATTTTTCCTGGGAAAACGAAAAACGGGCTTCGTTTTCCCAGGAAAAATAGAACATCTCGGGTTCGATCCCACCCGGCACCAAAAAAATTATTAATTGCTATTTATGTGCAGATTTATCACGTGATCGGCCGTGAAGGAAAACATCGTGAGTGCTCCTGTACGTCTGAAAAATTTAAAAAAATGTTTCGAAGATATGTGAAGCCTGCCAACACGCATTGGGGCAGCGCGGGGACTTTTTCTTGGCCTAAATCCCTCTCAGAAATGAGCAGAGGCACAGGCCCAGCTGTGGGACATATATAGGATGTAGCATTGTTTTAATACTTAATATTATTTATTAATATTTCAATATTTTATGGGAACTAAAGATTGGCCTTACCTGCTATATATATTATTATAATATTATTAAGATTTTCCATATGATTATTTTTTTAACTGGTCCGTTCTACATATTGTAGGTAATGTGGCAAAATGTTATGGATGTTTCAGAAGTTATATCGTCGTTTACGAAGAGCACATCTGTACACTAAAATTTATAATGAAGACTAAAGTTGAACCGCTTTAGACATCCCTTAGAACAATAGAGCCTCCGGTATATCAAGCAAGTTAGGTACTTACTCCAACTAACTTCTAGCCTTCAGTATTAGACTGCACAGACAAGACTAAAACAATATAATATTGATATAGTACCCTTTATTAAAAGCTTTCATTTAACTCACAATGTATGTTTGTTAGAGTTAAATCTTGCAACTGAATTTTACAGTAGTTATCCTCAACTGATTGAGCTGATATTTTGCATACATGTTTAGTTTGGATGACAATGTATAGTTAGCTAAGTGACGTCATACTAAATTTAAAATAGCTGACGGCTCAAGATGGTGGTCTAGCTATATTCTATGGACTCCTATGGTATGGGTATCAAATAAAAGGATTTGCTGAGAAGAATACGAAAATAAAATGCAGTCAATCTAAATCCAATATAGTAGACACGCAAAGATAGCGGAATATGTTTTATATGCAGTCCCTTGTTATGGATATCAAATGAAGGGGCTTGCTGAGAAGAATACAAAATTAAAATGACGTCATTTTAAGTCCAACATGGTGGACTTATAAAGATGGCGGACTATATTTTTTTTATTCAACCCCATGATATGGCTATCAAATGAAAGGGTTCGCTGAGAAGAATACGCGGTTAGATTTAGCTTTGTCTCGTCTTAACTAATATCGGCTAATAATAGCTATATATACCCCGGGCAAGTTCTAATTCTAATCTAGCGGTGATGAAAAAAATTCAAAATGTCACGAAAAAGATAATGGCTGCCGTACCAATTTTAAAGACATAACTCGGCAAAGATAGGCAATTTTTTTGTAGTGCTCGAACAAATTATGGAGTGTAGAAGTAAGAAGTACCAACTCCCATAGTAGAATAGTTGAAAAAGTGGCCATCTGTAAGCAGTAAATAACAGCTCAAAAACTCTCCACAATAGCGCTGGAGTAGCTACTGGAGTGAAATGAACTTAGCAGTTGTCGACGGTTTGAAGTGTGCTGGTAAATTGCTCAGTAGCTCTAAAATCTAAAGTAATTTTATTTGATAAATATAACATCGAAAAAGTCGTCTATCCCACTAATATTTTTCGGTGCGTTTTTTAAAATTTAACCCGTAGTTACAGTGGCGCCACCCTTATTTAATGGTTTTCTATGGACACTTTTTAATACACAGTCTGTACTCCTTATTTCTACACTCCAGAGAACAAATGTTGTAAAGACTGACAAAGGTCAAATACTAGCAATAAAAAATCAAGATGGCGGCATTAAACTAGCGATCATAAACCAACAATGACGCATTAAATTAAATAAACGGACTTATAAACATGTGCAGGATGACTAAAAACTAAAAATCTGCCCCTTCCGGTAGGTGACGCTAAGAGTTTCACTCCGAACCTTCGATCAACATTGTCCGAACTTCTTATAGACGAAATATAAAATTTATTATAACTCCATCACACCACCCACTGGGTCCCGATTTTGTGGTTTTCATTTTTGGAATTGAAACAACGTCAAATATTAAGAATAAGTATGTGTAATCTTGATCCCAAACGTATTGTTTAGGATATTCTATAGGATTTTTTCATAACTTGAAATATAGCGCAACCATTTGCATGAAGAGAGAGATCATTAAGAGACATAAATTTTAAATATTTGTCTGCCTATCTGTTTGTCTGTCTGGGCTAGTCTTCACAATGGGTGAATCGACTGTGATGAAACTTTACGAACAGATACAGAACAGAGCAATTCCAGGAGTGATCTAGCCGCTATTTTTTCCGAAAAACATGGAGTATTTATTTTTGTTAAATTGGAAAAATCGATAAAATAAATAACTGGTAACCCGTCCGCTAGTCTAGCTGGTCACTTTAAATAAAAATCAATTGATGTCCGACTGATTTTAATGACATTTTTGTATGTGTTTGAGTGGGTGGGTCCCTAGATGGTTTAGATACACATTTAGAACTGGTAGGTAGCGCTATTGTCGAGCTCCAGAAATCACCCGAGCGAAGCTGCAGCGAATCGTTAGTATTATATAAAGATGTATCGGACAGAAAATTTTAAACGCTGCGTGATTAGCAAAGTTGGTCGTGATTCCCCCGTCACACACAAGTTTTGTCATAATTTTTACGCTTATCGGCGTTCGTCGTACCAGTTATATTTGCACCTATTCCTGTCGTCGGTTTTACGCTTGACGTAAAAGATAACTATGCTGCCATAAGATCTTTTTAATGGATTCTCATAGTACTGAAATTATTTAATTAAATCTAAAGAAAATCTCCGAATATAAAGAACTGGCTGTTTGCATTACTTTTGTACGCTGAATGAACATTATGTATTTAATGTTCATTATTATATGTAAGCTTTTTTAATGTAATTGATAAATAACCCGTTAGCTATTAAAGCATCTTTTCATTATTACCAACTTTAACTTTAGTTATGCAGTTATTCAATAAAGTTATTATTATTATTATTATTACTGTATATTTAAAAATAGGTAAAAGATTGGGAGAAAGGGGACAGTGAGGTACGGGAAATGCGTCGTGCATGGAAAACATATTACAGTGTTCTAAAGTAGGGCCACCCAAATTGAATGTCGCACGTGCTACACCGCACGCCTCGTCGAACATTCCACCCAGGCTCAAGTGTCAGTCATAAATCTTTATTATTACCATCCACTTCATCATCATTGTGGTCACTTTTGGGTCCGTATTTCAATTAAGTTATCTCACAAAACTTCCGTAAAATTTGCAATTGGTCAACTGAATCTATACATTACATATACATATTATAATATATATACATAATCAGTAGAAAATTTGTGTCTTTAATTCTAATATTTTTTTTTGTAAAAAGAAGTCCAGGGGATTAAATAAAGGGCACTGCAGTCAAATTAGTAGTTTTTAGATTTTTTGTCCGTCTGTCTCTTTTTGTATTCACGATTCACGCAAAAACTACGAAACGGATTTCTATGAAATTTTGTGTGTATGTAGTTAGGGACTCGGGGCAACTTAGAGACTACTTTTTCCGATTACGGAACTTCAAAAAAGGAGGGTTAAACATTTTCCTTCTTTTAGATGTTAATTTCTATTTTATGTGATTGATGTATTTTTTAAAAAAATAAAATATGTATAAATAAAACCTAAAATAAGTTTTAACAAATTCTCATATATTATTATAATTTCTCATATATAAGATAGCTTTTATATTTTTAGGTACCTATAAAATGAGAAGGAGATGTTTCCATTCATTTTTGGGCCCAGGTGTTAAAAAAATAAATTTAGAACCATTTGAAAGCTTGCTTATATAGCTGAAAATCGCCTAGGATATGTCAATCTAGGAGATGAGTTATTGTAGTAACTTAAAGATACAATTATTTTTTAAATTCGCACATCTATTGTAAGTGTATTACAATTAAAACAATTCCCCATGCCCATGATGTCCAAATCAGGGTTATTCGTGTAGGCAGCATTCTTTGTGCCTAATAACGAAGCAATGTCAATAAAAAGTTGATCAGTATAAAATCATTAAAATAAGCTCTGGTTATCAAGAAATTGAAATGGTGAAACAGTGTTAAACAAGTATAGTGAATATTAAGCATGTCAATCTGAGATGGATTACTTGAATTGTTGTTGTTACTTTTATTTGTTGGCATGTTTTTTTAGGTATTTTGTGGATGTGATCGCATTTGTTGTGTGGTAGTTCAAAATCGAGACATTCACTAGTGTATTGATTCTATATGTTAATAGATTTTTTTTCCTTATACGAATAATATATTTTATTTCCAATTGGATTCAAATATCATTCAAAGGAAATATTAGGAGTTTAATGAAACTTTAGAAGATTTTTTAATTTATTTTTATTTTTTTATCCGAATAAATATTAAATCATTTTTGTATTACTACAATCAATTTTCTAAATTATTCCTTATTTTAAAGTTTTTTCGATATCTAGTTTGTAAAACGAGTCAGTTTTTTATTTTGTTTTGTATTTTACATCAGAAAAATATGTATAGCCAATTTTCTAAAGTATAAAGCAAATTCGTTAACTTCAGGCCCAAAAATCCCACCCTCCTTTTTGTGACAGTCATTCATCAGAGTTCATAGCTCACATGAGTTACCGATACGACCGATAACGGCGGTATCCGTCCTATTGCTGTTGGTTCCAAATTTTGACTCTTAACTTCAAAATTAGCTTGCAGGCACATAATATCAAACTTTAAGACAAAATTTCAACCTACTCAACTAGGCTTTGGCACCAAAGGTCAGCTACCTTTGAGGCGGCGGTACATTCGGTGCGTACTTTCTTAACTAATTCCGATGCAGATGTTCTTCTGAAGTTTGATCTTAGAAATGCTTTTAACTCTATTGATAGGATAACCCTGCTAAAAGAAGTGGCTAACAATACCCCCGAAATATATCATTACGTTTGGCAATGGTACAGTGAAAATTCAAACTTGTTTTATCAAAACCATATTATTGAGTCACGAATTTGCAACTTTGCATCACACACATCTTGTACATTAATAGAAAAAAAACTTTTCTATTTCCAAAAAATTCTTCTTGCTCACCTTCAGGAGATTGAATAGGTATGTGTGATCCATCTATCTATCTTACAACCAATTACATTTGGAAATCCTGCGATATCAAAAAATTGTGATTTTACTTCTCTTAGGTCTACAACATTTGGCATACTTATATAACTCCTTGCTAACTTGGCTATTTCCTTGCTTACTTAATATACCACTCTGGATACAGTAAGTTTTTTTTATAGAAGAGGGGGCAAACGAGCATGCGGCTCACCTGATGTTAAGTGACTACCGCCGCCCATGATCGACCGCAACACCAGAGGAATTGCAGGTGCGTTGCCGGTCCTTTAGAAGGGAGTAAGCTCTTTTCTTGAAGGTGCCCAGGTCGCATCGGTCGTAACAGGCTGTTGCAAAAAGGTAGCATAAATATTAAACGTACCAATTTTATACCAAGTTCTTTTTTCTTTTAACTATAAGTAAACTGCATTGATATAATCTTGGGAGTTATCTGTAAAAACCGGTAATCGAACCGATCCAAACGTAAATTACATAGTATGCAACCCAAATTCAATCCGCTCTGACACCACTCATATTTCAATTGTAATTTATAGCTTCGATTTACCACGTTCTCGGTAGTAAAAGAAAACATCGTGAGAAAACCTGGATATCTGAGAAGTTAAAAACTATTATAGAAATAATTTTTAGGTATATATGTGAAGTCCGTCATCTCGCATTAGAGTAAATTCAATAAACTCTTTTTTGTTCTCAAATTACTCACTGCAGCTTGTGCTCAGTAGTGTAATGTATGTAGGCTGCTACTATTTTACTTTTAATAGGGCTATCCACTACTGATCATAGGTTTCTCCCACAGTTTGCAAAATAGCATGAATATTTGCAGTAGTATCCACACCCAGCAGGCTCTTTGGCAACAGAACCTTTTTTTACTTTATGCGGTTATCAGAAAGATGCTGCCACCTATCCCGTTTCAATTTCCCTCGGTCGCTTCTTACGACACCTGCGAGACGGAATGGAGCAGTGGTTTATTTGCCGCCTCAACATGGCTAATATTAAGTAAAATGTATATATTACGTAGTTAATTATTATCATTTACATTTTTCTATATTGCTACACCTAAAAATGTTGGTTACAAAATAATCACGAAAATCGTGAACCAATTTAAGTACTATAAGAAATCGTTTAAAATTACCTATACGTACGTATAACTAGGTAGTGCCTGGATGACCGAGCTTTGCTCCGTATTTTTTGGAAATTATATTTAGATACAAATTACATAACGTTTGATGAAATATGAATAATATTTTTCGTGCATTTAATCACACATAAATACTTAAAAAGGGCTCAAAATAATAAATTTTCTGACAAGAGAAGGGAACTTGAAAAAAAAGTAAAAGTAGTCCGGATGGAGGACATCTGGACTCGAACCGGGGTCTCATGATTTCGGGATTGCCCGATATTCCATTTGCGCTGTTATAACCTTAGGTACATATTACGGCAAAATTTACCTTCGTATTCTAATAAATAATAAACTGCTACAATAAGCAGTTTATCATTGCTTGAAATCACGGATAAAATGACATTTTCGAAAAATGAATCCTAACTAGATCGATTAATTGCCACTGAAACAGGGGGACACAAAATTTTATGAAAATCGTTGGAGCCGTTTCAGAGATTCCAATTACATATATACAAGAATTGCTCGTTTAAAGGTATAAGAAAGATAAGATGTTACCATATCATCGTGAAGTGCGACAACTGACAGCGTTGTTAAGTTTGCAATTTGTCGGCCATTGTAAGATAAATGTTCGAACGTAAATCACCTACAATACCCCCCTGTTCCCCCCCCCCATCCCTACCTGTGTTTAATAAGTATTAAATTTTTCATAGTTCTAAAAATGATTGGTTTCGATTCACTGACCCAATAAAAAATAGAGCTAGGTAGAGCTAAATAGAGTAAATGGGGCCCTACACTCTATTGTGAAAAGCTAGAATGTTTCAAAAAGGCACTTATGGCAGTCACAATGCTGTGTTAGTCCTTACTTTAACGTATGGTAGTGAAAGTTGGGTGTGGCAGAAAAAGCACGAGTGTAGAATAAACGCAGTAGAAATGCGGTCGTTAGGTAGAATGTTAGGGCTGAATCTGAGAGGTTTGCACGATGATATTATGACCAGGATTAATAAAGTAATACTTCGGTGGTTTGGTCATGTGAAAAGAATGAATGAGGAAAAAGTGATAAATTTTTATGTTGCAGAAATGAACGGCAGTGTCGGAAAGGGATGTCTTGAGTGAAAGCTTATCGACCAAATTGGCAATATATTGAAAAAGGCCCGAATTAGGAGTACCCTTAACCGACGTGCATGTATGCGTACCAAACCGCGGATCGTACCAAATGAAAGTCTGTAGTCTCTGCCTACCCCTCTGGGTGACAGGCGTGAGTGTTCATGTTTATGTCATGTTTTGCTACACCTACATCAAATTATCACCACTCCATGGGTTGACTGGTAAAGAATGCTTCAAGACATTTAGTCCGCCTTGTGTATTCTTTTGTTTTAAGGTATGCAATGCAACAAAGAATAAATAAATAGATTGCCAAATAAGTTTGATATTTGCCGCAGTTGCTACGCTAGGCAGATGAGTTGACAACTGCATATTTTTATTATTTTAAGGTACGGTCAGAAGAAACTGCTGGCCATCTTTTGTGTATTTCTACTCCCGTTCATGAATATAGTTCTTCTCACACGTTCACCATGAATACAATTTCATTTATAAAACTTTGAAGTCTATTCGAAAGCAAAAAAAATACTGCCATGTACTTCATAGTGCCAATCACTTTTCAATGGGGCCATGGTGTATTAGTAAAGACCTTGTAGTATTATGAATGATGCTTCTAAATTGGAACCCACGCTAGCGATGACGATGATGGAAAGACTGACATTGAAGTCATATTCGTTTTGCAAAAGAGAGCCGTACGGGCGATTTACAACTTAAATTGTAAAGAGTCCCATAGAGAAAAATTTAAGGAACTAAACATATTAACTTTGGCATCACAATATATTTACGAAAACGTAATGTATGTACATAAAAACGTAAATAACTTTCATAAGAATAAAGATGTTCATATTTTAACACGATGACTGTGAAACGAGGCTTGAAACACCTCGTCCGTGTGGTCTCGTCTTTATAGTGGTAAGGAAAAATTTTAACTTCTCTGTCGTGCGAGAGGCGTAACTTCCGTCTGGTTCAGTCTAGGAAAGAGATAACTATATATCTGAGATGTGCTATTGATGCCGAGTTTTTTGGTATACCTACTTTAATACCAGATTTTTAGGCCTCGTACCGCACTGAATAAATAAAAGTTTAATATAGTGCGTTACGAGGTTGCGAACACCTCGTACCCCGCACACCTCGTACCGCACCCTACGCCTAGCTTTACGCGGTTACGGTTAGTGTTGTGCAGACAGAACGTTGAACGCTGCGCACGCGTCTATATAATAAGACGTCGAAACGTTGCCGAAGAAAGTTAATTAATAATATTTTTGATGATGAAGAGGAATTGGGTGGTAAATCTAATTCTAAATTACCGATATTCGAAAAAACAGGTAAGTTTCCAGTCAATATTTACAAATTATACTCCGTCTAAGCGAAATAATTATGTAGGAATATAACAAATAAATTCAACTGACAAAAGCAAAACACACACCGGCTGTAACGATCCCATATTTATGTATATAAAGGCTCCAATAAATTGCTACACCTAATCAACCCGCATCAAAAATACACTATCAGTTTTTTTTTTTCAGAACCCACTCCAAACAATCCACATCATCTCGAAAAAAGATCAAAGAAGAGGAGATGTGTAGGATGCTACGAAAAACTTCACACCTTCTTATCAAGTCGTGAGGCTGACAAAAAGCAAAGAAAATTCTCACAGAATGTATCGGTTGCAAAAATATTATTGTTTTACCTGTTTTAATAAAAAGCATCCATAAGTACAATTAAATAAAATCGATATTTTTTTTCATCACTAAACAATATGAAAAACTGCCCTTTTTCAGTGCGGTATGGGGTACACAAAACCCCACATTTTATTTTACCGATAGAATCTAAACTAAATAATCTGCCCACAGGCGGCGGCAGATTTAGGTTAATCAACTCATTGATAATAATAATCGCGACAAAAACCGTACAATTCGTCCTATTTGGCGCCAAAAAAAGAGATTTTTGTCTCATGTGGGTGGTGAGGTTTACTAAGCCTTGTGCTGCTACAACCTCTGGTTCAGAACGAGGTTTCAAACGTCTCGTAACGCAGTAATGAAAAGTACAGTATATCAGTACAATAAATCAGTGCCGCTGGGAACGTGTTAAACACTAGGAACAAACATAAGCTTGTAATACCAGTTACAAGACTCCACAGAATTAGTAATTCATTTATATTATACTCTTTTACAACAATATCCCAGAATATGTACAAAATTTGTCATTAAACAAGTTTAAATGTTTTATTAAAGAAAAATTGTACGAAAACGGTTATTATATATAAATGAATACATAAATGAAAATAACCCCTGGGAATGAGCTGAGCACCATGCTGGTTCTATAAAAAATCATTCGAAAATTGTAACAAAATAAATATATTGCAAATTTAAATATGTTTAAAAAATACTGCTGGGTTTCTTGCTGGTTCTTCCCAGAAAAGAGGTTTCTTTTGTCAACTAGCGGTAAATTAAAAAATGATTTTCAATTAGTATTTTATAGTAATCTATGTTGAATAAGATCATTCATTTCATTTCCGTGCCGCGGGTAAAAGTTAGTTTTTAATAAATTCATAAAATTAATTAAAAAACTAATGATTAAAAAAACAGTAAATTAATAACAGCTAACTATTTGCTTTGCGTTATTCCTAGTGGAATGCCTAAGTTTAGCAATAGTCTTGGGGTGGGCTGTAACGATGAAGATGATAACGATGAACTATCAAAGAAATAAAATATATATTACATAAAAACGTTAAACAAACGGTAAATAATATACCACGCTAAATATTCAAACATGCTTAGAGTTCACAGCCAATTAAAATCGGCTTTACAGTAGGCGACAGGTGGCGTCTTATTTAAAGTTATCTAATGCGGAGGAGCTTTAATTAAGAGAACTGCTAAGCTAGGACTATCAGTAGCACCGGTTTATTTGAGAAACGATGTAATATGTAGCAGATTAGTGCTAGTTAGTACTTCTTAAAGTAATTGCAATTTTAAAATAGGAATCATATAAAACGAGTAATTACTGACGGTGAGTGACCACTCGCCACCCAATAACATCCTCAACACCTAAGGAATTGCAGATGTATTACCGGCCCTTTAAAAAGGAGCGGACACTTTTGTTGTAAGTTCCTAAATCATATCGAAATAGCAAAACTGCTGGTGATAGCTACACAACACTGTATGTGGCAGAAATTTCTAGAAAAATGCATAGCGGTCGATTACTAACCATAGAGATAACCTGGATGGAATTTAGAAGGACGCTGCAGTGTGTGATGGAAAGCGCGCACACCAGTACCGAATGTTATATTAATTTAGTAAAAAATACTGGACTACGATGTTTATAACCAAAGTCAAGTACTAGAAGGTTAAATATAATACATACATACATAAACACTGTCACCTGACAACAACAACTGTCATCAACTGTCACCTGACAAACGCCTGTCACCCAGAGGGGTTGGCAGAGACTACGGACTTTCATTTGGCACGATCCTGACGATACCTCTCTCACCTTCTTTACATCCATATAAATACCTACGCATGCATGCTCGTCGGTTAAGGGTACTTATAAATAAAAGGAGTCACTCATAAAAAATATTTTTCTTAATATATGTTCATTGATATCACGGTAATGCTGAACCGATTTGATGCATTCTCTTCGTCCCATATAAATTTATGAAAAAATTTAATTCCTAAGAGATCAAAAAGAGGAGATCAAGACTTTAATATAACTATCTCGACAACATTCTTGTCGTTACCTTGTACTTACTTGTGATCGTCCTGATAATTTTATACTATCGCGGTCACATCGTTTTTTGGCTCGAAAATCGAAAATCGAAAAATCATCCGATTTCGATGGATTTATTTTTAAAACATTTGTCTTTACGACAGATTTACGGAAAAAATATGAAAAATATCTCATCTCAAGATTTTATATAGTTTTATGACTTTAAATGTGATCATAAACGCACTTCTTCGTAAGCGTTCATAACTTTTTGCAAAGCGTTAAACGAAGTTTTATTGATAATCTACACAAAAAAAAAACAAACAAAAAAAGCATTGAACAACGTTTGTTTATTAATTTTTTATCTCATTTTAAGTTTTTGACTTTAAATGTTATCATAACCGTCGCTCTCGAAAATCGAAAACCTTCCGATTTCATTTAGTTTTTTTTAAATCTTCGTTTTTACGGAAAAGACCAAAATGAAAAGTATTAACTATGTATTATATTCATACGTCTTCAAAAGCAATTATGTGAAATTTTATTTTATTTGAAGCAAAAGCCGGTTTTTACTAACTACTTTGTAAGCTCAAAACCGAAGCACGACAAAATAGTAATTCCATTTCATATTACTAGTTTGTGTCAATTAAAGCCATATTTTAAAACCGTTCCTATAAATCTTCTAAATAAAAAAATGTTTATTTGTTCGTGTTTTATGCGCTACCATACCTTTCATAAGATTGCGGTAAAACTTAGTCAACTTATTGCTGGCAATTGTGCGATGGTTATAGGCATATCACAATTAACTTACAGTAGGCGGCGCGCGTATTGTCTAATAAAATTTGTTAATATTTTGTGACATTGACATTGTAAATTTTTTTAAGTCCTGTTGAGCTTCTTGCTGGTTCTTCCCAGTGGTAAAGTAAAACATGACTTTCAATAAGAATTACAACATGTAATCTATATTGAATAAAAAATTATTCTATTCTATTCTACTCTATTCTATCATTCCCAATTAAAAAATATAACTCTTACAAAACTTTAAATTAATGATATTTGCAAAATTATTTTTTCTGCGGCTACAACACTCTGGGTACCAGCTAGTTAAAAATATGTTTTTTTATACGAAGTGAAAGTCGACTTCTGCATGTCTGAGAAAAAAAATTCGAAGACACGTGAAGTTCGCCAACTCGCATTGTGGCAGCGCGGCGGACACTTCCTTGCCTTAATACTCTTTTAGAAATGAGGGGAGGCCTGTGCCCAGCAGTGGTACGTACAGATAGCGCGCGAGTTGAATGCCGAGCTCAGGAATGCGATAGTGCTGTAACCTAATTAAAATTAATGATGACAATATGTCGATAAATTTCAACATTGTTTTAAGTTTAACGTTTTAAGTTTAGAAAAAACAAGGTAATAATTATCACACATTTTTTATTATTTTACACATCAAAATCAATAAAAAAAATATAATTTATGCAACATCAGATTCTGAAATGGCAGACTTGGTTGAATCGGTGTTACTATCCTCACCATCGCTGACCTCAATTACGAATCGATCTATGGTATGTTCCATTAATCCATCTCTTTGTCAATAATTTTCTTCTAAAATTATGACGTGATCGTCGTGTAGTGTATGTGCACATGTAGATATATACACGATAGCATAAGAGAGATTCGTTAGTAATAAACCTACATTCAAGACTGCTAGACGTTTAATTTATTCCTCGAACCTCCCAACATTACAGTCGAAGCTATGCCAATCTTCCTCTGTGACCTGAGAGAGAGCCATATTTTCGCCTTTTACCGTGCTTGGCGATGAATAAAAACTCGTTTTTTTGTAACAGAACTTGACGTACACGGATCAGACATCATTAAAAACAAAAATAACACGCGGCTGCAACTTTATATTAACACGATAACACAGTAAGCGTATGATAGTTGTCAAGGACAGCACAGCACTACACTGCAGGCGCGCGAGACGCGGCGTGCGGACGGCGGGGGGAGATGCTCCCGCTATTCACCTCAGGCCCCGACGGCATTCAACTCGCGCGCTATCTGTATATAGGCTGTAACTGTGACTTAAACTTAAAAGTCGTAACTTTAACTTAAAATTAAAAATATGAAAAAATTTCCCATAAAAGTTTCTAAAGATATAGTATACAGAAGAATTAGAGCCTCGACTGCAAAACTTACAATGTAGCAATTACTTTATTCTATATAGTTTTATGAAATCAACTTTGCTTTTTATAAAAAATTAAATTTTTGACAATTTTGCATAGATTGAGGAAATATCACAAACTCAAGATTTCAACTAAAATGCTGCAAATTAGATCTTTATTTCTCATTGTTTACCCCTGTGGGAAGAATTTTTTAGAAACTTCATGGTTCGACCACTAATTATAAAAGAAGAAAAAAACATTGAAATAACACTAGTTTTTACGGAATTTATCGCGTATATTTAACTTTTTAAATACCCGAAGTTTCGAACGCTTTACAGCACTCATGGTCACGGGCGGGACTGAGATGTTCAACGTCCATATGTCATAGTTAACCGCGGTTACCATAGATTAAAATTTAACTTTTGTTCCGATCTATGCAGTATGAACTTATGGTATCTTGAAGTCTTGCAGTTGTATGCTTGGGTTGGGATTTAATTTTATTTATTATAGGATCCCAAGCAGATGGTAGCACCCAGCCATCTTCTCTATATATCTACATGTGCACATACACTACACGACGATCACGTCATAATTTTAGAAGAAAATTATTGACAAAGAGATGGATTAATGGAACATACCATAGATCGATTCGTAATTGAGGTCAGCGATGGTGAGGATAGTAACACCGATTCAACCAAGTCTGCCATTTCAGAATCTGATGTTGCATAAATTATATTTTTTTATTGATTTTGATGTGTAAAATAATAAAAAATGTGTGATAATTATTACCTTGTTTTTTCTAAACTTAAAACGTTAAACTTAAAACATATTGTCATCATTAATTTTAATTAGGTCACAGCACTATCGCATTCCTGAGCTCGGCATTCAACTCGCGCGCTATCTGTACGTACCACTGCTGGGCACAGGCCTCCCCTCATTTCTAAAAGAGTATTAAGGCAAGGAAGTGTCCGCCGCGCTGCCACAATGTGAGTTGGCGAACTTCACGTGTCTTCGAATTTTTTTTCTCAGACATGCAGAAGTCGACTTTCACTTCGTATAAAAAAACATATTTTTAACTAGCTGGTACCCAGAGTGTTGTAGCCGCAGAAAAAATAATTTTGCAAATATCATTAATTTAAAGTTTTGTAAGAGTTATATTTTTTAATTGGGAATGATAGAATAGAGTAGAATAGAATAGAATAATTTTTTATTCAATATAGATTACATGTTGTAATTCTTATTGAAAGTCATGTTTTACTTTACCACTGGGAAGAACCAGCAAGAAGCTCAACAGGACTTAAAAAAATTTACAATGTCAATGTCACAAAATATTAACAAAATTTATTAGACAATACGCGCGCCGCCTACTGTAAGTTAATTGTGATATGCCTATAACCATCGCACAATTGCCAGCAATAAGTTGACTAAGTTTTACCGCAATCTTATGAAAGGTATGGTAGCGCATAAAACACGAACAAATAAACATTTTTTTATTTAGAAGATTTATAGGAACGGTTTTAAAATATGGCTTTAATTGACACAAACTAGTAATATGAAATGGAATTACTATTTTGTCGTGCTTCGGTTTTGAGCTTACAAAGTAGTTAGTAAAAACCGGCTTTTGCTTCAAATAAAATAAAATTTCACATAATTGCTTTTGAAGACGTATGAATATAATACATAGTTAATACTTTTCATTTTGGTCTTTTCCGTAAAAACGAAGATTTAAAAAAAACTAAATGAAATCGGAAGGTTTTCGATTTTCGAGAGCGACGGTTATGATAACATTTAAAGTCAAAAACTTAAAGTGAGATAAAAAATTAATAAACAAACGTTGTTCAATGCTTTTTTTGTTTGTTTTTTTTTTGTGTAGATTATCAATAAAACTTCGTTTAACGCTTTGCAAAAAGTTATGAAGTTATGAATTTTGCATAGATTGAGGAAATATCACAAACTCAAGATTTCAACTAAAATGCTGCAAATTAGATCTTTATTTCTCATTGTTTACCCCTGTGGGAAGAATTTTTTAGAAACTTCATGGTTCGACCACTAATTATAAAAGAAGAAAAAAACATTGAAATAACACTAGTTTTTACGGAATTTATCGCGTATATTTAACTTTTTAAATACCCGACGTTTCGAACGCTTTACAGCACTCATGGTCACGGGCGGGACTGAGATGTTCAACGTCCATATGTCATAGTTAACCGCGGTTACCATAGATTAAAATTTAACTTTTGTTCCGATCTATGCAGTATGAACTTATGGTATCTTGAAGTCTTGCAGTTGTATGCTTGGGTTGGGATTTAATTCTATTTATTATAGGATCCCAAGCAGATGGTAGCACCCAGCCATCTTCTCTATTGAAATTAGGATGTTTTTTGATTTCAATAGCCTCGCGAAAATCAAAAAACATCCTAATTTCAATAGAGAAGATGGCTGGGTGCTACCATCTGCTTGGGATCCTATAATAAATAAAATTAAATCCCAACCCAAGCATACAACTGCAAGACTTCAAGATACCATAAGTTCATACTGCATAGATCGGAACAAAAGTTAAATTTTAATCTATGGTAACCGCGGTTAACTATGACATATGGACGTTGAACATCTCAGTCCCGCCCGTGACCATGAGTGCTGTAAAGCGTTCTAAACGTCGGGTATTTAAAAAGTTAAATATACGCGATAAATTCCGTAAAAACTAGTGTTATTTCAATGTGTAGTGTTCGTGTAAATATAAGAAATCATTAAGAAAAAAACATTAAATTTGGTTCACATTTAACCAATATATCGCTTAATAGAAATATGAAAAATCGCCTACAAAGTAATTTCATTTCAAATTTCAATAATAGAGATTGGATTTATAACTTTGACCCCTTAATTATTATCTACGAGCTAATTCCGACGTAGATCCCCTTCAAAGTTTTCCACTTTTAAAATATTAAATACCCCGACATCGTAGGTATTACCTCTTGAAGTTTCTAAACAATTTACAAGTTGATTAATCCCTAAAATAAATGTATTAAACTCATTTTCAAATCCCGAATATAAACCGTTGACGTATTTCCTAATTTCTACCTATTTGAAACCTAGTTTAAAAGTTTCCAAAACATTTGCAGCCCCAATACAACAAATTACAGGTTTTCTGTTTTTTAATAATTTGTGTGGCTTTTTATTTATCTCGTTTGTTATGTTTTTTTATATTTCATTTGTATTATATTCTTCATGCTTGTGAATAATAAGGAAATGTGATTATTTCACGTATTTAATTGTGTATAAAACACTTAAAATTAGCACATCAGTCAGAAAATTGTTGACACGAGATGACAAATATAATACGAGTATAGTGCGTCAACACTTTTGATCACCTTACATTAATGAATCCTATACCTTTAAACGAGCAATTCTTGTATATATATATATATATATATATATATATATATATATATATATATATATATAACGATTTTCATAAAATTTTGTGTGCAAAGAACTTCGGGGGCAATAAATCGATCTAGCAGGTAATCGTTATAGGCAATGAAAAACTGCTACAATATCGTTAGAATAAGAAGGTAAATTTTGACAGTTTATTAATGATTACAAATAGCTTAATTGGTATATTGGGCGGTCACAAAATCGTATTACCATGGTTCGAGCCCAGACGGACCGACCGACTTTTTTAAATTTTTTTTCAAGTTCCTTTCTTTTTTGAGAAAATCTATTTTTTCAAGCACTTTTTTAGTATTTTTTAAAAGCACGAAAATTTAAATTAAACTAATTGCACTCATGATCTTTTATTCAAATAACCAGTTCAGTTTGTTCTATTATGTCGCTAAGATCAAAAAATATTTTTCGTAATTAATCAGTATGTAATTTATATCTAAATATAATTTCCAAAACACACGAATTAAAAAAAACCATGCGAAAAATACCGAGCAAAGCTCGGTCAACCGGGTACTAAAATATATAATAGATATAATCCCTATCAACAAGAGTTAGAATGAGAATAAGCGTACAAAGCTACAAAGCTTTTAAATACTACTACTATACAGTAATAAAGAAATATAACGATTATTTTCCTTGAAAACTTTGGATGACTGTCTTGAGATGTAGTGACTTCAAAAAAATCTCATTTGTGAGAAGTTATTTATCTAAACTCACAGTTTCTTTTGTAACGTGGCTTTTTACATAATTAAAGAAGTTCCACATGAATAAATATCTATACGCCTGTGGGGAGGCCTATGTTTTTAGTAGACTCTCATAGGCTATTACTGATGAATGAAAGTAGACTTTTAATTAGGTACTAATGTTCCGACGTGTTTGGCAATGACAGAAACAGTGTGACAAAAATATTAGTGATCGATGGACAAAACTAAGAATACTTTGAGATGTGTTGCTCGTTGTCGCAGTTTAGCAACGCTGCTTTTCTATGTATATCTGCTACGGTCCTTTTAAAATTTAAAAGTAAACGGCATAAGAGATCTATGCACAGTTATAGTTTTTTTTATATAAAATAAAAAAAACTAACTCACAGTCTACCTGATGGTAAACGGATACTGTAACCCATTAACACTTACATCTATCCTCGATTAAAAATCAAAATGTAGATTTGTTGTAACTTTTGTATACTAAGATTGAATGTCCAGATACCAGTAAAAAGAGTTTTCAATTTTTTACACAAGCATTGAGCTGTTATTTTATTTGGTATTCCGTAAGGGTGGGTTTTAACGGTTTAGCCGACTTTTTTCTGTCGGAACCATAATGTAGCGGCAATGTGATTCTACAACATGCATCTTATTACTTTAACATACACTCCAGATTTACAATATTGTTCCTGCATAGTTGACAACTTATGGCTGCACTCAAAAGTCATATAGGAAAGGCAATGCTTGGTCATTCAAAGAGCATCATAATACGTGCACATTTTAAAAACTTGCCAATATTTATTCTTCTATAATTTACGAGATGAGTAATTAACGGGTATTCACAAGTGCTTTCATAACATTGTTACTAGTTCCTAAATACACTTGATATCTATAAAGTTATTAACTTCATAATGAAGAGTGCCTCTAAAACCGAAACTACTTCGCTTTGTACTAAAGTCAGTCTATTGTTTGGTATATGTAGTTATTATTTAATTCAAAGGACTTGATAATCAGCATCATCATCCTCATCATTACAGCCCATCACAAGTGCACTGCTGAATATGGGCCTTCCTGAAGGAACGCAACAAAGCTCGGTGTTGCGCCACCTGCATCATCCAATTCCTGCATTTCTTACCATGTCGTCACTCCATCCATAGGGGACTAAACATCGTTTACCAACGTAAGTACAAGGTTGCCACTCGAGAATCTTCAATCCAAAAAATCAAAGAAACTCCGAGTATAGCCCTCCCTATATCTCGCTGAGCAACCTTAAGCTTCACTTGACTTGAAGGCTCCGTGTTGCAGTGGCTTAGCAATAATTTGCTGCGCAGAGGGTTCGAATCCCGCACGGAACTAGTATTTTTGTGGCTTACAAATAATTGTTGCGGGTTTAGACGTCTGTCCTCGTATCGCTTGTAAACTGCATCTGCGATAAAGGAGAAAATACTAATGTGGTAGCAACGTTTAAAAAAATCATAAGGCCAGTTTTGAGATATTTATGAAAAGAAGATGTGTCGCAATCTCTCAAACGCTTCCCAGCCGAGTTGAATCCATAGATTAACCTCTCCGTCATAGTTGGACTTACCTATTCGAACAATTTGTTGTGTTTTCATTTTAAGACCAATGATTTATTGAGATTATTAAGCGTAGCGCTGATTTTCTCCAGGGATTCCGCCATAATGACTATATCGTTGGCAAATCGAAGGTGAGTGATGTACTTCCCACTGAAGTTAATACAGTATCCTTTCCAGTCAAATAGTTAGAAAACGTCTCCTGATGTCTGTAGCGGTGAAGCGTTTTGAGCATATTACGTCACCCTGTTTTACACCTTTCTGCAGTTGGATAGGTTACGTACTTTGGTTCCGTACTCGAAGGGGGTCGCCTCAGACGATACCCAAGCCACGAGATGATATGGAATAGTGGATATGCCATCAAAAACATAAATTGTAAAAAAAAACAAGTCTCGCAACTCAGTTCTTATACCGTAAAAAGTTGTGAGATCCATGTCGAATACCAAGTCGGTTAATTTATTCAGTCCCTACTTAAGGGTCCTTCTGTTTTAAGTTATTACGTAATTTGCCTACCTAACAACATTTTATAGTGACCATATCAATGTTAAAAATCTTTTATGTTTTAAATAATTATATAGATTGACTTAAGATTTATGACTTTTTTTTACTTTGACTGAAGAATATTGACACTAAGCAATGTAATTTAATATAATATATATTACTTGTGAGATACATTGTTTTTCATGCGATGGCCAAGTCAATCCATATATTTAAAACATAAAAGATTTTTAACATTGATATGGTTACTATAAAATGTTGTTAGGTTGGCTAATTACGTAATAACTTAAAACAGAAGGACCCTTAAGTAGGGACTGAGTAAATTCACCGACTTGGTATTACATGGATCTCACAACTTTTTACGGTATAAGAACTGAGTTGCGAGACTTGGTTTTTTTACAAGTTATGTTTTAGATGGCATCTAATTTCTTCTTGTAGATAAAATAGTCCTACTTTTTTACCTTTTCGGTACCTTCTACTTCTTGAATACCAACAACGTACCTATCCACACCTATTATACATACACAAGTACACTGATTCATTCACTGCAAATGTAACTTTGTAATTCTATTTATATATTATAAAGTTATTTATGCAGTTGGTGTATCTAGAAAACTGGACGGAAATTAAAAAATATTTTAGTTTTTTCTTGATTAATATACTAAACTCTAATAGTATTATAAATTTGAAGCTTCTATGTTTGCTGGAAGTGCCTTAGAATTTTGATGATCGGTCAGTCAGTGAGTGACAAAATTATGAAACTTTGACTAGTTATAATTTTTAAATTACTGGTTCAAGTTAAATGAAATTTGAAATATACAATGTTTATACAATGCCTACTTGGTTACTGAAAATTCATGCTTCAAGTTTTATCCACTAATAAGTTATAGGGGATCGAAAATGGCATGAATTGCTTCGAGAAAAGTATCGTACAGCCGTGCCGCTTTTTTGCTCGACTTGCCGGGGGCGCTGCCGTGCCCAGATACTTACACCGCCATCACATAATTGTTATTAACATTACTTATATATGATTTTTGTATTGTAATATAATAATTAAAGGTCAAATTTAGGTCACGTTAGAAATAGTAAAACATAATGGTATAACATATTATTTACCAACTTGTTCGTTATATATTTTTTTAAACAAAGTAATTATTATTTTTCGTGTTTTTCACATTCACTTCGGTGACTAAGATAACCACAGCCAAGTAAATAAATAAAAAGAAGTGTTACAAACACCGATCTTGTTTACATTATATAGTCTTTGTGTTTACACCTGCCCGTACCCGATTTAATGTTTATGCGATAAGAGTAAGATATTAAGAAAGGACATTGATTATTTATAGCAACATTTAAAAAAGTATTAAAGTTTTGAAGATTAATAATACTTCCGTTAACTACTCCAAGTAATGTGCTTGGATTGGTTCACGACAGTTGTTGAATGGCGGATTTGAACCCACTACTTTCGGTGTTTGAGTCCGCATCCTTAACTGTTAGCCATTATACCCTAAATATTCATTGTATCTTATTGTATTTTTATACAGTAATAGTGGCAATTCACCTGTGGTAAGTAGGAAACTGTCACTTCTTAATTGATTTTAAATGTTAGTTAAGTTTATCTAGTACGCAATAGAATATTGTTTATTCGATAGATTTTAGATATATATATATATATATATATATATATATATATATATATATATATATATATATATATATAACAAATAGTTATTATTATTAAATTTAATTTTTTTAACTTTTACTGGATCGGAAAAATCTCTAGCCTGGAAAGATTCCGTAACAAAGCCGACGGCATTCTTTAAGGCAGTGTTATCTAATGAAAAAAACAAGTTAATAAATAATTTTTATAAGTAATACAACACTCATTTTAGAAACTCCCTTTGAAGTGATCGCCTCACTCACTCACTCCATCTTTAAAATAAAGTAAACAAAAAAGGAAAAAGTAAGAAACTGCAACATAAATGTGACATCTTAGTCAAAGTGGTGACAGAAATAAGTAGCGAAATGTGGAAAATGTATTAAGGCATGAAATATTAAGGTAAAAGCTTTCAGCATTTCACTGCTTACAATCTTGTAAGTGCATAGCAGAATTCATTTTGTATGCACGACACGAATTATCATGACTCTTTCAGTAGTGCACTAGGAATGATAGTTTTACTTGTCTTTTTAATTTTGATTAGTACTTTTTAAAGAACCTAATGACGATGAGCTAGAATTTTTAACCCTATTACAATTCTAAAATATTTTTAAAATTATCATAGGGGAAATTCCCTAGATTCCGACGACACAAATGTCGCCGGCCCGTCACACATAGACACTACACATTCATCTAGTGCCACAAACACTGTTAGGATAACGCTCTAATAGTTCGGTCTGCGGACTCGTGTCCCGCCGAACACAGCGAGTCCACAGACGGGCGTGCCGTACATCCCTCCATACCGTGTACACTTCGTACACCCACGTCCCTAGGCAGTTAGCCCAGAACATCAAACGAAAACGACACGAGGCCGTCAGAGCCGGGGCCCGACACCCCTGTTCGGGTGACCGTTAGTTAACTCACCCACATGCATTATACACTGCCAAAGAAGTCATCGTTAGGCAAGTAATGATGCGGAATGATTTGAATTCACCTTTGAGAAATATGAAGCTGACGAAACAGGATTTCAATCAACTCGAGCCGATTCTCTGTTCTGGTGTTCAAGTTTTCTAACTATAAAATGTTGATATAGTTTTTTTTAATTGGTTCATACCAATTGGGAGTACGCCAAATTCTTTGATTATGCCCTCAAATCTTGTTATAGGTGACGCGCGGGTTTTCTTCAATTAGTCGTCTGAAAGTAGCCACATTTTCCTCGGTGATCACTGTTGAGGGTCAACTTGCACGAATTTTACCGTGGACAGAAAAAAAAATCGATGATCAAATTTCGCGTACCAACGCCTTACTATGCTCAAATGAGATACTATATTTCCAAAAGTATTTTGAAGTCGAGCAGTGCAATCTTGTGGAGAGAGAGAAAGAACTTTTGAAATCATAAAAATCATCGCCCTAAAATCTTTTCGAAGCATTCCATTTTTGGTAGTCAAATTTGATATATTTGCTCGTTAACTTATATAGACCGCTAAGCTCGTTTTTTGGGCACGGGATTTGTTTTTGGTTTTTGGTAGTACTTGTCTTCTCTTTAAAAGCGATAGTGTCCTTCCTAACAAAATACTTTATGATTCATAGTGGGTTGGCCGGTTTTTTTTTTTTGCCTCCTCATAACAACTTTTTACGGTATCTATTTTTGTTCAGTTCGACAGATGGTTTTTAAGACTATTTTTGTATTCATTTCTATCTTCGTAACTTTTTAGAGTACTATTTTCTTTGTTTGCGTATGATGAGTAATTTTTCTTGTTTCTATTTTTTGTTTCTATATTTCGAATTATTTTTGGTTGGTTAGTTGTTATGTACTCTATTTCATTTTTATACAGACCGTTTGGAGATCGCCACGTCCATCTACGACTTGATTTTTTGTAAAAGTGTTTATTGATAATCGATAGTTTCTTTTCAAAAGCAAAGTTTATCAGTCTCAGTCCTATTTCATTTCTTTGTCCATATCCATAGGTTTTTGTTTCGTCTTTTAGGGGTTGACCAATCTTTGCATTGAATTCTCTCGTAACTATTACGTTTTTATAGGCGAACTTCACGGCTTTATCAATCGATTTGTAAAATTAATTAATCTCCTCCTCATCCGCTGACGCAATAGGCGCATATACTTGTATTATTCTTATGTTGTATCCTTGTATATTGAGATTCAATAATGCAACCCTTTTTGTAACTGCAGTAAAGCTTTCTACGTTATGTTTCTACGTTATAGAGATATATTTATCAGAAAATCAACGCCGTGTTTTCCTGGAGTCTCTCCATAGCATAGAATGAACTCGTATTCTTCTATTTTTCTGTCGATTCACCTCCGATATGCCAATTATATCGTACTTCACCCCCATTAAGGCCTCCTGCAATTCAATCAGTCGCTCGAATGGAGATAGGGACCTAACGTTGTAAGCTTCCACAGAGAGCTTCTTATTATTATTTTTTGTTCAGTAATCGTGGGTATATACCTTGGAGGGTAGTGATCATACTCTTCCACGGTGAAAAACCGGGCTGAAAGATGATTTGTGTTTTCTCTTTCTTTTCTTGCTATTTCTATTTTTTGAGAGGGGGGCCTGATTGCTAATTGGTTTCATTTTTGCTATGGTTTCTTTGATTACTTATAGATGTTTAATTTACTAAATAGTTTGAATTACGTTTTTCTGTTCACTTCAATTTATTTGCTTTATTAGCACACTAAAAGTAGGGGGCCGATGTTAACGATGGCATAGAAGCGCCCTCTGGTAAATACAATATACGATATAATATACAAAAACATTATTTTAGAAAACTTGAACATTTATAACATTATATTATTGATATATAAAAATATTTATAAATTGCTTAAATTCACCAAATTCTTAAAATCTGGCAAATACATGTATAAGAATTTTTCCTTGAAAGTATAATAGACGAAAACTGTTTACCGAAGGTAAAAATCAAATATAGTTATATATATCGACACTACATATTATCGTAACTAACAGAAATTACTAGAAAATACCCATTATCTTCACCGTCTTAAGTCTTGACGTAAAAGTATATTCGAGAACTAATACTCTATTTTCGAAGCGATTAAGAATATTAGAGCAATAATTCGATTACTTAATATCGTGATCTAAGATTAATCTGTTGTAGACGATTGTAATAAAACCTTCATAACTGTTATTAAGTCTCTCATTTACCATAATCTCCACAGTAATTACGTCGCTATTTGAATAGAACTACATTATAGTATATTCCTAGCTACGGTGGTGATCATGGTAACGACGGGTCAGGGGGTGCTAAGAATCTCCGGTGGAGGTTTGGTTGCCACCTAAGACGACTCAACCTAGCAACATTTAACGCACGCATTCTGGAGACTGACGAGAAGATCCTGGAGCTGAAAGAAGAGATAGATAGCACGTTGCGCTGGGATATTATAAGATCATCTTAAGGTCCAACGAAAGGGGGAGGACACGGTAATCATCGAATCCGGCAACTTGTTCTATCACCATGGAGCAACCATCTGTCTCAAGGAGGTGTCGGATTTATCGCGCACAAGTCTCTCGTTAACAACGTTGTAAAGATTGTTAGTGTATCGACGAGGGTTGCATACCTTATACTTAGAATCACCAAACGGTATTCGTTGAAGGTCTTACAGGTTTATACACCAACTTCGATACATCCAGATGAGTATATATAGAGGAAAATCACCACGATGGGCACGATGGTCTCAGTGTCGAGCACCTTCACAATGCAGGGCCGCATCTCCCAAGGGTCCTGGCAATGTTGTATACTTTTTGTATTAGGCACTCCTATTTACCTGCCGAGCTAATGAGAACTATTGTTGTTCCTATAGTGAAAAACAAGACTGGGGATACATCTGATAAGGCTAATTCCAAGCCTATATCCTAAGAAACTGTATTGGCAAAGGTACTTGAAGACAAGAATGCATGAAATATCCGTTCCAGCTGAACTTATTACCACTTTAAAATATTGGTACGGTCAACGAGTTAACCAAGTCAGATGGTCTGGCGAGTTATCCGACGAAAATGTATTGGAATACGGGGAAGTTGTTTCCGAATGTGCTGTTCAGTCTCTACGTAAACGGGCTCATTGTTGCACTCAGTGAAACAAGGGTAGGGTGTTCAGTTGACGGTCATATGACTTATAAATTATAAGTCATATGACCGTCAACTGAACACCCTACCCTTGTTTCACTGAGTGCAACAATGAGCCCGTTTACGTAGAGACTGAACAGCTTATAATATAAGTTATGCCGATGACATGGTGTTGCTGAGTTCATCGATGAGTGCGTTGCGTAGACTGTTATCTGTGTGTGAAGCATACGCTGCTGAACATGGGCTCATTTATAACACCAAGAAAAGTGATTTATTGGTGTTTCGGGCTAACAGTAAGAAACCCCTGATGGTGCCGCCAGTAAAACTTCTTGGTGTGCCATTTATAGAGTTAGTGAACAGATTTGCTAGGTGTACAAATGACATATAATTAGCCCCTCTTCAAGGCGTACTGTCAAACATTTTACACCTGCAGCCTGCGGTGTGACTACACGCAGAGGACCTGCAATGCGCTTCGAATTCAATATAATAATGCCTTCAGGTTGCTAATGGGCCTTCCTAGACACTGCAGTGCTTCAAGCATGTCTGCTGAAAAATGTGTTGATGATTTTTATGGCATCTTAAGAAAGCTAACTGCGTCAATGTCATATAGACTACGGAAGAGCTCAAATAGTATCTTGAGAATATTTCAAGATAGGCTTAACATTCTCATTCAGAGGCTTTGGATCCTAATGCATGGGGTGGGACATTCAAGTTTCTAAAATGATTGCTCTCTTTCTATAGACATAATTTATTTTATTCTTGTTTTATTGTTGTATTTTTTTACTAACATAGTTTGTGTAAATTACTAACAAATATGCTTTTATTCTATATATATATATATATATATATATATATATATATATATATATATATATATATATATATATATATATATATATATATATATATATATATAAATTCTTTGTAATAGTTACAGAATTTGTCATTATTACCAAGCTTTAGTTCTGGTAGGTATACATGAAATTTTTACTAAATCATCAAAATAAGCGTCTAAGAATTTATTGATATTTGGCAATACGATACCCATAAATTGAAATGAGAAGTTAGATTCTTTAAACCAATACCATACCGTACAATATAAAACATAAGCGCCTTAGTAAAAGTAAAAGCAATTTTATCAAATATTATCGCTTAGGCTGATTCATTAATTTGTACCTAGTGTTATTAATATTAAATTGTATCATGTGTAATGACAATATGTGACTAAATGTTACTTACAGATAATAAAAGCGTCATTGAAATAATACTAGTTTTTACGGAATTTATCGCGTATATTTAACTTTTTTACCCGACGTTTCGAGAGCTTTACAGCACCCATGGTCACGGGAAGGACTGAGATGTTCAACGTCCAGCTGTCATAGTTAACCGCGGTTACCATAGATTAAAATTTAACTTTTGTTCCGATCTAATCTATGGTAACTGCGGTTAACTATGACAGCTGGACGTTGAACATCTCAGTCCTTCCCGTGACCATGGGTGCTGTAAAGCTCTCGAAACGTCGGGTAAAAAGTTAAATATACGCGATAAATTCCGTAAAAACTAGTATTATTTCAATGTGTAGTGTTCGCGTAAATATAAGAAATCATCAATAAAAGCGTCAATTTAAGTTATGCTTAAAGATAGATTGAGAGAGAGAGAGAAAAAGAGGAATCTCTCTCTCTCTCTCTTTTAATTAATGACAATGGAAAGACACAGGTAGAAAGATAGTTATTGCCTATTACTTAAGTAAGCTATAATCAACGATTAACGCCTAAAGGCCTTAACTGACTATGTGCAATATTTTCAAAAATCGCTTCATTTTTATTATCTAGACTAACATAATATTATTGAATCATTCGCCCAACGCTTTGTAGTGTTTACAACGCCCTCTTTCCTCTTCTTTGTTTATCAGTCCATGAATGTCCACTTTTGAACATAAGCCTTGCCCATAGATTCACGCTAAAGTTCTTTATTATATTACCTAAGTAGTAGTAGCACGAATGGTTCGGCTCGACCGGGGCAGGACCGCACTCTCACAGAATACTAGCGAAAAATAGCAGTGTAATGCTGTTTTGTTACTTATGGTGAGTGTAGTAAACTGGTTACTTCTTTTATTGGAATCGAGGCATTCCATATTAGTCCTCAGGTGTGACAATGCATTTGCATTTCGATTCTTAGTTGAAGATAAATGTGAATGTCTATGGGCCACAACATTCACTTACCATCAGGTGGACTGTGTGCTCGTTTGTAAATCCTATAAAACAACCTAATGCTCTCCTCAGGCGTGACAATGCATTTGCATTTCAATCCTAAGTTGAAGATAAATGTGGATTTCTATGAGCCACAGCATTCACTTACCATCAGGTGGACTGTGTGCTCGTTTGTCAATCCTATAAAAACAACCCAATGCTGTTAAAAGGTACCATAATTGCTTGGCAGATGCGTTGGCAACCAAAGAATGAATGAAGTGCCATACTTATTTGAACGCATTTAGGTTTTTCTATCAAATAAATGAATTACTGTTTGTTTTAATTAAAAAATCTTATCCGTCAAATGTCTATCCTTCTCTTCGTCGGTGAAGCTAACGCACAGAGCTAACGGACGACTGAGGGAGTGTCAAAATGAAAGTGATGCAATGACTTCATAGTACGCAATATATGAGATAGCCATACCGAGCAAGCGCTCGGAAAAAACTAAGTAAGCGCCAAACAAGATTTTTATTTATTTTAACAAAACTTCGTTATGGATTAAAAAACTGGTTTATGAGAACTTAGATATGATTATTTACTATGCTTTAATTCCATGTAATTATTCGTAAAGATATTTTGGTGTCATCAAGAAATGTAAATAATTAGAGCTTACTTTGCAATTTTTTTCTATCGAGAAAATTGCATGATATCATGTTTTCATTTTATGCAAAACAAGTTCATATAGTCAAAAATCATATACCAAAATTTTGGTTTGTAATCAACAAAATTAAAAAAAAATGTTAAATAAAAAAGCCACCAAATTTTCGAGGTATCACCTTAAGTCCTTAACGTTATCGGTCGAATACATTTAGTATCATTTCCAGTTATAGCTTAATTATTCTTATCTTATTCTAGCTTCATTTTATCGCTAACACATCAAAGTGCACCGTTAAATATCACAGAATATCTCTATACTTACATAAATTAGTAATTGATTCAAAGGCAAACCTGTGACCCTATTGCATTTTAGTTAATCTTTTTTGCCGCTCACAAAATGTGAAAAAAAATTATATATGTTATAATAAAAATCTGAAAATTCGGGTTCAAAATCATGTGACAAGGCTCTTCAGGAATATATCGTTTTGTTGTTTTAATATCGATCAATAGCCAAGTAATATTATTATATATTAACCTATACTTAAGATTTGTAATAACGCGGCTTACGACACAGCTCTAGCATTAAAATAGACTAACAAACCGACTGCTTTTGCCACCGGTACCATTGAAATAGTCAAACTCGATCAGAATCGAAATATTTCAAATATATTGTAGGTGGTTCGACTCATTATCAACCCAGGATCCACCTGGGTAGATACCTCTTACTAATTGCTGCCGATAAAAAGCAGTACGTAAACAGTTGTGTTGCGGCCTAGAAGAGTATAGAGATCCAGTATAATTACAGGCTGTATGGCATCTTATTCCTCCATCGTCATCTTCAGATAAACATCAACACTGCATCTGTGGCCTTCTTAAATGGAAGTCGGTTATAGGAGTTCATAGACTACAGTAGTCACTCACCAAGAGGTGGTCTGTAAGGTCGTATTTCACTATAGATTAATAAGAAAGCCGCATTATACATCGCAATACTGTGGTAGTAAGTAAATAAAAAAAAATGTGGGAAGAGCGACCTCTGAGAAATTAAAAATATTTCGAGGATACATTTATACGTCATAGACAAAAAATAAGGGTTAAGTCTCTTTATATTTTGTTACTTTACTTTTGTTCTTCTTCATCATGTTTAATGTTCACGCTTTTGTGTTCATATTAATTACCACTTATAATTAATCTTATCATGACTATCAGTTTAGAATTATAGGGTTCCGTTTCGCAATTTGTACGCGTAAGAAACTGCGTTTTCCAGAAAGTTTTATGTAATAATAACTGTCGCCACACTTCGAAAGTGGACTTCTGGAGATATGTTAGTTTCTGTTGATAATCATCTTTTTAACTTATCACAACCATTAGCAGCCTTTAGAAGTGAAGCTAGATATATAGAGCCTACAAAGAATTCGCCAAACACTAGACTTTTTCACGCTCACCACGCCAAACAGGCATTGACTTATATACAGGTCATTAGATAAATGAAGTTCTAATAGCCAAGCTATCATCGCTGAAAGTTATAATTGGGTAGATTTTTTGTTTATTTTGGGTAGATTTTTCGCTATTTGTCATGTACAATTCGTAAGTCAGTACCAGAATCATAAATAGTAATAACGTTTAAAAATTAGTACGTAAAACTCATATTTTAAAAACTTTCTCAACACCAATATTTTTTATGTGATGTTATAAGAGCATAAAAGAAAAAAGAAGTGTTTCCAAAAGAGCAGTAATAATAACATATATAATATAATAATATTAAACATTTTGTGATTAACAGGCCTAACGCTTTATATAAAATACACGACCAATTCGAGTGCAGTTAAGTTAAGAGATCTCTATTGGTTGGTATAATGCTGATTACTACATACTTTGACTGCCTCGTTGGTCTAATTGTCGTAAACACGTTTACGGATTGTGAGATTCTTGGGTCAGTCAGAGATCATTGGGTTTTTCTACCACAATATTCTCAGTAGTAGCCCGGAGTAATATAAAATACACGACCAATTCGAATGCAGTTAAGTTAAAAGATCTCTATTGGTTGGTATAATGCTGATTACTATATACTTAGACTGCCTCGTTGGTCTAATTTTCGTACACAGGTTTACGGATTGTGAGATTCCTGGGTCAGTCAGAGATCATTGGGTTTTTCTACCACAATATTCTCAGTAGTAGCCCGGAGTAAGTAATGGCGGTCTTTCGCAATCGAGCCTCGGAAAGCACGTAAAGCAGTTGATCTTACACCCGATCTCTCTCCGTTCATGTCGGATAACCGTCTTATCAGACTGTGGGAGTGAAGGAGTAGAAAGCGCACCTATGCTTTCGTATGCACATGATACGGACACAATAATCCTGTCCTGTTTAGATGGCAAGCCTCTGTTGATACTAGCCCGCGTGACCGAAATTTGGTCTGGAGTACATTACTTGGTGGCGAATGAAAACTTGTGTATTAAAGTTAAAAAAATCTAGATGATAGAGAAATTAATCTTCAGATTTTTAGGTCATGTACCATTAACTTCAAGTGATCTGCGTGCTCGTTTGCCACCTGTTCTTTAAAAAAATGTAAAGTCCATAGTAATCGTAACGTAGCGGCCCGGACTTTTTAATGTCCCGTTTTATTATTTTGAATTGAAAACCTGTGCCCTAGAAGTGGGTTATAAGAGGCTTAATAAAACCTTTCTTTTTAACTTTAAAAACATAATAGAAGATTTACTAAAAATATATATAATGACTTTAAAGCCTGCGCTTAGCTTATATTGTGTTGAATTTCAAACAGAAGTTTTGTATCTATTAATTTCAAGAATATCTGAATATAATTTACAATGGTTATCATATTTTAAGGATATATATAGTGTAAAGAAGTAAACATGTAAGGGCGGGGGACGCGCAAGTGCTGAGCGTCTGAGCAGTGAGAAGAACGTTACGCTGACCGCTTCACCAACTTCATTTTGTATACTATTATAAGTAGAATTTTTGTTTGTTAGTAGCAGAAATGAGATAAAAAACGACGGAACCTGAATTATTTGTCACTATATATTATAAATATTGTCATGTACTTTATCATTATCGTTAACACTGTCATACGTAGTTTTCCTTTAGAAGGATGAACATAAAAGTATTAGTGGCAAGTGTTGGGAGTGGATGTTTTTAATTCATTGTTTTTATTTGTCATTATGTCGGATCAATTATATGCAGTGGAATATGCAAGTAGAGATTCAACTTGCAAAGAATGCAAAAAGAAAATATACAAAGGAGCGGTTCGTTTTGGAATCATGCTGGAATCACCATTTTGTGACAAAAAAATACCTTATTGGCATCACGAGGAATGTTTTTTCAAGAAAATATTATTTTCTTCTACTATTCTCAATAACGTTAGTAAAATCTCAAAGTTTAACCTACTTTTCTATGAAGATCAAGAAAGAATAAAAATAAAAATTGAAAAGATGATGTTGTCACTCTTTAAAGGAAACAAAAATTCAAAAAGAACTTCTGAGGATGTTTTTACGCAAATGATTTCTACGTTCTTAATAGAATATGCGAAATCAAGTAGTGCAACTTGTCGGTTATGTAATATGAAAATTATTAAAAGTGAAATCGCAATCTCTAAGTGTTTTTACGATGCAAGATATGGAGATAGTCCAAAGTATTACCATGTTCAGTGTTTTAAAGAAGTACGAGAGGAACTAATGTTTTTTGCTGGGGGAGAAGATATACCAGGCTTTAAAAATCTTAAAGAAGATGATCAAAAAATGATAAAAAAAGCAATAAAGAACGCGGCACCTGTCGTCAAAAAATTAAGAATGAACTCAAATGATGAGTCTGAAAAGGAAAAAAATGATGAATTATCAAATAAAGTAGTCGAACAAAGTAAACTTTTTGATTACTATAGAAAGGAATTAAATTCTTTAAAGAATGAGGAACTTTATAAATTATTTGTAGAAAATGGTCAGGATATACCTTCAAAACGCAAAGATCGTATAGATCGCTTAGCTGATTATATGGCTTTTGGAGTACCAAAGAAATGTCTTCAATGTAAACATGGCCAAATAATCCTCGACGATTTTTATTACAGATGTGATGGTAACATAGATGCTTGGACGAAATGTTACTATACAACAAAAGAACCTGACAAAGAGGTAATGAGAATTCCCGAAACTCTTAAAGCTTATCCAATTTTTAAAGAATTGAACAGCGTAATTACTCAACGCCTTTTTTTGAATAAACCATCATCATTAGCTGATAAGCCTCTTGATTCTCATACTTCTTTGAATAAAAAACTCCAGCCACTAAAAACATCCAATTTTATTTATATGGTAAACTTAAAACTCCTAAAAAGGAAGTTAAGCGTCGTATTGAACTTTTGGGAGATCTCGTAGTCGGCAAACTTACAGATACTACTGCCGCCGTAATAACTACTAAAGAAAAGTTAGAAAAAAAATCCACCATGATTCAAAATATTAAAAGAATGGAAATTGAGGTAATAGAAGAATCTTATCTTGACTTAATTGAGCCTGAAAATGGAACAGTTTTGGATTCTCTTAAACTTATTAAAGATAACAATATTGCTAATTGGGGATCAGATCCAATAAAAAGAGTTCCTCAAGATATTATTGAAGGGAAAAATGTCCTCAAATCAGGTAGCATGTACCGTACTTCTGCATCAAAACAAAAAGTAAAAATTATGGACGGTATGGAAGTTGATTCTCGAACTGGTTTAGAAGAGAAAGCCAATATTTATAAAGATACCGAAAACACTTTTTCCGTTGTTTTAAGTAATTCGGATTCAGTTGATAATAGAAATTCATATTATAAGATACAATTGTTAAAAGCTAAGGATAAAGATATTTATTGGGTGTTCCGTGCTTGGGGAAGAACAGGGACATTAAGAGGTGGCAAAAAACTTAAACTGTTTGCAAATATTGATGACGCGAAGAAAGAATTTATTTCAGTTTATAACAAAAAAACGCAAAATCATTGGGGTTCTCAAAATTTTGAAAAAAAGTCGGGTGCTTACATTCCCATCAAAATTGATTACGGGGATTTTAGACAATCGTCCATTCAAATAAATACTAATTCAAGCCTTCCGAAATCTGTGCAGTTACTAATATTGAAAATATTTGACACTGAAGTCATGAACAAAGTGCTCTTTGAATTTGAACTTGATGTTGAAAAAATGCCATTAGGTAAATTGTCAAAATCTCAAATTAAATCTGGATACATTGTGCTATCAGAATTACTCCAGGAATTTGATAAAGATAGAGTAGACGAGAAAAAAATAAAAGCAGCTACAAATAAATTTTATACTTTAGTGCCACATAACTTTGGAACAAATAAGCCTAAATTATTGGATAATCCTGATATTATTAAAAAAAAGATAGAAATGTTAGACAGTCTACTAGAAATTGAAATCACATACAAATTATTGGTAGCACCTTCAGAAGACTCTTTAAGTTCGATTGAATCTTATTATCTTAAACTGAAAGCAGAAATTACACCATTAGACAAAACATCAGCTGATTTTGAGCTTATTGCCACGTACATGAAGAATACCCATGCTCCCACCCATACCTCTTATGTTCTCGAAATTGAAGAGCTTTTCAAAGTTATTCGTGATGGTGAAGATGAACATTATAAAAAAATTCAAACAACTTAGTAATAAGCGTCTACTTTGGCATGGATCTCGAATCACAAATTTTGCTGGAATACTTTCTCAGGGTCTTCGTATAGCACCTCCGGAAGCACCGGCAACAGGGTACATGTTTGGAAAAGGTGTGTACTTTGCAGATATGGTTTCGAAGTCTGCAAATTACTGCTTTGCAAATAAAAACAATCCTACTGGTTTTGTTTTAGTATGTGAAGTGGCTCTTGGAGAAATGAAAAAATGCTATAGAGCACAATATATAAGTGAGCTTCCAGCTGGAAAACATTCAGTGTGGGGTGTAGGTCAAACTCAACCTGATCCCGCACAAAACAGAGTTTTAGATGACGGTATTGTTGTACCCCTGGGCACACCAATTAGTAAAAAAGTTCGCAGTTCTCTCCTCTACAATGAGTTTATTGTTTATGACGTCACACAAATTAACGTAAAATACTAAGTACAATTGAATTTCAAATTTAAGTAAAAAGTTAAAATGGTAAATGATAATTTTTAAAATTTTGTTAGTTTTTAATTAGTTTTAAATATTGAGGTTTTATTTTATTAACATAATAATAGTAATATAGTAAAGGAAATAATTTTAAGTCTCGAAATAAATTTAGCACTTAAAATTACAATTAATAACTGCAAAAATGCCGGCGGGAATCGAACTCTTTTTTAAATACTGCATTTTTGCGAGTTAAAAAGACAATATTATCAGACGCTTAACTTCATAAAACACTTTTGAGATATTTTCGTAATTTTTTCAAAAAAATTTTTTCTTCATTCCGTTAAAACATATTAATATAAAGTAAAGTATATTCAAATATATACACAATATGAATTCCTTATTGTTAAACGTTATAGCCCGCTAGCTCAGAAAGAACAGCAAACAGGTTAAGATCCAAAAACAATGTAAGAAATAATTTTTATCCCACACTATTCTATACAAAAAAGACATGGGTCTTGATGTATTCCGAGTCAGTCACGAATTGTACGAATGATTTATCTGAAACGAGGGGTAGAGTGGCCCGAGATAAGACGTGACAAATCAGGGTCTGAACCTACGAGGCATTTCTATTTACAATTCTATAGAGTTGACGACTTACTCCTGCAATTCTGTTTAACATTGTCTTTAGATATACATAATATGTGAAAAAGGATTCTAAATAAGTAAGTAAGAATCACACACTGTGATGTTTTTTTTATTAAATCATATTTTTTTTTAAATCTCAACGTTAAACACAGGGTTTCACCGATTATTACGGCAATTACGTACAGCTAAAGAGTGGAATTTTTTTTAAGTCAAGACTGAATAGGATCTTGATAAGCTAAGTTAGGACGCTTTGCAATTTCCCGCTGCAACAGCACTTACTATCAGGTGGAGCAGTAGCGAGCAGGTCAAGCAAATAATTAAAAAATTACAAGGCATCAAAAATTTTTACGGTATCTAAATCACAAATATCTACAAAATGCAGGTTTCCTCCTTGATTTTTTGATTTTTTTTTTGCTTCACCATCGAGCACGTGGTAAGCGGGCGCTTCAAATTGTTATTTTTAATTACATCGACGAGGATTGATCTTTGTTGAATATTTTTTTATATAATAAGAATGACAAAGGACACACCGACTATCCGATAACAAATGAATGTTGCGGCCCACAAACGACTACATTTATCTCCAAAAAATAAATAAATTAGTATACATTGTAACCCATGAAGACTAATGCCTCATTTCCACTAACATAACAGCATTAAAGCAGAGACAAAGTGGTCTCGCGTACGAAACGTATGCAACATCGACCGTATTGTGACATCTGGACCCTTTGTATGAAAAACTATACATTAGACTTGTCGTATGCAACGTAATCCCACGCGTCCTAGGCTCAATGATCTTAATAGTGCCTCCCAACGGATAGGTCTTAAGATGAACATGGACAAAACAAAGATCATGTTTAATGTCCATGTCACACTTATGCCGGTAGTTGTTGGAAGCACTGAGCTCGAAGTTTTTGACGAGTACGTTTACCTGGGACAAATATTCCGACTAGGTAAGTCCAACATCGACCGAAAGCTCAATCGATGGATTCAATTCGGCAGGGCAGTATTCGGGAAATTACGATACATCTTCTCGTCAGGTATACCTCAAAATATAAAAACTAGAATAAACTAAATATAAAGACTATGGATCTGAGACTTGGTACTTCACTGCTGGCCGTATGAGGACGCTCAAGGTCGCTCAGCGAGATATGGAGAGTTCTATGCTCTGGGTTCCTCTGCGTGATAAACTTAGAATTGAGGATATCCGCAGTAGAAACTCGGTGACCGACTTAACCCAACGGATTAGTAAGCTGAAGTGGCAATGGGTCGGCCATATAGCTCGAAGAATCGACAACCGATAGAAAAAAAATTTACCCTAAGGATGGGAAAATAGGGGTGATTTTTTTGTTTATGCACAGATTTTAATGCGGAGTTGTGTATTACGTACATTACATAATTATATTACATTACCAAAAATAACCTCGCGGTGAATGAGGTTAAGACTAAGTCTCTAAATTTCTGCTAAAGCTCGTTCACCGTGAAGTTTGTGTTATTTTATTTGGCTCTAGATCAGATAAGGCAATACCCTCATGTGTTTTTATTCTACTTAGTGCCACATATGCCTGCTCTTTGGCAAACACTTTCTTTCCGAAGTCGATTACATAACAGTTAGTAGCTAAAGTAAGGTAAGTAGCTATTTTAAATGTAATTAAAAATTAAGCATGTAGTAATTAGTCGATTATAGTCACAAAAAATTGTAAAATAAAAACTTTTTAACAAAAAAATTAAACAGCCGAAAAAACTGAAAAGCAAAAAGTAATAAACCCTTTTCTTTTACCTTGTTTGCTTGGTTGGCGCCGACTTAAAATTACTTAGGTATACTTTAGTTTTAAAACTTAGTCATTAAGGTTAATTAAAAACTCATAATAATTAAAAAATTATACTTAGGAACACTTACATTAGTTTAAGAACATAGTTTTTTAGGTAAAAGAAAAAGGTTTGTTACTTTTCAGTTTTATCGGCGGTTTAAATTTTTTGTTAAAAAGTTTTTGTTATGACATCATTATTGTAAAGGGTTACTGTTATCGTTGTAACTGACTGCCATCATTTAATAGAAATCATGCATTATATATTATCTACTGGTAATTTTTTATGAACCATTCTACAGTTTTCTTCGTACACTTTATTAATATTTTTAAAGTATAAAAATTTCATGTTGTTCTTCTTCTTAATCATCAGCCTCATAAGTTCTTCAAAAAGGCACTGATATTATTTATTTCAAGAAAAATGTATGTTTTTCTTCTAGTGTTTAAGTTCGCTTTTCTTTTTCTTTTTTTTTTTTTTTTTGCTTATATTCATTATTTTTGCTTTGAAGACAGAATATTACATTATATTACCTACGTATACATTAAGCTTCTTTGACAAGATTCTAAAAATGAAGAAACGACACAATATAGTAATACGCTAACCTGTGATTGAGATACCAACTACATATTAGTTAGTATAGTTAGTACGTAGTAGTTAGCAGTTTAGTCTTCGAAATCGGTGGGGCGTTCATTAACATCTTTTTCGATGCTTATAAGTATGTGGCGACGCTGTCATCGCGCCGCAAGCGAAACACACCGAAGCCTAAATCACGCTATCAAAATTCCAAATCATAAACAGTATATATAGAACATCTCCGAACTATCACAGGAGCGTTGGACTCTCCCTGGGCATAAGACCTTGCCCGTCGAGGGATCTCCCTTTTCCTTCCACGGACACAGTGGTGACCCCAACGTGATCTGAACACGCAACTAACAACCTTCGGAAACTTCAAGCTCCATCATCGTCATAGAATACGCCACCCATTCGCTCCCGAGCAGATATCATCTGCAGTCTTCATATCCTGCAAGCCATCTTGTTTCACAAGGTTTCATCGCAGCACTGGAATAATAAAGCTTCCTGTTCCTTCAAGCTACTCTCTACGCTAAAGTGTTCGGCTCGGCTCTGAGCCTTACTGCTCGTCTCTGCTTCACGGCACTCTCGCAGATTACTTGCCTTCTCGATTCACCGCAGACTACAAGGCAATCTCCTGGCACTTGCACATTCGTCGGCAACGAGGCTGCACTATCGACCTCCGGTCTGAGCAGGGGGGTGATGTGGCGGCGCTGTCGTCGCGCCTCAAGCGAAACACACCGAAACCTAAATCACGCTATTAAAATTCCGAATCATAAACAGTATATACATATCATCTCCAAACTATCACAGGAGCGTTGGGTATAACACCTTGCCCGGCGGGAAATCTCCCCTTTTCCTTCCACGGCCACAAATATTACAAATTTAATAACACTTTTTTAAACGAATATATTAAATAATATACGGTATAATGTACCAATAAGTCAACTTGAATGAGATTCTTTCAAAGAATTATACAGAGAAATAATATGTACATAAGGGGTATATTACGTTGCTACTTGCTACGTGACTCGTTCCACGCCGTAGTGAAAGTCTAACGGTGCATGATCATTTTGTCGTTTCTTTTCTATTGTGTGAAAATAACGGCACCTGTTAAAAGAGCCTAGATTTATGGTAAAACCGCCAACGAATGCAACGTGATGTAGATTCTCTTTGCACGAGAGTATGGCGTCAATATGTAAGTACCTATTCTCGACGGTGTAGCATAAATTTACAACTTTTTCATTTTCAATCGTTAGTTCGAATATAACACCTTCGAATTTAACAAAATAATATTGGATCAAAAAACTCAAACATTGCACTGGTCATTAGCTATGATTCTAGTGAGAATACTAGGTCATAGTCATAAAATTATTGTATTATCGTCGATTCGTCTGCAAACTAAATTTAAGTTAAATTAAAATAAGATAACTTAATAAAAAATTCCATTAAGTACATTTTTACAAAATTTATAAGATTTTTTAAACATATTACATACATTAGTATATAGTCTATTAGGTAATCTCAATATGTATTTATTTAGGTATTATATTTGTACGAAATCGTTAAAGCCTGTTACAAGAATCCTAGTTAAATATTTCCGATCGAATGCATGTCGGGTAAGGTAAGGTTCTGTCAAATGAAAAAAAAAATTATTTAAAATCATTGTTAAGAGCACAATGTTCATTATAAGGAGAAGTACACTACAGTACAGAATCTTTATTTGTCAATCCTTTGATTGACAAATATAGATTCTCCTAGTAAACGAAAACATAACGTTTTAAAGTGCAAATGCTTACAGTAAACTAGCTAAGTGAAAAGCTTACGCCAAGATCTGGCGATAAAGACCTGGCTATAAAGTCGCCGTAATTTGTGCAGTAAACGCACAATCCGCGTAAGATTCCGCCGGCACCATTGAAGTGCGGAAAACATCGTAATTTTGATTCGAAATTCAAAGTTTGTAAATATGTTCATATTTTCAAATTAGGAATAAAAAATTGAGCGAATGATTTCCTTTAAATTATTTAGGTGACAAACGAGCACACAGTCAACCTGATGGTATGTGAAATAATACTAGTTTTTACGGAATTTATCGCGTATATTTAACTTTTTAATACCCCACGTTTCGAACGCTTTACAGCACTCATGGTCACGGGCGGGACTGAGATGTTCAACGTCCATATGTCATAGTTAACCGCGGTTACCATAGATTAAAATTTAACTTTTGTTCCGATCTATGTAGTATGAACTTATGGTATCTTGAAGTCTTGCAGTTGTATGCTTGGGTTGGGATTTAATTTAATTTATTACAGGATCCCAAGCAGATGGTAGCACCCAGCCATCTTCTCTATTGAAATTAGGATGTTTTTTGATTTCAATAGCCTCGCGAATCATCCTTGGAAGGAATCGGTGTTCTTTAGCGAGGATTTGCGGTCTATCAAATCTGATGTAGTGACGGGGGCGATCCTGTACGTGTTTACAGACTGCAGACTTCCCGGAGCGTCGATTCTTCACATCAGCTATATGTTCTTTAACGCGGGTTTTTATTGATCTTTTAGTTTGTCCTATGTAGGAGAGACCACATTCACAATCAAGCTTGTACACTCCTGCATCTTGCAGAGGGACATTACACTTGACTGATGGTAAAAACTGACCAATCTTCTTCAGCGGCTTGAAGTATGTTTTGATGGAAGCGCGCTTCAAGATGTAGCCAATCTTGTCAGTGACTCCTCTAACATATGGCAGTATAGCAGGTACACGCTCGACTGTGGCCGGCTTCACTCGTTCACTGTGACGTAGGCGCGGGACTCGAAGCTTGTTGTCATGCAAAACTTGCTTGACATGGTGGAGCTCTGCAGCCAGGTGTTTACTGTCACAGATCCCTCGTGCTCTCTGAAACAAAGATTTACCCACGGTAGCTAACTGTGAAGGATGGTGGTGAGAATCACCGTTTAAATATCTATCTGTATGGGTCTTTTTTCTATACACAGTATGGCTCAAGGTGTTATCAGGATTCCGCGGAATCATACTTCAAGCCGCTGAAGAAGATTGGTCAGTTTTTACCATCAGTCAAGTGTAATGTCCCTCTGCAAGATGCAGGAGTGTACAAGCTAGATTGTGAATGTGGTCTCTCCTACATAGGACAAACTAAAAGATCAATAAAAACCCGCGTTAAAGAACATATAGCTGATGTGAAGAATCGACGCTCCGGGAAGTCTGCAATCTGTGAACACGTACAGGATCGCCCCCGTCACTACATCAGATTTGATAGACCGCAAATCCTCGCTAAAGAACACCGATTCCTTCCAAGGATGATTCGCGAGGCTATTGAAATCAAAAAACATCCTAATTTCAATAGAGAAGATGGCTGGGTGCTACCATCTGCTTGGGATCCTATAATAAATTAAATTAAATCCCAACCCAAGCATACAACTGCAAGACTTCAAGATACCATAAGTTCATACTGCATAGATCGGAACAAAAGTTAAATTTTAATCTATGGTAACCGCGGTTAACTATGACATATGGACGTTGAACATCTCAGTCCCGCCCGTGACCATGAGTGCTGTAAAGCGTTCGAAACGTCGGGTATTAAAAAGTTAAATATACGCGATAAATTCCGTAAAAACTAGTATTATTTCAATGTGTACTGATGGTATGTGGTTGCCGTGGCCCATAGACATCTACATGTATTAAGAATCAAAATGCAAATGCGTTGTGACCCTCAAGCCTCCTTACAGGTAAAAAGGTTTTCCGGGTCTCTACACTCACCAAACAAAAAACATTAAGCTGTTATTTCAAGCTGGTATTCTGAGAGAGCGTGATCCTACTCACGCCGAGTCTACCCATTCGTGCTACAACCATAACATACGACTAATGGGAGTGTGGCTCTATCATGTAAAAAAAAAATTTACACATAAATAAAAGATTAGTGCTTTAGGATTTTAATCTACCACAGGATTTCATAATAAATTCTTATGATGTTATCTATTTACTCGATCATCACACATTGATTACTGTTCTTACGAATTTTATCGAGTTTAATGTAGCTTATTTTTAACTTCCGACGTTTTGGGTACATCAAACACCTTAGTCCCGTAGCGACAGCATTCACTGTCACGAGGGGACTAAGGTGTTTGACGTCCTGATTTCATAGTTAACCCTGACTAGCTTCTGCTTTTCAAAATTATTATTTTTATATGATAGGGTGACAAAAGAGCACACAGTCCAGTCCACCTGACGGTAAGTAGTTGCTGTGGCCTATAGACATCTACGTTTATCCTCAATTACGAATCAAAATGCAGATGCGTTACCCGTGAGGACTTATGGACCGTGAGATGGAATACCCCGTTTCCAGTAAAAACGGTATCCAGTTCTCTACACTCAACACACGAAACACAGTAACATTAACATACTATTTTACGTTGATATTTTGTGAGAACGTGGTCCTTCCCCGGTCCAGCCGACCCATTCGTGCTACAACTATACTACTAATATGATTGCAGCATGGCTCTACCACGTATGTTATGTAAAATTACAAATTTGTAATTTTTAATTTGCATATGGTTGTGTTTCATTCTATGAACAAATTTTTATTTGCGGCATGTAAATTCGGCCCGTAATAAAATACGTATTAACGAAACTTTATAGAAATATCATTTATAAAGATGAAAAAAGAATAATTCCATATTACTTGAATATGAACATATTGTTATGAAACTTAAAATATATTTTCCCGGTTCAAAGTTTACTATCCCAAGTGTCTCCGAAAGGTCGTTCGGTAAAAGCACTCTCTGGGGATCCTTATTCTGACATTAAATAACAGAAAGAGTCACATATTTCAATAAAAAACAAGTAAAGTACAAAAGTATACATTTCCATCACGTGGACGAATAATGCTATGTTTTTTAATAATTTAAAGCAAATATGTTAAGTAATATGAAATTTTTCGCAAAGTGCGGACTGTCTTGAAGATTTAAAAATACTGCCGAATATCATAATAATAATATTCTTCTAACCAAATATCGGTCACGGCAGCAAGTCTCCACGGAAACTAGCCATCTGTGCAAGACAGGGTAGTACACGAGTGTGTGCGCACCGGTGCACCGTCTGTTCCCTTACTCGCATAGTCTGATGAGGCGCCAATTCAAGACCGGAAAGAGATCAGCAGCATGTACAAGAGCTTTATGTGCATTCCGCAGCATGTGAGTGAAAAACCGCCAACTTCCTGACTCCGGGCTGCCACGGAGAATTTCTTGCTTATTCACAACCGTTTCGCACATGATTAGCATCGCGCTAACGCCTACTAGACCAACTAGGCTATCGAAAGGTAAGAAGAATAAGAATATTGCAACAATAAACTATGACCTAAATGCATACCCGAACCCAAATAGGCTAAAACGTGAAGGTAAAAATGTAAACGTTGGCAATCAGCTCTGTTCACTTCCTGATATTTGAAAGTTATGACTACTTTGCTTCGTGCTTCTTACAGGCAGCTTCAGCCATCATAATAAGTTGCAATAAACATCTTACCCATATACGAGTACACAACTTTTTTTGGACGCTAGCAGAATACTGCAGTGCTTGCTTGCACTTCTGTGTTCCGCTCTGAAAGGTTTAGAGAGCCAGAAAAATTACAAGCTGTGAGGCATTCCATCTGAGTCCTCAGAGGTGACAACGCATCTGTAGCCTTCCTTGTTTGAAGTTAACTGCAGTTGTCCACAGACAGCAGGGGCCACTTACAATCAGATCGACTGCACTGTTGAAGGAACAAACTTACTTCAGTTTGCCTTCAATTAAAAAAATTAATAAAAAGAATAAATGTCAAGCACTGCTGCTTATCTTTAGTTATACGAGTAAGTAAAGAGATATTCGAGATTGTCAGACAGTCTTCGATGCTGAAAAGTAGTCCTAAATCCTAGTATATATCTACATGTTTAATTTATTTATTCATTATGATGCCATTTTACGTTGAAACTATATGAACGTAGTTCTTACCCAGTCGACCCAACTAATTTGTGCTACAGCCATTCTACAGCGGCGGCCTGTTTATAATACTTAAAAACTATTGATTAACTTACTCTAAATCAAATAATACAATCCTACAATATTTGCTTAAACCGGTATTATTATTAATTTTTCTTATTATTAACTTACTTAAAATCAAATTATACCATATTACAGTATTTGTTTAAACCAGTATTATTATTAAGTTTCTAAACAGTAAAACAACACAGAACAAAAGTAAAACAGCTCTAAATTTACTCGTACACATATATCACAGTGCAGTGGTTGATTCCGTAGTCGCAGTCTATTGTCACAATTCAAGGCAAGAATAAGTACGCCCGTCAGAAACCGTGCCCGGGCAATACCTATTGTTGTGTTGATTAAATTTGCAGATTGTTCTTTTTTGCAGCACCGAATGAAATTGAAATGGATAAAACAAAATATTATAAAACACCCAACGGAGAGTACGTAACTGTGATACGAATATTTTTGGACATTTTATTCGATGAATTTTTTGGTTAGTTTAATATTCGTGCGAAGTAACTTACGCAAGTAACCTGGGTTCAATCCTCGTCGGCAAAAATGAGATTGTCATTGCAATTTTAAGTACTGAGTTATAGGTCAAATAATGAAAGTAATCATTGTGCATAAGAAATCACAAATCAAATAAAATAATTCGACCTAATACGAAGTTCACCAAAACTCATTGGAGCAGCGAGGCGGATTCATTGTTTTACTTTACTTTTAGTTTATACGAAACTTATATTAGCTCGGCAAAGAATCTTAAGTTATAAGCCTATTTTATAAATCCATGCTGGACTAAGACGGTTCTGATCTATTTCTTTTTAACAGCTTGATAAGAATACGGCATGATATAATGAAGAATATAATTGAAGAAACGATGGCTCGGAAGTTGGGCAAATCTTTTTTTATAAATATAATTATATAATTGATAGAATCAGGCGTTACTTTGCGGAAATCCATTATAATAAAAATATTAATAGTTACTTTGCAACCATCCGCTCAATTGAATACAATGATGTGTCTTACCTAGATTGAGGAGCACCTCCCGCCCTACTTCAATTGTGTGCACTAATCCCGTCACTACTAATCCCAGCACCACTACTCCCCACACCACTACTCCCACCACCACTACTCCCACCACCACTACTCCCACCACCACTACTCCCAACACCACTATACTAGGAAAGACACACCATCGACGATAATACGACACGTGTTTCGCCTCTACACGAGGCATCTTCAGGTGATGTAGACTCTACGGCGGCTGACCGCTAAGTGAATCAATATAGGTAAGACACATCATTGTATTTAATTGAGCGGATGGTTGCAAAGTAACTATTAATATCTTTAAATATAGAAATGTTCAGAAAGATATGTTTTAAATGAAAAATATACTAGGATCTTTTATTTTTGTTTCTATGGAATAAGGGTTTTAACGAGCACATATTTCACCTAATGGGAAGTGGACGCTGTGGCTCATAGACATTTATATCTATCCTCTCATCATCATTACAGCCCTTCACAAGTCCACTGCTGAACGTAGGCCTCTGCCAAAGAATGCCACAAAACACGTTTCTTAACCTACCGTTAAGAGGCTGCCACTCGAGAACCTTGCTTCCCCATAGGTTGTCGGTTCTTCGAGATATACGGCCGGCCGGCCCATTGCCACTTCAGCTTACTAAGTGGTATATCTTCATTTTTAAGTTTATCACGGAGAGAAACCCCGATCATAGCCCTCTCCATATCTCACGCCCGTGAGCTTCCTCGTACGTCCAAACGGACGACCACATCTCAGGTCCATAAGTCATCACAGGCAATATGCACTGGTTGTAGTACCGTGTAGTAGTACTCGTAGTACCAGTTACTCGACTCCACCGAGTCAGTAATTCATTCTTGGGGCGATGTATACGCTTTTACAACAAAATCCCAGAAAATATACAAAATTTGTCATACACAAAGTTCAAAAATGTTATTAAACTAAGTTTGTATAAAAAGGGTTATTATAATATTAAGGAATTTATGGATGATAATAACCCCTGTGAAGGGTGATCGCTACCAAGCTATTTCTAATTTTTCTTGTGTTGTTAATTGTAAACATGATTGTAAGCTATTATTCGAGAAAAAATAGTCCCGCTGGGTTTCTTGCTGGTTCTTCCCAGGACAGAGGTTTTTTTTGCGAACCAGTGGTAAATTAAAAAAGTGACTTTCAATAAGTATTGTTTTAATCTACATTGAATAAAAAAGTTTCTGTTTCTGTTTCTGTAAAATTTCGTTTTCATATTTCGAGGTACCTATTACCTGACAAGAAGATCGCCGTAATCTCCCAAACGCTGCCCATCCGAGTTGAATCCGTCGATTGACCTCTCGGTCAAAGTTGGACTAGCTAGTCTATTTGTCTCAGGTAAACATACTTATCAACAACTTTGAGCTTAGTGTTACCCACAACTACCGGCGTAGGTGTGACATGGACGTTACACATGATCTTTGTTCTCATCATTGCCATAGCAGTCACGCTTGGCGAGTGGGTTGGCAGTTTTTCCTCTAATAAGAATATCTATCTTCTAATAAGAATCAAATGCGGAATGTATCGTTACCCCTGATAAATAAGACGGAATGCCTAGTTGAAAATAAAAAGGATTCGCCGCTTCTCTACACTCACCATACGAAACACAGCAGCATTAAGCAAAAATTTCACGCAGGTGTTCTGTGAGAGCGTAGTCCTTCCCCGTTCGAGCCGAGTCATTTGTACTACAACCATAACATAGCTGAAGTTTGGCTCTACTGCGTATAGTACTTTGGATTATTTTCTACATCGTAGAGGCGTTTAACATACCCCACTTCAATGCTTGCGTCCCATACCCGCCAGCTCCACAGATTTTTTTATATGAAAAAAAAAAAACATAACTCAAATCGAAATAAGTTAAATTATAATCGCACTGATAGCATATGCTCAGTAATCTCCATCATTTCAAATGTAACCATATTGTAACTCGACTAGAGCCGTGGTAGTTTAGATGGTTAACGCTCGCTGTAAATATAACAGAACGCGAGTAACCCGGGTTCGATCCCCGCCGGCACCAATGAAATTGTTAATTGCAATTTTAAGTGCTGATTTACCACGTGCTCGGCTGTGAAGGGAAACATCGTGAGGAAACCTGAATGTATGAGGAATAAGAAAAAAAAATATTTCGAAGACATGTGAAGTTCGCCAACACGCATTGGGGTAGCGCGGCGGACACTTCCTTGCCCTAAAACCCTCTCAGAAATGAGGGGAGGCCTGGCAGCAGTGGGACGTATATAGGCTGCAACTTTACTTTACTCTTTTATTGTAACTATAGTAGACTCAATTTCTACCTAAAAGTCCGTTTGGGTAGGTTCTACACACTCACCTGTAACTGTTGCCATAAATAGCGACGCTTGCACTCGCAACAGTGGTGGCTTCCGGTCTGAAGGGTATTGAGAGCCTGTATTTGCAGCATCTGTATTTAGCCTTCTGGTTGTAGGTATCCATGGACTACAGTAGCCAATGACTCAGGTAGCCTCTAAGTTCGTTTGACAGTGTTATAAAACTATATTATATTACATTTTATTTAAAAATGCCAATTTGTATAACGTTTAATAATTTATATCTTAAACACAATTTAAGTACCTACTTAAAAATTATCTAAAAATAAACCTTCCTTTTTTATCGGATAATAAAGTTAACGCAGGAACCATTCGAGGTCAATCTCGTAGTGACACTAATTTGAGTTGAATGCACTTTAACGGCCGCTATTGGAAAATATCGTCAACTGTAGATCATATTAGTGTTACGAGCTTGAGGTACGTGACAATAAAAATTGCCGATTTAATTACCTAAATTAACACTTTAATTTACTTTACACAAATTAAAGTTAAAATACTAATAATTAAACACACTAATTCACTTAATTCCGCTCCGAAGCTTCGCTTGTTTCGCCAAATCAACACTGCCTCGATCGCATCTTGCGCCACCTATTTATTTAAATTAGCAAAATATCCGGAACGTTCAAGTAAACACGCGCAAGGTACCGAGAGTTCGAGTATAGATTTTCTAGAAACTTAGTTCTTCGGGTGGCGCTGTCGGTTGAGAGATCTGTGATGTCATTTACTGCAAAGCTCCCCTCGCTCTCGTTCCTGACACTAGATGGCGCTAGTATATCGTCGACTGGAGCGCGTAACATTAGTATTGTGATAAACATATTTTCATTCATAATCAAATAATATTTTGTTAGTCATAAATATGACTGGCAAAATACGTAAAATACGAAGCCAATGTAATTTTAGCAAAATATAAATGTTAAATTTGTACATAAATAATTGAATAGATAGCGAGTGCATGAGTAACGTCCTTCACATTGCTCTTTGGTGAAGATAGTAACTTGATGTCTTCGATGTCCTCATGATGTTTTCCTTAATCACAAAGCACGTTTCGGAACTTAAAGTTGAAATTAAAACGGTAAAAATATTTCATATTTTTAGGTGTATGTTCATTCTTGGTTGTGATTTGAAGAAGTTTGGATCAAAAGATTCATCATTTATTGATTAATTATCATTTAACCAGGTCAATGATTATTAATCAATAAAGTATAAAGTGACAATTAAAGCTTAGGTATCATATACTAGCTCCGCCTGCGGCCCCGCCCGAAACGTCTTATGTGCATCAGTGGTCTTTCCTAGACTGTAATGAATGAATGAATAATGTACAAAATCTCAATGTATTTGGTTGCCTATTTTAAATACAAAATATAATAGTATTATAATGATAATTGATTCTAAATTGACATAAAAAAGTTAAATAACCTTCGAAATATCATAGGATAATTATTGATTCTACTTTTACATAAAAATCACTACCTTTACAATAGAGTCCGTATACTATAAATGTTTGTTTTTAAAATAATATGTTCATTTACCAATTTTAAGTTAATAAAACAGGTATATTTTGTGTCAATCGTATATCACCTATTATATAACCCAATGGAACATAAGTTAAGAAACTGACTTTCTCTGTGCTACTGGGAAGGAGCAGCTAAATTGCACTGATATTACTGGAACATGCATAACTAACTGCACGTCTTGAAAATTACTATATTTTTTCCAATACTATTCCCGACCCACCTTTTATATAAATGATGTAATCCCTTCTCAGTGCACCATACATTAAAAAAAGAAATTTCAATGAATAAAGATAAAGTAAGAACATTGTTTGACCCTTTCCTGTATAATAAATGTTTATTTTTCAATGTATCAGTAATTTTATTTCGGTGTAAATTGCTCATTGCAAAATATGATTATAAAGAGCAATATTTTATTCAATTCAGATCACAAATTTGATTCAAATTCATAACTATGTCTGCTTGCTGATTGAAGACTCCGTGGCTCATTGCTTAGCAATAAGTATTTTAGTACAGAACAAGTATTTGTGTGGCCCGTAAATAATTTGAATTTACGTTTTTTAAATAAGGAAGAAAATAAATAAAAAATAGGTATTACATGGAGGCCCGATTAGAGCTTCGCGTAAATAGTAATTCACAGTAAAATCCACAAGTTTCTCTTCCTCTACTTTTGAGAGCACATTAATGTAAAATTTTATAATAATTGAATTGTAAATTTAATTATATTATTTTTTTTATGTATAAAAGCAAATTGTTGGCATTTAACTAACGTACTAATCTCGATAAAGCATTCTTAACATCATAATATGATGTTTACCATTTGCTTTTAATTAAAGACGTATCACCAGCTAATAATGGTATACCGTGATTGTCCCGTATGGAATAAGTTAAGTAAATAACATAGATTAATAACAGGAATGGGCCGAAATTGAGCACTAAGTGATACCCATTGATACTACCGAAACGGAAGAACTATTAAAAACAACAAAGTTTTTTTTAAAAGGTTTATTGCTTCATTATAAATTGACAAGGCTAGGCGCAGTATTTTTACACCATAATTTCGTAGTTTCCTGAATAAGTATCGCAATGAAAACAGACAAAGGCCTTGAAAAGTTCATAAAAAATCTATCAGCATCATGATTTCCCCCAGGCATTAAAAATTTATTTCTTAAGTTCACACCGGCATAAGTGCGAGTCTTTGGGTTTTTTTGTAGCCAAGAGTGCAAATGGGTATGTGGCTCACCTTATAGAAAGTGTCGACCGTCGGCCATGAACAACAGCAACACCAGTGGAATTGCAGGTGCGTGCCGGCTTTTTAAAAAGGAGTAAGCTCGTTTATTAAACAATATTGATTTTTATTACATAATTTTAACATTTTTGATTACAGCTGAACATTTTTGATTTTAAATTTTTCGAGGCTGACAGTTCAGAAGTAGGTATCAAAGAAGTTTGTCACTAAGTCTGTCTTTACTGGTATCGCTGCTAATCCTCTAGTACACGTCATTTTATTATTACTTTGGGACGTCTTAATTTTGTTGCTAGGATGGAAATTTAAATGTACAGCCCATATTAAAACTTCGTCTAGAATTTCCAGCGTAACCGATTCTGAAATACCTTTCGATTGTTACGTGATACTTTTTCCGAAGTACATGTATTAATGAATTAAATTTCTACAAACTATGTCATACGATGTTACGGAAAACTTGCTTTTTTTGAATTTATTATATAGATATATCATCATCATCATCACTGCACCTCTTCACAAGTCCATTGCTGAATTTAGCCCCCCCCCCCCCCGCCCCCTTCCGCAAGGAATTCCACAAAACACGTTCCTTAGCCATCTACATTCATCGACTTTCTACATTTAAACGTGGTAGAGCCACGCTGCAGCTTTGCTATAGTTTTACCATGAATGGGTTGACTCGATCGGAGTAGGACCACCCTCCAACGGAATACAAACGTAAAATAGCAGTCTAATGCTGCTGTGTTTCATATAGTGAGTGTAGAGAATCGGATACCCTCTTTACTGACAACGGGACATTCCATCATTAGTCTTAAGTGGTGACAACGCTTCTGTATTTTGAATCTTAATCCAAAATAAATGTAGATCTATAGGCCACAGCATCCACTTACCATCAAGTGGACCTTGTGCTCGTTTGTCACCCGTATTTATTTTATTTCTTGCCCATCGGTTGTCGGTTGTTCGAGGGCCAGCCCATTACCACTTAAGATTATAGATTATATATTTTAATTAAATTAAGCTCATATAGCTCGAAGAACCGACAACCGTTGGGGGAAAAAGGTTGTCGAGTGGCAGCCTCGTACCGGTAGGCGAAGTGTAGGGCGACCCCTCACTAGATGGAGTGACGACCTCGTACGATATGCAGGAAGTCGATAGATGCATTTGGCTCAGGACCGTGCTTTGTGGCATACCTTGGGGAAGGCCTATGTTCAGCAGTGAACTTGTGAAGGGCTGTAATGATGATGATGATGAACTAAATTAACTCTAATCAGTTGGTAACTTGTTCATTTTATATAAGATAGTCAGAATTTGTAACTCAAATGAATAAATGAAGTTTGTAATTTATATTGAATATTTTCTTTTCTCTTCAGCTATAATAATAATAATAATATATTTTTGTATTGAATGTAAAGATTATTATAGAATCCTATTCACTGATTTGTCCACAAATTTTGAAAAGAAAGTTTTTATTGTATTTCGATGATATTCAAGTAGCAACACTTAAATAACGAAAGTAAACAATCGATGAAAAAATCTCTAACACTTCAACAACGTTATTATTACACGGGGCAATCAAATTCTACTTTAACGCGAAGTGCCCCGGCCGACCCGACACGCTCTTGACTCTTTTACTATTTTTACGACTGCCTGTGAGAATAATAGATGCACCCGTCTGTGATGCAGCATAACAAAGGACATAATTAAATTAAAAGATGCCTTGCTGCATTTGTTTACCAACGATTGAGAAATAAAAAAATAACCTGCGGTAAATAAATATACATAGCATTAATAATACATGATCACGATATTATATGTAACTTGACCTGTGATGTCTTTGTTTATACGCAAATATACATTTAAATATACACTTTATAAAGTATAATATTAAAAGCACATATTAAAAATAACATATAAAAATAACAAAATATTATACTAGCTTTTTCTTACGGCGTCGCTCATGTGGAACCCTGTGTAGAACATGTGTTCCTAGGTAGTATGATGACCCCCTTTCTCAGTTCGTCTGGGTCCGTCTGGGTCACACTCTTATTTATTTTTGCCATCAAGCAGTAGTGCATCCAATGCTATGTTTCAGTCTATAATTTATGGAGTGTTAGCTTAATTACAGGCTAAGAAGGATTTCTACTTCTTCCTCAAAGGTGATCAAAATTCTTCGTTTTTAAAGTGATTGCATATGTGGAATACTAACTCGGAGATATGAGTATAATAATAATATCCTAAACACTAACTCGAGGTGTTTTCTCCTCACTATCTTAGACCTATAAAACTGTGTAAATGAAACAACTAAAGCATCTACACATGCGAAATTGTGAGCAAAGCTCTTTTTTATAGAACCATTTTGACTCAATATTATAGAACCATTTTCACTCAATTTTATACAACCATTTTGACTCAATTTTATAGAACCATTTTGACTCAATTTTCTAGAACCATTTTGACATACACAGACCATTTATAATATTTGCCTTATAGCCAGTTATTCCTTTACAGCCCGTATTCGATGACAATATTTTTTAACAATTAGTGATGATGTAGGCTTCGTTCGAGCGCCTAATTTAGGTGATTTCCAATTATTGTCCAAAGATTAGGATTGGCACGTTTTATTACGTCACTCATCTTCGTCCTATTCGATGTCATCATCATGATTAAAGCCATTCACAAAGTCGCTACTGAATATAGGCCTCTCCCAAGTAATTCCACAAAACCCGGACCTGAGCCGAGTTTGAGCATTTCCTACTAGGTCGTCACTACTTCACTGTGGTGCAGGCCTGGATCTGGAAAAAAACTTAGAAATGTTTATTTTCACATATGTTAGCACCGGCTGAAATTCGAAACGTAATATTCTGTGACCAGGTAGTGAGGTACTCTTAACAACTTGGCCACGTGGTTATTTCTATTGATGTCGTAAAATTTTTGTTTGGTCATTAACAACAAATAACAATTGAAAAATACTCCGTAACGCTCCAACGCTCAGGCGACCGTCAGCGTCCCTGAAGTATTGCACTGGTCGATTGCGGCATGCTTTCCCCATCTAACTGATTGACTATATAAAGTACCAGAGGTACTCTAGACAGCACACAACAACAGCAATCAAAATGAAGTTGGTTCTAGTCGTCGGATTCCTCTGCCTGCTGGCAGTATACGCCAGGGAACTCGGCGAGGAAGAAAAAGATCTAATAGCAGCCGCGAGTGGCAAATCAAGTCACCACGAAGAAGGTGGTGGCAAAGAACACCACGCTCACCATCACCACGAGCACGGTGAAAAGGGCCACAAGGGCCACAAGGGGCATCATCATCACCATAAGGGCGATCACGGACACCATGGTAAGCACCACCATGAGGGACACCACCACGAACATGGAGGAGGTCACAAGAAACACTGGGACGAGCACGACCATCACGGACACCACCACGAGCATGGGCATCATCACAAAGGGGATAAACACGGTCATCACAAGCATCACGACAAGGGAGAGAAAACCGACGGCTACCATAAGAAATACCATAAGGATGACTTCCACAAGGACCACCACTTTTACGATGACCATCACCACGAAGGCAAGCACCACAAGCATGGACACCATCACGGGCACCACGAGAAACACGGCGGAGACCACAAGAAAGGAGGACATCACGAACACGGTCATCATGAGCATCATTTCGGCAAGCATGGTCATCATGACAAACATCATTATGACGAAGACCATCACGGACACAAAGGTCACCATGGTCATGAGGAACATCATCATCATCATCATGACCATGGCAAGAAGGGCGGCCACCATGATCACAAGGACTGGGGCTTCCATCACGGGAAACACTAAGTCCTACCTAAATTGCGCTGTGATAGTCCAATGATCTTAAGTACGTATAATATGGTACACATATTCTCTATTGTCAATTTACTTGGCTGAAATATTTTTAAACTATCAATCAAGCATGACTTGCATGACCACACCTAACTCTTACTGTTATCAAGTAATGTACCGTTATTTTATTTGATACTTGACTGTACCTAAATTTCACGGCCGCATTGGTCACGGCATTCATTGCCATTTAAATTGTCGTTTTATAATGTAATAGAAAAAGTGTGTGCCTTTATTTACTATTGTTATTAATTTTTTACGGGTTTCGTTAAGTTTCTCTTTAAAATAATATATAAGGATGTTAAATAAACATTTTCAAATTTAATACGAGTTTATTTATTAAGAACTTTTATCTATCTGTATACATCGTATTAAGCCATGAGTATCGTAAGTGGCGACAGAGCGTAATAAACACGGGATGGGCTGCAGCATCTGATAACATAACATAAACATAAAAAAACATAAACACTCACGCCTGTCACCCAGAGGTGTAGGCAGAGACTACGGACTTCCATTTGGCTCGATCCTGACATACCTCTTTCGCCTCCTTTACATACATATATCTACGCATACATGCTTGTCGGTTAAGGGTACTTCTAACGTGGCCCATTTCCAAATATCGCCAATTTGGTCGATAAACTTTTTTCTAGGACGTCCCTTCCCGACTCGGCCGTTCACATCTTCCACATAAATTTTCTTTGTCACTCTTTCCTCATTCATTCCTTCTACGTGACCAAACCACCGAAGCATTCCTTTCTTAATCCTGGTCACAACATCATCTTGCATACCACATTTATCTCTTATCACGCAATTTATCACCCTGTCATTCAGATTCAACCCTAGCATATTCCTTAAAGACCGCATTTCTACAGCATTTATTCTACTTTCGTGCTTCTTCTGCCACACTCAGCTTTCACTACCATACATTAAAGTAGGGACTAACACAGCATTATGAATTACCATACGTGCCTGTTTTGACACATTCTGGTTCTTCATAATAGAGTGTAGTGCCCCATTCACTCTATTCCCTGCATTTACTCGTCGTTATATATGCCTATCATATCTACCATCCCTGCTAAATACACATCCCAAATACACAAACTCATCCACTTGCTCAATTAACTCTCCTTCTATTCTTATTTCACATACCGTTTTGCTTTCTTCTCTTTCAAAAACCATCACTTTCGTCTTACATGCGTTCACTTTCATTCCCCTTTCTTTTAATTCCCAGTTCATTAATGTAACCATCATTTGCAACTCAGCCGCCGATGACGCAAATATGACTTGATCATCGGCATACAAAAGGCATTTGACGGTTAACTCGCCCATTCTTAACCCACATTCTTCATCTTTCAAAGTTTGCAAACACCGGTCCATAAATAGGTTGAACAGCCAAGGGGAAGCTACACAGCCCTGTCTGATACGTTTTTGGATGCCAAACCAGTCCGAGTAGACCCCATTGATCCTGACACAAGCACTAGAGTCCCTATAAAGAGACCTTAATGCCTGTATCAAACCATCGCTCAACCCATATGAGTTCAGTGTTTGCCATAACACATTCCTGTCCACTCTGTCATAAGCCTTTTCCAAGTCCATGAATGCACAAAAAACTTTCTGGTTTTTGGCCAAAAACTTCTCCGCAATCATGCGCATGGAACATCTGTACACCCCATTCCCTTTCTAAAACCCGCTTGTACATACCAAATTTTTCCATCATTTTCTTTCATAACTCTTTCAATTAACACCTTAGCATACAGTTTACCCACAATACTAAGCAAGCTGATACCGCGGTGGTTTTTGCAGTCCTGCTGTGACTCTTTTCCTTTATATATTGGTACTATAACTGCACTACACCAGTCAACTGCTTTACACCAGTCATCCGGTACCCGTTTTAACTCCCAACATAAATTAAACAAGGTGTACAGCAGGCCTGCCACCACTCCCTCTCTAGCCCTTAGCATCTCGAGTGATACTCTATCATATCCAGCTGCCTTACCTGCTTTCATGCTTTTCATTGCTTTCATTATTTCATCTACACTCCATACCCCTTTCCACTTCTTTCGGAATTTCTAGTTCATTTAATTCAGACGACTCTTCACTCATAAATACGCTTTCAAAGTATTCCTTCCATCTGTTTATATTCGAAACTTCATCATTCAGAATACATCCATTCTCGTCTCTTATAGCATTTATTATAGGCTGTTTTGTATTTCCCCTGGCAGTTCTTACGAGTTTCCAGAACATTTTTATGTTAGCCTGGAAATTATCAGATATCCTTCTATCATTCTTATCCGTTCTTTCTTTCTTTTTCCTTTCAACAACTTCTTTTACTCTCTTATTTAGACGTCTAAATTCTGCCTTTTTTCTTTCAATCTCATCATTCATACCAAAAAAATTACCAGCTTTGGTTGCTAGTAAATCTAACCATGTTTTCTTCTTTGATTCAACTTCCACCCGTACCTCATCATCCCACCAAAACGTATTACTTTTCCTTTCATTTGTTCTCTTACTTACACCATATACTTCGGTGGCGGTATCCACTAAACCTTTCTTAATATTATCCCACACAGTATTCAAGTCTAAATCATTCATACACAACTCATTCAAACATCTGATATTTTCTCTCAGTCTATATTTATACTTCTCTATCACATCTTCATCTTGTAACTTCTCTATTCTTATACGCTGTAACGCAGTGGTAGACACAGATGTCCGATGCCGCCAACGCTTGAAAAGACCATTAATTCGACATAAGACCAAGTAATGATCCGTCCCTACGTTGGACCCCCGGTAAACCCTTGTATCTAAGACTGCGCTCCTCATTCTTTCATCCACAATTATGAAATCTATCATGCTTCTATCATCACCTCTTTTATACATGTGAATCTTCTTATGACGAAAAAAAGTATTCGTCACACGACGAAAAAAAACGACGACGAAAAAAAGTATTGTCCTACATAGGACAAACTAAAAGATCAATTAAAACCCGCGTCAAAGAACATATAGCTGATGTGAAGAATCGACGCTCCGGGAAGTCTGCAGTCTGTGAACATGTACAGGATCGCCCCTGTCACTACATCAGATTTGATAGACCACAAATCCTCGCTAAAGAACACCGATTCCTTCCAAGGATGATTCGCGAGGCTATTGAAATCAAAAAACATCCTAATTTCAATAGAGAAGATGGCTGGGTGCTACCATCTGCTTGGGATCCTATAATAAATAAAATTAAATCCCAACCCAAGCATACAACTGCAAGACTCCATGATACCATAAGTACATACTGTGTAGATCGGAACATAAGTTAAATTTTAATCTATGGTAACCGCAGTTAACTATGACAGCTGGACGTTGAACATCTCAGTCCTTCCGTGACCATGGGTGCTGTAAAGCTCTCGAAACGTCGGGTAAAAAAGTTAAATATACGCGATAAATTCCGTAAAAATTAGTATTATTTCAACAAAAAGATTCTTTTCCGCACATACGGTGAGGAGGTCTTCACCATTCTCATTTATACTTTCATCCCCAAACGTTCCCAATATCCTTTCATAACCAGACCTCTCCACCCCAACCCTTCCATTAAAGTCTCCTAACATAATAATATTTTCATTTTCCTTACATTTTGTCAACACCATCCTTACCATGTCCCAAAACTGCTCTCTGATGTAAGTGGGCTTAGACATGTCTGGGGCGTACACCCCTAGCAGGAACAGCTTCTTTAAGCCCACTTTCATTCGCATCCATAGCAGTCTCGGGCTTACACATTCATACTCTTTCACACATTGACCCATTCTTTCTGAAAGGATGAAACCGACTCCCTGGCATGCCGTTCGGTCTCGCCTACATCAGACCAATACGCGGTATACGTGCCATGTGCAGTGGCATCCTTTCCCTTTCGTTTCGTCTCATTCACACATAACACATCTATTCCTCTGTCATTCATCATTTCGCATACTTCATCCATCTTATCATTCATTCCCCCACATACATTCAGCGTAGCCAGACGGGTTTCCGCAATCCACTTTTCGCCCCTCCGGGAGACAGAACGTGACGGGTGGCGAACCTCGTCGCCGGTTTTTCTCCCGGAGATTCTTCGCACCCCTGCCCCATTTAAGGGGCGCCGGGAACTCGGGGCCATTTCTTTTATTTCCTGAGTCATGGTGTGAACAAGGGGTGGTGGTAGATTTTACGCCGCTACCATACGGCGAGTAGCCGAGTCTATTTTTTCGGCTTTATCGCTCGTTTAGCACCACCCGGGGGACACGTGTAGGGTGGGCCTAAGGTTAGGTGATCGAAGCCTACGGATGCGAGTGACTCATCTGATAACATCTCTAAATAATTTAAAAAAAACTGCACGTGGCTTTGACTGAGTTGCCTGCCAAGCGAGGCAACTGTCATATATTTTACCTTATTATATGACTTATGGGTAAGGCCTATGTTCAACTGAATTAATCAAGCATTGTATAAAAATAAGAGCAATTAGATTACGTTCACGGCTGTATGAGAGGGTTTATGTCTCTACTAATGGTTTTGTCGGAAAATTACCACCGTCGGATTGCTGCTATCATTTAATTAATAGTTTAAAGTGGTTTTGTTCGTTTTGTTTATATATAGTATTCATTACAAAAACAATTATAATGTTGTACCAAGTGCTCCAATGGTAACATAAATCTCAAGTGTTTTATCCGCTTAGGTGCCTGGAGATAATATCGCATTCAATTGTCCGCTGGTTTAAGCTGTCGACAAAATCTCTCAAAAACTTAGCAATATGACGTATCAGCATATTAAATATAAATATATTATATTAAATATATAATAATATATATTTATATATTATAGTAAAGAATTTTGTGAACAATATACGTCTCATCGGACAGGGCTGTATGGTCTGAAACCTTATGTCTGCCCTTATTGGCGAATGGAAAAAACAACATCATTTTTTCCACACATTTGCTGGAATTTCAACCACAGGCGATATTTTATAAAATAATTCTGCTTTTTCGTTATAAATATTATATTGAAAATAGTTCTGCTTTAAAAACAATTTACTTGGAAAAACATAAGCTAAATAGTTGTTTTCGGCTGCGTACCGCAGCTTTGTATGGCATGTAAGCTAGTTGTATGGCCAAGAAATATTTGTACTGGGTATTTGTCCATGCAACTTATATATATGTAAAACGCTTTCACAATATGTGGATTTTTGTGCTGTATGATACAATTCTTTCCATAGTTCCCAAGCTTTAAAAATATATAAAGTTATTTTTGATTCACTGCAAGGTCTCTGTGAGAACACAAACGTATGGTTTTTTTTTGCAAACTTGACAACGTCTTTGAAACGATTAACGATTTCAAAATGCATTAGCCTAACATAACACAAACCATTATGTTAATAACAAAAAATTAAAGTAAATAAACGTTTCAATATACAAATATGTAACATATTATTATGTAATGGCTTTGAGTATATGCAAAGTGTAATGGAGATATTTTTATACACACTACTAATTAATTACATTTAAAGGTACATACTTATAACACTTTAGAGACTATCAGGCGCTGGACAGTGTCAACGAAAGTGTCACTGTCATGGCAAATTAACCAAAAGCCCCTAATTTATGCGCTATTTTAGATCCTTTGATAAATGACTGAGCCCCCAAATAAACCCTTTGTTTACTTTTTACTTTTTCTACAATTATAAATATATTATGGTTGAAAATTACGTTAACTCGAGCTTTATATTCGTAGAAACAAAGTACAAAACTGATAGAATATAATTCACCCTGAAAACTTCCAAAAACTCCGTAAATAATCAACTTTAAAATTGTATATTATAATATTATGTACATATTAAATTAATGGCTGACCACACCAATAGCAGATACAAAGGATATATTAATATATACTCTATTACCTTCCCAAAACTGTGAAGTGCGATTGGCCTCAGACCTGGTAGCGTAATTATAAAATAAGCTCGCGTTATCATATTGACCTACGAGCGAATCGGAACAGTAATTTTACACCAAACTGAGCTATCAATATGCATAATGCTTATGCAGCGAAGTTGGATCCGTCGAAAATTGACAAATTTTCGACAGATCCAACTTCGCTGGCAAGATCCAAGTTTTTTAAAATTTAACAAATTGTTCTAGGTAAACATACTTTTCAATAACTTTGAGTTTAGCACAACCAACAACTATTGGCATCGTTGTGTAATAGACCTTACAAATAATCTTTGTATTGTCTTTATTCATCTTAAAGCCTCTCTGTTGGGAGACACTATTAGGGTAATTGATCAATGATCCGTCCAGCAGTTCGGCCAGAATGACTTGATGATGTCATGTCATCAGTAATACCAAAACTTATCACCGTAATAGCTCTTTTAATGCAGCGGTGAAAAGTTCCGGATTTATAACGTATTTTTTATAGAATCAGGCTGACAAACGAGCACACAGTCCACCTGAGGGCGAGTGGATGCTGTGGCCCATAGACATCTACACTTATCCTCGATTAAGTACCAAAATGCAGACGCGTTGTCACCCCTAAGGACTAAGATGGAATACCTCGTTTCCAGTAAAAAAGGGTTTCCGGGTCTCTACACTCACCATACGAAACACAGCAGCATGCTACTATTTTACGCTGATATTCTATGAAAGCGTAGTGCTATCCTGGTCAAGCCGACCCATTCGTGCTTTAACCATTATATAACTGCAGCGTGGCTCTACCACCCTGTTACGTACACCTCTCTGTAATTAGATAGATTTCGTACTCTAGCTCTGTTCTCGAATAACTATCGTAGTGTTACTGTTCAAACACTTCAGCACATCGAAATACCGTCAGTAAATCTTGCGCCACTAGAGGGACCGTATCACAACCCAACATGTAACATTGCAATGGAATCGAATGTTTTCTCATAATTCTCATACTCAAGACAAAGAGGCCGATTGATCTTTTTAGTCTTCTGTACAATCTGTTGAGGGGTATGTGTGGTCTATGGTACTAAACCTTTTTAAACACCAACTTTTTAGAAAGTTGGAAGCTCTCAAGTCTGTGAGTCCTGATTCGTAACGACTTTTGAAAACAACACGTGTACGCCATTCAGACGGTAATTGCACTGTATTCGTAGTTCTCCAATACTGATCCACACCTCTGGACTTATAATCGAATCTTCTATTGAACTCAACTTCAATATCTCTCGTATTCGAAGGATACAAAGGTTGAGTTCATGCACATTCAAGCGTGTATGCTGTCATATCTGAATTGACTGCGGTTTCATTTCCATCAAACAGCCTTAAGTCCTTGATGTGAATTTACTTATGATATTAATTAGTTTAAAACATTCACCAACTTTACCGTATCATGGTATGACAAATTTTGTAGGGTCGTCTCGACCAGGAAAGGACCATGCTCTCACAGAGTACTAGTATAAAATAGCTGCTTATCTCTGCCGTATTTCGTATGGTGAGTTAAGAGAATCGGAGACGCTTTTTACTGGAAATGAGGCATTCTATCTTAGTCCTCACATCACATCACATCATTCTATCGTAGTCGAGGATAGATGTAGATATTAATCGGATGATATCCATTAGGTGGACTATGTGATCGTTTGTCACCCCTATCCTAGAAAAAAAACTATGTTCGAATTACATTTTTATAATCTGTCATTTTAATGGATGCATGTACAAAATTGCATTGACTCTTGATTATACAGAAAAATGCCAAGGAATGTAAAAAATCTATTCATGAAAGAATACTTTATTCTAATATGACGAGTAGTTCCACTTAATTTATCTTTCCACTGAAATAACATTATGAGATGTATGTTTTACCAAGAATATGATCTGAGAGAATTTGGGGTTCTTTAGCAACGGATCTTACAGAACTTAGCTCCAACGTCATGGACAATTTTCACAAGCTTGTCATTTATATTGATATGTTATGACTGCGTAGCAATCTTCTAGATACGGAAAACGATTTGTTATTCGAGATAAAAGTTTTGGAGGAGCGATGGAGCGTCGACTTTGTTAGACATGATCTCACCTATTTGGTGATAAGGTTTAGTGTGATGCGATGATATTATATATATATATATATATATATATATATATATATATATATATATATATATATATATATATATATATATATATATATATATATATATATGATGCGACATATATGCTGCCGGTTTTCAAAGTCACAATCACTGAGACGTCACTAAACAATAATTGTTACCTAGTCTTCATGAACTCAATCACATTTTTGTTGAATTTTGGGACTAGACAAGGTCAACTTTCTGTGGAGCAGCTTCTCAAAAATGAGTTAATCATAAAGACTTTCTCTTTTCCTATGAATTCAGCCAGTCCACTCCTTGGATTCCGTTGTAATATTCCAAATTTCTCTGTCTTTAGCTCACGGAATTTTTTGTGCCTATTTTATCGTTGAAGCCTCCCATCAGCAGGGATTTTAGAGAAATTAGAGAATGCATTATATTTGGCTTAGGAGATGTTCTCATACATTGCTCCACCTGTTAATCAGGATTTTCGAAGCTTAGTGAGTAAACCTGTGTACCGCAACATATACCGCTTGATGATTCAAAGAATAAGAGACGAAACCCTCGTCTATACACTTCTGATCTTGACTACGTTGTTATTGAGAGCCTTGCGGACGATAAATCCGACACCTCCTTGAGAAAGTCGCTCTCTCGATGATAGATCAAGATACCAGATTGGAGGATTACCTTCTCTTTGGATTTAAGATAATCAAACACAAGGAGCTTCCTATCGATCATCAGGTCAAGCCCTCAAAAGTTGCCATCGTACCTCCACTAGATATTCTTAGAACCTCTAGCCCACCGTTTTCTTAGTTTTCACCAAAGTTGGGAATAGTGGGGTAATCGGGTACTAGAGAGCCATCATCATGAAAGGTATCGAGAGATACCACGCTTGACAGGCGGATTTGGCAACTACAGTTTTTTTAAAGTTGTCAGAAGGATGCTGCTGTCCATCTGTCTCCTTTTACGGCACCCAAAGGATAGATTTTTTACATTTTTTTATTTATTGCCCAAAACCATTTGTACTGTGATGTGGTAAACTAAAACAGAGAAAAACTTAACTTTCGTTGACGCCTTTCCACCTTTACAGTACATACAGAGATTAGGTTAAGTATATCAGAATGATATAGTCTATTGAATTATTTTACAACGCCACTACACCGCATTGCAATGAATCGTAAATAACACAAGAAAAAAAAATACTATTTTTTGTAATTGTAATGCCTGTGACTTTTACTTAACATTCCTTTGGAAATATTGAGGCTAGGCCCGACGGCCTCCCTCGAATAGATATCCTGAATTTACTTTTAGCGGACGCGGACGTAAACATAATTTTATAGACAGCGAGTCGTATTAGTTCAGCCGTGTGGCGCCTTTTTGTTGGAGTAAATCTTTATAAAACATCTACTGGGGTCAGCTGAGAGATTGTACTCAATATTTACCGGCTAAAACCTAAGGTGGTAGCCATCAGCGCTGACGAGGAGTCACGTGGTCTCCGTTCGAAACACAACCGGAGCTTCTTCATACGTTGCATATTTAACACATACAGGGGACAATACTTACAACCTTAGCACACTTAGGGTACTATCACGATGACTTGACACATTAAAGCCATCGTATTCTCGGACTCGTATTTTGAACCAAACCCTCTCTGACCAAATACGATTATTAAAACAGGACCGTGACAAGCACTTTGGCCATGTCGTTTATAAGTGGGATCTTCCTCGTATGGGGCTTGCATTAAATTTCATTGTGAGCAAGAAATCTGAGTTCGATCATTGGTGTCGGCGGTACACAATGATTGGCTTGACTGTCAAACGTGATGTTTAAGCATGCATACGAAAATAAATAAAAAATAGCAGAATTTATGCCTGAGAATTGATAGCACTACATTTGCAACACACTGTCACAATCAGTAATGACACCAATTCAATATTTTTTCCAAGATCTTACTGTGTTTCATTGCTTTACTTGTGCTGGGTTCCTCAACGCTGCTACCACAGGATGAGCTTCATGATTGGTGAGGACTGTGAAGCATATTTGGTATTCTTACTCACACTCGGATTTTGTACTTCAGATCTCCTATTTTTAAGTTTAACAAACAGCACAAGCTTCTATTACGTAATATTAATATCGAAAATTTTGTAGTTAATATAGTGTAACTAATTTAAACGCGTCAAACGTAATTCAAACTCCTTGACAGAGGCCTTTGTTGCTAGAAGATAAATTACAAAGATAAATTATAATCAAAACCTCAAAGTTTAATTCTCAACTCCTTGTGTGACACGTAAAAGTTCATATTGAACATAAACTTGATAACTCAGCCACTTTAGCATATTAGCTAAAGGGCGAATCGCTAGTAAGTTAAACGATTTAATTTTTTTTTTAAATCCGTAGAAATCAAATCATTTAATGACTATTATTCTATTTAGTAATATCCACGCCGTCTATTTTTTTAAGCAAAGAACATAAAACTTTAAAAATGTAAAAACCGACTTCGAAAAGACTTTAAGTTCTTTTCTTTCAATCAGTTGGTTTGTGTACTCGTTTTTCATGCTTATTTTATATATAAGATTAATTTTAGAACACAATTATAAAGAATAAATTTTTCCAGGTACAATTGACAATTCAATAAAATCCGTTTTGTTCTAAAATGTCATCAATTATAGCTTCACAAAGACTTCTTTCCACAGTTCGTCACTCTTGGGGTTATTGCAGTAACGGATTAGTAAGCTGAAGTGGCAATGGGCCGATCACATAGCTCGAAGAACCGACAAGCGATGGGGATAAAGGTTCTCAAGTGGCAGCCTCGTATGGGTAGGCGAAGTGTAGGGCAACCCCCCACTAGATGGAACGACGACCTGGTTGGTGGTTTTGTGAGACATGCAGGTATTCGATGGATGCAGGTGTCTCAGGGCCGTGCTTTGTGACATTCCTTGGGAGAGTCCTATGCTCAGCAGTGGACTTGAGGAAGGCAGATATATGAAGAATGATGGGCTGTAATAATTCGAAAATTTCTCGATTATGCTGAGAGTGGCGATTTATACTTTTAATATTTTACCCGATAAGACTGATTATTATCGATTACTGTCCCTCGCTATCGACGCTGGCAAGTTTTATCGTTGTTCTTTAAAAGTATTATTTCACTATTAGCTAAACTAAAACTCGTCCTTATCATCATCATCATCATCATCGTCATCATCAGGCTGTAAAAGTCCACCACTGGACATGGGCCTACCCTGCCACAAAGAGGATTTGCCTTAATCCTCATCAAAATTTTCACTTCTTTTTATTTCCTTTTTAAGTAGTCTGGAAGAAATTGCTGTGTAGCAACAAGACCGCCATTTTTTTCCTCTCTCTTTGTTTCTTGTTATGTTATTCGTTTTCTTAGTATAGTACACTTGTATAAAGCGTATTGTGTTGTATTGTATCGTAAGGGTGATTGCAGGCGGATTGACGATCGCTGTACCATCCGTCCCGCATCTTTGGTGTTGCTACTCGTCGTTAGTCTGGGATGTTTTACGTTTGGATTAAACGAGATCACTTAAGCCAGACTGTCACCAACCATCTGTTGAAAGATTTCAGCCTTTGCAAGTGCTCCCATTTACGACATCCAGGAAAAATTTGGGTCATGTATTCGTTAACACCGCCATTACAAGGCAAAACCAGGACTTGTTTGTGTTCTTTACAAATGCAACAAAAGTAATTCGAGGGGTATTTATCACGATTATTATCGCGTCAGAGTACGTCTTGAAATTTTAATGCATCAAAATTGCCTTTGGAAATAAATATTAACAGTACTAAAAAGGCATTAGGATTTGCGATATAAAAATAATATTTTTTAAAATAGACATTTAAAAGGATGAAAATCAAAGTAAGAGAAAGTTTAAATAAATAAGTGGTAATAGTTTAGATTTATCTTCACGATATATCCTCAGTGCAAATGAATCGCATTTGGATGGTGGAGATATATCACAGTGGGAAAATGCAACGAAAACAGTTACCACAAAATTATATTCCCGTATGGAATAAAATAAAATAGTTAATTTTAATCACCGATTAAATATTATATCTGCCATTAACAATCTTATCAAATTACTTAAATAACACCTTGGAATTGATAATATATACCGATATAACCGATACAATAGAATTCCGATAACCGCTTAATGCGTTTCCGTCGATATAATAATCAAGTAATTAAAAACTAAGCCGTGGTACTTAAAGCAGTATTACAGTTATTAATTATATAAATAGAATAAAATGATTTATACACTCAGCGGCACGGAATCTTGGCCAAGCGCTTATCTCGCGATATCAAAATCTTTAAGGTTTCTAATGAATGTTTGTTATACAGGTATGTCAAAAAAATTTTATCCTCAAGCTCAAGAGGATAATTCATTATGTTTATGTGCACCATGACGAATTCTTTAATTTTTAGTTGATTCGGGTCATTTGAGTGACAAAGTTCACATTTTAAATTAGCGTGTTGTGAAAAGTTTACTGTAAGGTTATTCAATTATTGTGATCGAGTGATTGATGATTGTCTTAACTCAATAGCTAAGTGTGCTTTAAAACCAATAAAAATGCCACTAACACCAGCACAAGTTGCACAAGCAGTAGCATTAATTTACCAAGGGCAGACAAAGAGGGAAGTTGCTATTGTGCTTCACGTACCACGGTCTTCAATGCAGTATGAACTGAAACAATACCAGGAGACAGGCCGCTACAGCAGTCCAGGCCAGCCAGTGGGGGCGTAAGGTACACATCGGCTCGGGACGATTGTTTTATTGTTCTGGAGATTTTGAGAAACCGCTACCTGACCGCTGTTGAGCTGAAATCGCAAAAGGCATTAATGTTAGTGAGCGTACGGTGAGAAGACGAATGAAGGAAGTGAATTTCAAAGCTCGTAAACCAGCACGAGGTCCAGAACTTCTCAGACAGCACCGAGTAGCCCAAATTCAGTTCGCAAGAGAGCATGTCAATGGGAACCACGAGCAATGGGTTAGTGTTGTTCACAGATGAGTGCCGAATAGTTCAAGGTGCTCTAGATGGTCAAGAATGAGTGTGGAGAATAAGAGGAGAGGATTTTACCCATTACCACCGCGCAAACTATAAGTTTCCATGGAGACATGTTTCCGACGCACGTGCGAAGTTGGTCATCGTCGATAATCGGCTTACAGCTACTCGATACATCGAGGAAGTTCTTCAGGAGCAATTAAGTTTCCATGGAGACTCAACAATGGTATGGGGAGGCGTTAGTTCCGACGCACGTGCGAAGTTGGTCATCGTCGATATTCGGCTTACAGCTACTCGATACATCGAGGAAGTTCTTCAGGAGCATGTAATGCCTTATTCGGGGTTCATTGGACACGATTAATCCCTCCTCATGCACGATAATGCACGCCCACACGTTGTAAATTTTGTAGAGAAATATCTGGAAGAGGTTGAAATACAAAAATTACAGTGGTCAGCTCGTAGCCCGGACTTAAATGAGCATGTGTGGTGCATGCTCAAAAGAAAGATAAAGTCCAAACCGCCACGAACTCTAAGCAGCTTCGAAATGCAGCGCTGGCCGCTTGGGACAGCATACCACAAGTTGATGTCAGAAACATCATTCAAAGAATGCCAGATCGAATGCAGACGTTTATCAAGGCTAGAGGAGGAAACACCCGATATTAAAACTGATGGACAATAAAGAAACAGACTTAATTTTTAACTTTGTAGTCTTTTTAAAGTGACATTGGAAAGATATTAATTTTAGTGAAAACATGTTATCTTGAAAAGAAAAATTTTGGTGAAGTAAACATTAAATTTCTACGTTCTAAAACTATTAGAGACACTTGTTGAATCCATCTACCCTTAATTTACTGTTAAAAATACGCTTCAGCCTTCGCCTAACCTACATATTTTGTAGACTTACCATGAATACATATTAATACATTATACAAAATACAAAGTTTTTATTTGCATGAAACACAGTTGATAGGGTCTTAATTAGATATCTATAATGTACATGTGCTTAGTCTGCTCGCAGACGTGCAAATATTTAAAACAAAAAATATATATAAGTAAAACATTATTAATAATATCATCATCATCATCATTACAGCGTTTCACAAGTTCACTGTTGAACATAGGCCTCCCCCAAGGAATGCCACAAAGCACGGTCCTGAACCACCTGCACCCATCGACTTCCTGCATGTCTTACCAGGTCGTCACTCCATCTAGTGGGAGTCACCCATTTTTTTACATGGGGAAATGCCTACGTATACCCGCCCCGTGGGGGCAAGAACGGGTTATGACTCGGACTCGCACCGACTAAAACCCCATCGTGTTCCACCTTCGTCGCATCTTGGCAGGGCTACGGAAACGCTATCGCATACATCCGTGGCCCCTCAAGCATTGCGTCAGAGTCGCAGAAGTAAGGGCGAGTGGTGCATCGCCATACCACCACTCCTCTTCCTCCGCGACTCCACCTCGACTGTAGCGGTAGGGAGAGAGGGCACCCCTATCGCCGCAGCCCACTGACACAAATCCGAAGAGGGTTCACCAAGCCCACTCGGAGTGCCTCCTCGACCCGGCCCTACACCTCGGGCGAACCATGTGGGTTCCTCTTAGTTCGCCGCGGGTGACCAAGCAACGCCTACTAAGCAGCTAAGCACCCCCTCCACGACAAGGCGGTAACCCGTTTGGGAGAGACCCCTACGTAGCAAGTACTGTTACATTTATTTATTTACGCTACATTTATTTTTGTCACCTTACAAAGGCTTAAAATGGGCGGACTGTTCCATTGCCTCGTTGTTACATTGTCTGCCGGTCAACTGGGTTGACTGAAGTGTTGAGTGTTGCAGCATAGACTTAGAATATATACTGGCATAGTTGGCAGGTGCAGACCAATATTGGAAAGTATAATCGTAACTGCCCCGTAGACAAACTGATGATTCTCAATGTCCCATAATCGTTACTGAATAGTTAGTCAGAATTTCCCCTTTTTAACTTTTACCGCCAAGTGTCGCATGGCAGAAAAATTTCTACAGCCAATTTTTATATTACTCACCGAGAGAAATTCGGAAACTTGAATATTCATTTGTAAAAGCCTCTTTACAAATTATTTAGAATATTAAAAATCAAGCACTATATACTTTATTGCCGTAAACCAACTAGTTCAAACATTATAGTATAAATTTAATGAAAGATTTTAACGTTTAACGATTTCGGAACTTTTACCAACATGGCATTTCTTTAGATGAAACACAGATGTGGTTTTTCTTTTATAAAAAATGAATACAGCGCCCACATTGTTATTTCCCATTCTCCAACTTTCAGATATTACTGGCTATCCTTTTTAAATTGGTTAAGCACTCGGCCATTTCCCTAGAGGCTGGAGTCAATAGGGGAAGAAGCAAAAACTGCACTAAAGAGTACGTTGGAGACTACAAAACGTGCATACAGCTCACAGTTTTATAACTAAACCAATTTGTATTCGGAATCCCTAAGCTACGGAACCGAGACCCGCACGAAGTATAAAACAGCTATCTCGAACGATACACATGTTATCGCATTAATGACATCAAATTCAGATGTATTTTCAGCAGGTACAAAAAACCAACTAAGAATCCAGCAAGGAAGTGACCGTGTAGTAGGAATATCCACTGCACCATAACGTCTTGTAAGTATCGTATGAGGCGACAGAGGAAATAAAGCAGAACAACATAGTAGCAATAAAACAACTGCGCTGTAAACTTGGCTGCTGCCTGTAACTATGGCAACAATGAAGCTGTAAAGCATACGGTAACGGCAAAGAAATTTTAATCGCATTTGAAAAACGGGCCATCGCAAAATGAAAAGAGGTTGTCTATGTACTACATTATATAGGAGTAGTAGTGAGTATGATATTGATTTATATATATTGTTAAGTTGTGTCATTAAATAATTTATAAGAATGGACTACATATATCTCTCTAAGCGTAATATTGGCCAAGGATCATACTTTGTGGCAATATATCAGGTAGGCTTAAGTTGAGCAGTGGACTTGTGATGGGGCTGTAATGATGATGATGTATAAAAATGCAAATTTGTTAGCCTATGATATAAGTTGTGAGTTTTATAAAAGCCAAATAACAAAAAGAAAAAATGCGTTATCAAACAGCATGACAGAAAAAAGTTTAAAATTATAAAATAAATAGAAAATGATCCTCTATATATACCTTTATTAAGGGTTCTAGCATCAATTATGTGCACCTGACGTAATCATTGCATACGTTATGCACTTTGAGGGAGATTTCCCCACAAAAAGAGAAAAACCGAATATGCTGAACTGTATCGAATTCAATGTCAACAACAAGACGGACAATGCAAGGGTCGTTCTAACTAATACTGCCGGAGTAGAAACACCAATACGAACAAATATCGGGGAACTAGTTAACGATAGTGCTGTTCCGGCTAGTTACCTTTATCGCTTCCGCAGAGACTTGCCAGCCTAATATATAAAAGCCCAGTGGCAATTAACTAGTTTAGCTGAAGAAGTACTCATGGTTGAAAGAATGTAATATTAATGATACTATTTCCTAAGAAAATTAGCACGATAATTGATAGATAATGATGATTTTACCAATCCCGACCTGTACAGACATTTTATATGCGTCTCATAAATTAAAATTTGCAGGCAATTTATTTATGTTATGTTACAAGGTTCTCGAGTGGCAGCATTGTACACCGGTAGGCGAAGTGTCAGGTGGCCTCCCACTAGATTGAGTGATGACTTGGTAAGACATGCAGGAAGTTGATGGGTGTCGGTGGCTCAGGACCGTGCTTTGTGGCATTGGGGGAGGCCTATGTTCAGCAGTAGACTTGTGAAAGGCTGTAATGATGATGATTTTGATAGTGAACTACTATAAACGAGCTCGTGCTGACGTGCAGTTAAATTTTTTATACCTTAGGATTTTCATACGCGACCTGACATATCTAAAATAAATGCACAAATACAAAAACATCCAGTCACGAAACAATAATTTTTAAGTCATACAAATACATATCCCATACGTTATACAAATCCACGGTACCGCGTTGTTGCTGCCAAATGCTAGATAATGCGCTACTGGTCCCATCGGAATATGGGAGTGGGGGAACAGAGTTCATAATATACTGATTTTGCGCACATACTCCGGCACTATAATCCTGCCTTGCGCGGATTGCTAGCCTCTTGACACCATTTTTTATATCAAAACAAATAAATAATAATATCTGTTTGTGATGTCAAAATAACTGGTTTTTACTGAATATGAAAGTATATACCTACCATACCTATAACAAAATAGAAATAATTTTTAAATTTTTTGTACGTCTGTGTGTCTGTTTGTTTTGGATAGTCTCCGATTTAATGTGGATTTTGACTGTCAGCTAGCGAATGTTATTATAGACAAAAAATTAGGGTTCGCGCAAAAAAAAAACATGAAATCCAACGTAATAAAATCCCTAGCAGTCGAAGTCGCGGGCAATAGCCTGTTAATGCATAAAATAAAATATGGTTATAAAATTAAAAAGGGGGAAGAAACCAATAGGCCGAGGGTGAGGTCAAAAGGAAAGAAACCGGTGGAAAATGAGGATGAAATTGAGAAACAACACTAAAGGCTCAAATAAGGAAGGTGTATTTAGGAGTTCCAGTCACTTCGAATGACCAGAAAGGCTGACCGGGATTAACCTGTCCAATACAACAACGTGTCGGAAAACTCGTGAGCCAGGACTAGATATTTTATCTTTTTTATATGCTCGGACATTTACAAGTTTCCCAAATAAAAATATCCTAAAATGTTACCTGATATTTGGCTTTTTCTGCCGGTTGTTCATAATGATACTCGGTTCTAGTACGTCCTGGCAGGATCAATTTCGAGTACGGCTTCCTTAGGAAGTACCCATAGTAAAATCTTCTCTGTACAAGTGTGTTCTTCATATCACGGTTCTTATGTAGAATTTTTTTGACTAGCCTGGGTCAGAAACCTTGTAAAGTGCCAAACAAGCCGAAATTACATGTTTAGGGAACTCACTGAAATAGCATCAAGTATGAGAGGTGTAGACTACGACAAAGCTATCACCGAAATTTATTGGTCATAGAAGCAAATTAGACGATTCCAACAACAAAACCCTAATTCAAAGGTACTCGAAAAGTAGTCAGTAAGTGTCCTTATTTAAGGGGATATAGTAAGTCAGCTCAAATTCTAATTTCGCCCTCACTTCCCCGCGCGTCGTATGCTATGTACCGACATGTTTGTAATCACTAATACTGTAAGTAGATAGGTCGTTAGATACTTATTTCATTAGGTTTATCATATTTATGCCTGATTTTTATCGCCAACCCAGTCGCTTCTTATTTTTACCACGGTTATTTCCCATTTTAATTTTACGTCGTCCTGTTGCGTTATGTGTATTCTGATCGTAAGCGACACAACTTCTCCCTTCAAAAGCCTAAGCGATACTAACGGGGCGACAGGAATCAAGCTTCAAGATGCCGATAGTTTAGGTAATTTCTTTTTACAGTGAAAATAATGGTATTTTAAAAAAAAGTAAATAATATAAGCACTGCTTTATAGTTAGTTCATTTAGTCTGCAAAGTTTCATGATCTTATTTAAAGTATTTTATGAATAACAGCGGTTAATTGTCCAGTTTGGAGGTAACTTTGGATTTTTTTTCTATCGAGAAAATTTTACGGAATCATGTTTTCGTCTAACATAGTCCTTAACATTAATCCTCAACTTTACCATACATTTATTTCAAAATTAATGCTGCAATACTTTCGGCATAACGGAGGATCTTGCTAAGCCATTTGAGGTTATATTTTCCCTTAAAGGTTTGTGGAACCTCCCTTGTGTTTCTTTCTCCCTCCATACTGCTCGTTGCTTAAAAATAACGAGGTATATATACCCCTTATCAAAATACATTGTGACCAGACTACTTTACCTTACGTACCTTACTAAAATATTTCATGAATTTCCATGAAATCTGCCGCTTATACTAACCTTAGCCCCTAACACAAGTTAGTAAATGGTTTCAATAGGAACACTAGTTATTGTCAATTGCGTTGTTTGTTTTCATTAATTATTTCAATAAAACTATTTTTAAATAAACAATAAATTTGATAAATTCATTCTTCGATATAACTTTTTTAGGATCCAATATAATAATGTCCTCCAGACCGAATTTCGGTCACTGAGGTCAGTCTTCAAAGTAGACCACCCATCTGCACAGGACAGGATCATAGTGGCCAATTGTGTGCGCAAGCTCAGGTGCACTCTCTATTCCCACATACTCGTAGTCCGATGGGACGGTAATTTGACACGACCAGAGATTGACCGCTAAATTCCTGACTACTACCGGACTACTACAGAGAATTTCTCACAGAAAAAGCTATATTTGATTTTGGTTCGATCCGGGATGCGAACCCGGATACTCATGTTTAGCAATCGCGTTTACGATCACTAAATTATCGATGCAGTCAAAAAAGATTTTACCGTCTCGTTGGCCAATGTATCGTACATGATACATTATTAAATTACGTCATACATGATAGAGCCATTCCACAGCTATATTATGTGTGTAGTACGAATGGGTAGGATAAACTGGGAAAAGACTACGCTCCCACAGCGTGAAATTTCAACACCCGTATGCTTGGCAGTGGTACACATATGTCTACTAATAATTTATGAGGGCGAACCCGACAAAAAAAGGTCTTTCATAAAAAATTATAACAAAGTTATACTGAAATGTATAATACAGACATAGACAAAGACATACTCTTTAATTTGGTACCATAATCTGTCAATTTCGAACTAAAAATAAACATAAAAATCATTCTGACGTAATGGCTTCTTACACCAGTAGGGCGTGGTTGTGCGTGAGCTATTGCTGAGTGATTTCTCCGTTTTTCTGTGTGTTTTTGACATAAAAAGGTGAGTTTTATACTTTTGTAGATATATAATTTGTGGCATGAAAAGTGAAAAGTAAGTGCCAAAAATACTTCGAAATCGAGAAGGCCCATTTTAGCGGTTGGGGCAAAAATGTGTTATTTTTTCAATTCTCATTTATTTTTAGTGTAAAATGTATCTAAAAATAGTTTTATAACATATTTCAAGTAACTTGCCGTTGTATTAATTTCAATTTCACGCTTTGCTGTTATGTTTCGTATATAGGCATTTTAATTTAACCTCAGTGATGACAACTTTACATTTTTAGTCCAGCTTAGACGTATGTATCCATGAGCCATAACATCCACAAGTGAACTGTGTTTTCGTTTAACACCCGTATTCTATAAAAAAGTTCGTCATCTGATGTCGGAGGCCATGAGGTCTGACTAACATTTCCCATAGTGACCTCTTAAATACGAAGTCCATTCTACCTAGAATGACCGATATGAAAAACATAGTTAAGGAAAATTTAGTACTATCGTACAACAAGGAAAACTTATATAAGTTAAATAACAAAGAGTTATATTTCTGTAGACAACTACTTTTGCTTGAATTTTTCTTACATTTTTATGACAACCCAGAAGCACACTTCCTGCTTTATATTTTATTACGCTCGTAACGTAACCAGGACGAAATGAAAATTTTGAAGTAATAACTGAAATAAATTTTCTGTCTGAGAAATGAATGAGGTACGAGAGCCGGGATCAAATGATAAAGCGGATAGATATTAAAATGACGTTCAAATGAAGCAAAGTAAGTGTCCTCGTCAAACGGATACGCCTCGACGAGCACTTGTCGTTACTACGTGAGCGTTTCTCGACGAATGAGACCTCGGATTAGTTGTGATGCAATTTATAAGCTTTCGATTTTACGAAACTAACAAATTTATTTGTTGAATAACGTGTATACATTTAAGTAACTTTTTTAATATTAAATTAAACATATACTTTCTTAGTACAATGGAACTAAATACTTTATATGTGTTTATAAGACTTTAGGTGATAATAGCAGAAATAAATTAAACATCGATCATACATATCGAGGGAAGAAAGGATGGGTGTGTGAGTTCCTGAACGCCTTCCTGTAAGAATTATGAATAAATTGATTTACCAGCTCCAAGTGTCACATTAAAACATTGACGAAGACTAATGTATACTTCCACAGAAACTGCAGGAGTGACGACCAGGTGTGTTTAACCTAATAAAAACTCCATTTCAAAAAAAATATGTTCCACTGACTAATATCAATATTTTCAAATTAATTTTTAAAAATAATTAAATAAGAAAATTTTTTTTGCAATCCATACTTTATGGACGTACTTTATATACGTCATAGACGTTCCTTTTCTTATTTGAATCACATGGTACTGTCCTATATCGTCCCGTGGATGTCGTAAGAGGCGACGAAGAAAAACAAACCAGTAGATGGGCAGCAGCGCCTTACTAATAACAAAAAAAATAAAAGGTGTGGTTGCTAACCTGCAAGCGTGGCAACTATGTATGGTAAATGTATGAAGGAATGAGGTAATTTATTGGAGAGACCTATATCCTGCAGTTGACTTTTGTTTGGCTGTAACGGTAATGGTAACAGTAATATATTTAATACATACGTAAACACTCACGCCTGTCACCCAGAGGGGTAGGCAGAGACTACGGACTTCCATTTGGCACGATCCTGATATACCTCTTTCGCCTCCTTTACATCCATATATCTACGCATACATGCTCGTCGGTTAAGGGTACTTCTAACGTGGCCATTTTCAAAATATATTTCTTAATAAATAAGTCGTTTACATTACAACACAGTCACAATATCTCTGCACCTCGCTGGAATGCGATGCCCCTCTCGCGTCCCCCTCACCACGCCACACTCGCTCCGATCGCGTCGGTATGGTTAGCATCTCGTTGTTTATAGTCATAATGAACAGTATATTACTAGTAATTATTACTATAAGTAATTATTAATTAATAATTGCACTTTTATTATCATCATCATTACGGTCACTTATGTCGCAAAATAATAAATATTTTAGTAATAATTTAAGACAATGATTTTAATAAAAATTATATTTTTTGAATGTTAAATAATAATAATAATGTCCTTCAGACCGAATTTCGGCCTCGGCGGCCCGCCTCAACAGAGACTAGCCATCGGCGCAGGACAGGATTATAGTGCCCAAGTGAATGCGCAAGCACAGGTACACTCTCTATTCCTTCACTCTCATAATCCGATGGGACGGTATAAACCGACACGACCGGAAAGATATCAGGCGCAGGACCAACGGCTTTACGTGCTTTCCGAGGCACGGGGGTGAGACACCACCAACTTCCTGACTCCGGGCAGCTACTGAGTATTTCTTGACAGAAAAACTCAATAATTGATTTTTTGGCCCAACCCGAAATTCGAAGCCAGGACCTCATGATCAGCAGTCGCACTACTACAGCCACTAGACCAACGAGGCAGTTACCACACCGTACCGTGAATGTGACGTCATCGAGCGAAGTACGGAGATAATGTGACCGAGTTGTGGTTATAATCTTTTTAAGTCGAACGCTTCTTCTTTAAACTTATACCACACATTCATCTTTAAAACACTTCCAACCCTTAAGTTGAATGCGGTAACAGAAACTCCTTTCTTCATGTGGTTGAAATTACGTCGTTAACTTTATGAGTTACTGTGTAGTAATTTTCATACTTCTCAATTGACTGTATAGATTTTTGAGCTCGTTTCTAATATAAGGCGATATTACATTTTAATATTTATTAAAAAAAACACATGTACAGATGGTGACCTTGCAAATATAATTAAAAAAAGAAGTGACTTTATTCGCCAGCTTGTAAAAATGTATTGAACATTAGTCTCCCTATGTAAAAAGGTTTAGCCTTATTTGATCGCAGTACTAAACATTTCGAACCTTTGATACTGCTGCCCGTCACCGATCATTTACATTTGGCTTTATGTCGAGATGGTATCGGTGGCAATAATCAATGAGATACGATCACACTTACTCTTCCTATAGTTATCTTTTACAATACCCAAGGGAGAAAATTGGGCCATGCATTCTATAACGCCACCACCACTGAGCAAAAATAAGTAATTTTAGAAGAACTTAATTCAATTTTACTGTAGTGTACTGTACGTGGTAAAGCCATATATATTAGTAGTTTAGTTGTAGAACGAATGGATCGGTTCTACTAAGAAAGGACCACGCTCTCACAGAACACCAGCGTAAAATAGCAGCTGTGAGTGAGTTTAGAGAACCAGAGACTCCTTTTACTGGAAATGAGGCATTCCATATAAGTCCTCATGGGTGAAAACGCATCTGCATTTTGATTTGTAGTCGAGAATAGATATAAATATCTATAGGCCACAGCAACTACATCAGATGGACTGTGTACTCGTTTGTCACTTTAATCCTATAAAAAACTTAAATAGTTTTATACCAAGGTGTACATCTTAATGTAGATATTACGCTCTCTCATCAGTGCATCCACCATTATGTAAGAAAACTAGAATGCTCAATTACCGCTATCAACGATTCTATTTCCCAGGACAACAACCTGTAGCTCTCTTTTCTTGGAGTTTTTTGCGTGTGTTTTATATATCTAGTGCAATTTAAATTGCACAGTTACCGTGTAGTGGCGACTATGAATATCCACTACCCCCACACCACCCCGTGGGTGCCGTAAGAGGCGATAGAGGGACACAAATTAGGAGATGGGCAGCAGTGTCTTGCTAACAATGACTAAAAATAAAAAAACTGCGGTTGCCAACTCATTTGCCAAGCGTGGCAGCTATGGAAACTGTCCTCCTTATAAGGCAGTTTATTGGGGAGGTCTATGTGGACTTTAATGGGTAACGGTAGATGGCACAGTTCAAGCAATATTGGAGGTATACCCACTGGTATAGAGTAAGTCCATTGATACAGGAAACCAGACTGGAAACAGATATTACACATCAGTAAATAAGTGATAGATTATTATAATGATTTCTTAAATTTACGCGAACACTACACATTGAATAAAACTAAATTTACGGAATTTATCGCGTTTAATTAAAGTAGTTAATTAAACGCGATGAAATCCGTAAATTTTGTTTTATTCAATGATAAATTATTCTTCATCATCATCAGCTTGTAAGAAAGAGTCCACTGCTGGAAATGGGCACCTCCCTATGAAGGGAGAATGTGCTTTTATCGGCACGCTTTGTAGATGGATTGAAGATCACAATATGAATGAATGAATGAATGAATGAATATACTTTATTGTACACCACAAACAAATGTACAAAGAACATAATAAAGAGCAGATTACATGTACACTTTGACGGCCTTATCGCTTCATAGCGATCTCTTGCGGGCAACCAAAAGTGTAAAGGAATAAAACAGTGAACAATAATAGACTTCTTACTCTTTTGGGGCTGATGCTGCCATCAATTAGAAGTCATTAGTTTTTTCTGGAATTTCTCATAGTTCTCTTACATCTTCCACCATCACTACATGGACTGATTTTGAATCTTCTTTGAGGAAACCTTTGTAGCGAAGAAACCAGAATATGTTATATTTTTGGTCATGGCTAAGAATTGCTTGTGACGGACGAAACGACAGCGCTGCCACATATTTAATTTTCTTCAGTACAACCTCTGTGTGGAATAGTTTACCACCGGTGATTTTTCCAGACCGATACGACCTAGGGACTTTCATGAAAAGAGCTTCCTCCCTTCTAAAGGGCCGGCAACGCACCTGCAATTTCCCTGGTGTTGCGGTTGTTCATTTGCGGCGGTAGTCACTTAACATCCGGTGAACTGTGTGCTCGTTTGCCCCCCTTGTATTAATAAAAAAAAACTTTTTTTCCAAAAAAAGTGGTGAAGGGGATGCTCTTTTTTAAACTACCCATTAATGAACAGCTTTCAAAAAACAACACTTGGATATTTGTAACGGTCTTCTCAACTTAAGAATAAGAAACATGTTTCCAAGGAAAAAAAATAGTTTCAATGAACTTCTTAGTAAAGCTACTAGTTTCAAAAACTTATTTAAAGAGAAAATTTCTCAACTAAAAGTAATCAGAGCAGAAATGTAGCTCAACTATAGGTACCTACCTGTTCCTTCTCAATCTTAGAAACCGTGTTGTTACGTTTGTAATTATTTGGGTCCATATGCTTGATAATTTCAGGAAATGGAGAAGAGTATTAGATTATAACAAAAAAGAAGGGAAGGCTCTCTTTAAATTATGTACTTGTTTACTTCTCGATCTTAGAAACCGCGTTGTTACTTCTGTAAATATTTGTGTCCATATACTCGATAATATCAGCAATACGGACAAGAACATTGGACAATAACAAGAAAGAAGGAAAAGCCTCCCTAACTTACCCCAATTGTCTCCTCTAGTGCGCCTCATATGTAAAAATTTTTGCTGTAGTGTGCTGGAGGTATAGCACACTAATTATTAACTATATAAGCCACCAAGCCTACTGAAGAGTAAAATTAACATGTTTTTTAGTTCCACCGACATTCAGAAGAAAATCTAGAATTTAGATCGTGTATTCTTTAGTGAAGCGTCGTAACTGGGGTAGTGTGACGACTTGAAATTTAAAAACATGAGCGGACAGAAATACTATACCCGCAACGAATAGCTGTTAACAATTAGCTTATATTTCTAAGTTAAAGGAAGAATAGTGGTTTGGTTGTTAGAAGAACCATATTATATTTCATTTTCATTATTTGCGCCACGCATTACTGCATGAACTTTATTAGTTTATGATGGCATTCGATAGATTTCCTCCAAAACCTCCCGTTGCAGCTACTCAAGCAGAAAAAGTAACATCGGGAGAAAATTTTGCAATGGTTCAATATTATATTAGGTCGGTGATGGTGTTGGTTTTAGTAGCGGTAGTAATAGTGACTGCAGTAGCGCAGCCTCCATAGAAACCGAGAAGCCGAGCTTGCCCTATCAAACTGCGCAATACAATAATATCAGCTAATAAAATAACTCTTAAACTATTTCAAATTTCCTGCGGGCTCCTCTGTTTTACACAAGTCATGACCTTATAGCCTTATTATGTAACGTCAACAATTGGCAGATTGCTTTCAATTCAAAATACACTGATTCGTATTCTCTTTGTCTCAAAGTTTGAGCAATTAGTCGCCTCTCTTTTGTACATTGTTTGTACTTTGTTCATGCTTTTTTTTGTTCATGTATTCCGTGTTATTTTAATAATTACGAAATATGGTCTTGTTTCGACGGCGCTGCGCGGAATCGAACCTACGATTCGTCGGCCAGCAGTTAAGAAGTGTATATAGTATAAAAGCGTGTGTACATTCACACGTGTAAGAATGTATGTTCGTGTGAAATGTACAAGAGTCCCCTAAATATTGTATTGTATGTAAATATCTTTTTCTTTCGCTTCAATCAAACCCAAATGGCTTTTTCAAAACCATCGAAGGTATGCAATTGCTGATATGTCGTATAATCTATCTAGTAGTAGAATGCCTTCTGTGTGATTTGTTAAACACATCCTCGACAGCACTGAATGTGAAACTGAAGGGTGGATATAGATCAAGATTGGTGTATTTTTATAAAACTGCTAAAAACAACAAAACCATATCTTGGGCTTGCCCTGGTTTAGAGCCCTAGATTCAACACTGAATGACTGTGGGAGGAATTAGTTATTAATTTCCCAATGTTTATTAATCAATTTCCTCAAAGCAATGCCGGATTCCTTTAATTAATAGAATAAGTTACTCTTAAGCTTACTGATTGATTATAAAGAATGTTCCAGCGACATTTATTCTACTGCGAACCATCGTTGTAAATTATATTATACAGTGAAATATCACATATTGTTTAATATTGCCACAATACGATGATTATAAGCCGTCGTTTGTAGTGAAAGTGATTCGTATAAGCATTGGAATAATGAAATATTTAAAAATGATATATTAATTTTGTTTCACAACAGTACACCCTGAAATTATAGCATAGCTTAACTTTTGACATGAAAACTAAGTAGTTCTGTATCAGGAAAAGGCAGTCACATGTGCATAAAACATTATCCCACTCGGCTCTCTCACTAAAGCGTCTTGGCGGGCTCATAAATCTTAGAGAACATAGCGCCATCTAAGTTTGTTACACAAGTAATCCACAAGGGCATTAGTAGAAAGATTACAGAACGTTTAGTTTCAGACAAAACATAATCATGTGAACAGGAATTTCATGTGCGACACTGCAATAAATTTAATTTTAAGTTTAAAAACAATATTTGTCTGACATCAAAATAGAAGGAAGTTCTTCAAACTCGAATTCGGTATACAATACATTATTTTGGTATATATATAAGGCAATAACTTGGTCGATTGTGAACTGGGTTTGACGATTCTTTTGTAAATAAGTTATACTTCAGGACATCCCATATGTAATTGGAAAAAATATTCTGTGGATAGTCTCAATATCAAACAGCCGCCGTGGCCATAAACACTTTTTTTTATAGAAGAGGGGGCAAACGAGCATGCGACTCACCCGAAGTTAAGTGACTACCGCCGCCCATGATCGACCGCAACACCAGGGGAATTACAGATGCGTTGCCGGCCCTTTAGAAAGGAGTAAGCTCTTTTCTTGAATTACAGTGCCCAATCGTATTCGCAAACACAAGTCCACTCTTTATTCCCTCACTCTCATAATCCGATTGAACAGTGATCTGACACGATCTGAGAGATCAGGTACAGGTCCAAGACTTTAACGTGCTTTTCTGGGCAGGGTGGTGAAACACCGCCATAATGACTCTGGAGCGAGAAAGACAAATCCAATAACTAGTTTTGGTCCAAAGCGGAGTTCGAACCCAGGTCATGTGACCCATAGTATGTACTATGGGATCACATTAACGACCACTATAGCAACAAGTCAGTCGAAACGTCCAAGTCTGAAATCAAACCGAATAAATTAAAAACTTAAGAAATAGTGAATTTCCTTCGATATTTTATCCTCCGCCGAAATAATAATATTATATGTTTAAAGTGAGTATCTGTGTGTCCGTCTGTGTTGTCATATCTTTCAAATAGATGAACCGATTTAGATTTAGATTATTTTTTTGAAAGGTGACTTGATCGAGGGAGTTCTTAGCTACGATTCAAGAAAATCTTTTCAGCCATTTGGAGATCATCAGCTTTTTTGTTTCGGGAGAATTTTAAATTTAAGTTACAACAATTACCACGGTATCTACCCGCAAATGTTGCTGCTCTCAAATACGTTGCTATTATTCAACAACAACATTATACAATTTAAAAGTTTACGTTGAAAACATAGGATGAATTAAGAGTGATCCTGTATTCACATCCGTACGTGCCACCTGCAAAAACCGAAGGATCGTCCATTGTTCAAACAATAATATATTCTGTATGTTCTCACCCCGCATGTGTTTTACCGCTTGCTTGTATTATATAAAGACGGTAAAAGTATATTTTATTTTTATGTTTACGGTCCTCAACCCTTACCTATAAAATAATGCCGTTTGATGTTTTTATTATTTTACGCATATTTTTATGACCCTCTCTAAGCCTTTTCTCCCACAATGTCCAGTAGTCAGAGTGAAATTCACTACTACTTCCCAAGGATAAGGTTTCTATTACTCAAATAATAGGATTTCGTTTTTATTTGGGTAATTATTACACATTATTTTATTTGGGAACCGATGGGGAAGAAAGGTTCTCGACTGGCAGCCTCGTACCGGTAGGTGTAGTGTAGGGCGACCCCCCACTAGATGGAGTGACGACCTGGTAACACATGCAGGAAGTCGATGGATGCAGGTGGCTCAAGACCTTGCTTCGTGGCATTACTTGGGGGAGGCCTATGTTCAGCAGTGGACTTGTGAAAGGCTGTAATGATGATGGTGATGATGATGAATTATTGCACAGAGTTATTGTCACGAATTCGTAATGAAGACAGAGCACCTGCGAGTAGATTTGTGGCGCTATTACTTACGCAGTTAAAAGCTTCGGATATTTTTTTTTATAGAAGAGGGTGCAAACGAGTATGCGGCTCACCTGATGTTAAGTGACTACCGCCGCCCATGATCAACCGCAACACCAGGGGAATTGCAGGTGCGTTGCCGGCCTTTTAGAAAGGAGTAAGCTCTTTTCTTGAAGGTCCCCAGGTCGTATCTGAAGGTCCCCAGGTCGTATCATTTTGTATGGAATCACTAATAAACTACTTCGTGTTTCCTAATTATCAAATAACTATGTGCCAATTATATTGAATATTTATTTATTTACACTACATTTTATAATACAATATTGATTATTATAATCATAAAACAAAATTTTAAAAATAAATATTTAAAATTACAGTCATACTCCCCACGGTATAATGCCGAGAAAGCTGGCTTTGAGCGAGAAAAGAAAAATGTATGTCATTAAATGAAAATATTTTTATCAATAAAGTCATTTTTAAATTATTTAATGATTATAATCTAATTTAATTTACTAAATAAAACCGACTCAGTTTTGAGACAATAAGAAAAAATTAATTTCAGTCAACTCAGCAATTGATAAATAATTGTGAAACGGAGTTAATTAAATAATTCGCCTCACGGTCGTAATCAATGTAAGTTATAGTAACTAATTGCGATGTAAAACTAGTCCTTAGCTACGATAACGCACTTGCATTTTGATTCTTAGGGATTTTGATTACATTTATACAGTTCCGCTTCTATGGCCGCGTACAGCATCGTAAGATGGTAAAAATGCGTCATAGCGTGCTTATCTCTGCTAAAACGCTTTCATCTGCCACACAGAGCGCTGCATAACAGAAAAGCGATTATATGCTCACGGTAAAATATTTTCCTTCAGTATTTTGCAATCAACATAGACAGATCCTTTTATCCATAATATCCATGTGGTAATATTATTATTACGCTTCTTACAGAAGAAATAGAAAAACTGGAATGTAATAAACGCGAACGCAAACGACAGTAGATCGACCACCTTCGGTGAAATAGAAATTTCGTTAGAGAATACCGAACATAAAGATACCAATATTAAATTTAAAGAGCATTTTCAGATGAATATTCAAAATTTTTACAAAATTGCAGAGGTATTACGACCAGGGTCACAGAGATAAAATCTGTTTCCACATTCTCTCGATGATTGCATGCGAAATGATGTCCATGATTCGTTTGCAATCACACAGTCGTCGTCAAGGCTGGTCCGCGTACAGCGCTGAACGCGGCAGAACGGCGTTGACCGAAAAAATCTGTAAACACACTTATACAATATTTTCCTTTACCGACGCGAACCAGGTAAATTATAACTTAAAATTGCTATTAAAACAATTTCATAAAAGCCAGGAGCGACCGAATCAGAGTTCCTCTGATATTGAATAATTTAGAGAAAGCACTTAGCCCCGAAGTTAAAACGGCTCCACGGTGACGAATGAAAACATCATGAAGAAATTTACATGTCTGAAAAATTTAAAAAATAATCGAAGATAATATGTGAAGTCCGCCAAAACGCATTGACTCAGCGTACCACGCTCCTACATAATACCAACTTGAAATAGCAGCTTCATTTTGCTGTGTTTCATAATATGGTGAGTTTAGAGAATCGGAGTACGCTTTTACTGGAATATTTCATCGTATATACACTTTCATCATTACATCTTACAGTCCTAGTACAGCTCTAACCAAATTTCTATTACAGGAAATGCTGGACATTTTTTCATCCTTAGCCCTTTACTAAGCCCTTCCAGTATAAATGAGGCTACTGCAATCTATGGCCACCTACAGCTAACTTCAAATAAAGAAAACTGCAGATTTGATGTTACTTCTGTAGACTATTCCAGATGGAATTTCTCATAGCCTCTAATTAAACCGACTCCGTATACCGCTCAGACCGGATGACAGAGATGCACATACTTAATATTTGGCGGTAAAAATATAAGAGAATCCGTAGTGGTAGGTAACACCAACTTACTGATATCAATAGAAAATAATATAAAACTGCAGTTGTCAATACGCCTGTCAAGCGTGGCAACTGTGGCAAATATCCCCACTACGAGGCAATCTGTAGGGAAGGCCTATATTCAGCAGTGCATTTTTGATGGCCAGTATTGAATAAATAAATAAATTGTTTTTGTAACTTCCTATAGCCTTAAGAACTAGGCGTATTTCTAACTAGGAGTACTTCTGGGTACGTAGCACCTTCTCATTTGTTTTTGCGGCCTATCAGCAGAGCGTGCGCTGCACTGTTCTAGTCAGAAAGGAACGAGAGTCAGTGTAATTGCAGGCTGTGACGCAGTCCATTCAGTCTTCGAAAGTGATAACACAGCTTTCTTTGGTTCTAATTAATTCTTTTTTTTAAATATTAGTAATCCTATTAATTACATCACTAATATTCTCTTTAACCACTCCTGGTAAGCTGAAAATGCTTGTGTTAGGAGTGGTTCACGACAGCAGTCGAATGGTGGATTCGAACCCGCGACCTTTTAAGTTCGCGGCCGCACCCTGCCACTAGGCTACTGTCAAAGTAAAAAAAGTAACAAAATAAAAAAACAGTACAAAAGTAGTTGCAACTGTACTTTTTGCAGATCTAATTTTATTGACAAAAAAATAGCAATTTGTTAAATAGATTCGTTTTTATCCTCGGTGTATTATACGTAACATTTTCTGTTATAAATATATAGTGCACACAGCACACACAAAGCTATGCGCTCCTACCCGATCGTAAATATTTTAATTTCGTATGCTTTATTTGATAAAATACACGAAACTTACATAGATTTAAATAATTTTAGCCAGTAATTGGCGTATCAATTGTGTTAGTATGAGTTTAAGTTGTGAGTTAATTGAGTTAAGTGAGTTTAAGCAAAAATGGAATTAACGCTATAAAATTTTAGGGCTATGACTTTTTATGATATTAAAAATTTACTCTCTTCGCAAAATTGCACTGCTCTTCTTCAAAATGCTCTTCGGAGGGAAGCACCTCATTTTAACACCATAAAGCCTTCGTTTGCAGAATTTGATTATTTCCGTGTTTCTTTAATAATAAACGTAATGAAATTCGTAAAAGTCGTACCCTCACCTGCAATCACTGAGGAAAATATAGCTTGTGTAAATGCAATGAGGCGACTAATAAAAGAAAACCTCCTCTCAGGTGATGAGGAGATTTGAGGACATTTGTGTATTGTTATGAGCCAAATTTAAAAAATTCATCAGCCTTCCGTATGAGTTTTTGAATGCGACAACAAATAAATAAATCAGTCAAGAAGCGTGGGCAATAAAACGACAGCGTTTTTTTTCTTCTGAACGGGTCCTGTCTGCACGATTACACTTGATTAACAAGAGATAGCCAATGTTAAGTACGCCATCATTTGTTTGTTTAGTGTTTTTTATAGTAAGGGAAAACGACCAAGAAGTAGCATTTTATCACATCATAACAACGCTTCGGCGCATACCGCGATCAAGGCAAAATCATGTTTTTAATTCTAAAAAAGTAATAATCGATATCCATCCCACTCAAAACCAAGACATCACACCATGCAATTTCGTTATTTTCATAAAAATCAAAGATTTGGTGCGTGCTTTGACATATACGGAGCCAGAGACCAATGGTCCTTATGTTCTCTAAAATGTTTTGAACGAACGAAAAAGTGTATATAGAGTATTGAGGAATACGTTGTAAAGCCGTAAATAATAAAAAATAATACACCCACATATTACGATTTATCATCCGTTCCTCACCTTTCCTTACCTTTACAGCCTTTACAAGAACGCTGCTGAACACAGGCCCCCCCAAGGGACGCCACAAATTAAGATCCCGAGCCAGGTGGACACTCCATCGTCGATCTAGTGATCGTAAATGCTGTTGATGGTCATGGGGTCCCAGGATAGAAATCCCGGGTCGGACCAAATTCAGTTATGGGGTTTTCCTGTAAAAAAATCTCAGTAATATCCCGTTGTCAGAACGTTATCGACGTTTCATCCTCGTTTCGCCTCTGAAAGCACATGAAGCCGTTGGTCCGGCCGGATTTCTCTCTGAATCTGGATTTCGTGTCGGATAATCATCCCCTCGGGCTAGAACAGTACACGTGTGCTTGCGCGTACACTCAGGCACTACATTCTTGTCCTGCGCAGATATCTAGTCGTTGAGACTGGCCGCCGTGTCCGATATTCTCTCTGGTGGACATTATAGTCTATCTAATAAGGAGTCGTCCCACTTTTCACTTACTGGCAAGAGGCAGCCACTCGCGAACATTTCTTCCCCAATATTGTGATTGTTTGAACATAATTTTGACGAATGTGTGATTTATATTAGTTAATGAATGCATCACTGCAGTCAATCTCTTTAGGTTTTTAAAGTTAATTTACTAATCTCGAAGCCGGAAAAGGAAACGAAACTCTTTTTCTTTAGACTTTAATCAAGTAGTGTCTACTATATTCTCAACTGAATTATACAAAAATAATGAATAAACGGAGTGAGCAAAGCTGGTACAAGTGCTTGTAGTGTAAATCACAAAGCTATAGCGGATTAGCTTTCCAATATATAATATTTACTTTTCAGTATTAAATTCAAACAAATACACAAAACGTGGTTGAATAAAAAAGCGGAGGATTATAATATTCGATTTATATTAGAATATGGAATTTCGGTTAGTATAATTGCAATCGGTTTTTTTAACCTTTTTTTATATAATGATGATGACAAACATCACACGGTCAACCCGATGACACGTGAATGCTGTGAGCTATAGACGTCTCTATCTATCTTAATTTCTGAATCATAGTGTAGATATGTTGTCACCACTATGAGCTATGATAAAATGCCTCATTACATTACGCCGAAATTCTTTCAGAGCATCTAGTCGTCCCATTCGTGCTACATCCTTATTATAGTTGCAGCGTGGCACTACCACGTTTATAACTTTATATAAAGGCTCGGAAAACTAAGATCCGCGAATAAAACCACTTTATATTCCTGTATTATTTTTAATATTAGACTGAAGTGACCTACTAAACTGGACACGGACGGTAACACATTCGAACTCTCAAGCAGAGAAAGAGTTTGCCACCTACCGTCGAAAGTTGAAAATTATAGAAAATTTTCTCTTCATTTTACTCCTTTCAACTTGCACCAAACCTCAACTCACCTTTCGAGTAGCAAGCCGCCAGTAAAACGACGCCGATCATAAAAATATTTGATTAGGCTCGTCGCCACGCCAATTCGCCATCTTGAAACTTTTATTTCGCGCACGCGTCGGTGTGAATTATTTATTGTAAAATATATATATATATATATATATATATATATATATATATATATATATATATATATATATATATATATATATATATATATATATATACATATATATAATAAAGCATAATTTTCGAAAAACATTATGTCGAGAGACAATGTACATTTTACGATGCACAATTCTTACATTTTAAGGCAAGGTGAAAAAATCATTTCTCTGTACTATCATATGACTGTTTTATGCATTTTATGGTCGTTATATCAATACGTTGCTCGCAAAGCGTAGTAAGCACAGAAACATATCACATCACTTGTACTTTATTTTTACTTTTTTACTCATTATTTACTGGTTTATCATATTTTAATGTAAAAATAAAGTAACATCATACTAATTCCCCACTGCTGGATATACTTAGGTTTTCTCTCATTTATGAATTCTTTTGAAAATTATGTGGTATGACAAATCTCAACGCTAAGTCTAGTGACATGTTCTCTCAATGTTGATTTCGTTAATTTTTATAGATAGACTATGGAACCGCCTCGGCTTCACCCGGGGGTTTCTGGATCTCGACAACAGCGCCACCTACCGGATTCAATTATGAATCTTCACCATCCAGGGACCCACTAAAATAACACTAAAATTTTTATTACAATCGGTGCAGCCCGCGGGACGATATGGGGTAATGAATTCTTGCTCCGCCACTACACATATTATATATAAATCTATTAATGTACGTTAGTCACGCTAAAACTCATAAAGTTCGACCGATTTTGATGAAAATTTTTTGTGTATTTGAATAAGTCCCTGAACGATTTAGATTCAAATTTGGACCCAAAATCAACTGTGGGTAACCGGGGCGGATCGCTAGTTAGAGATATAATATAATAACGGTGGAATCAATGTAGCCAAAGACCTACAGTAAATTAAACTTTTTACCTTAATTATATTTTTACACGATTTCAAACAAAAAATTCAAGAAAATACATAGTGGTCGTAAGTACCAGTTGCAGTATCTTACTTTAACTATTTTTTGACGTAAGCAACAGTGCTTGCGCGGTTGTGTTCCGGTCTGAGGGGTATGGAGAGCCAATTGCAGGCTATGAAGTTCCGGCTTAGTCCTTAAGAGTGACAACATATCTGTAACCTTCTTTGTTTGAAGGTGGTTGCGGTTGTCCACTGGCTGCAGTAGTTTGTTAATAAAGTTAAGATTTCTGTGTGACAGAAGCGTTTCCCATGTAATTTAACGTTAGATCAAAGAGTACAATGTCAATTCGTTTAAATCAGAAGAATTAATAAAGTGTATTTAGATGGGTTTTTACCTTTTGCCGTCATTAAATGGCCGAACGAACCTAGTACTGTATTTAACAGATCTTACCTGTAAAGGTAACTAAATGGCAGTGAGGAAAAATTCGCACTCCATACTTATTAAATTCATATAAAGTATGGTAGAAAAAACACAAAAATAAGCGTTGTTCAACTCCTATTCTTTTCTGTGTCCATATTACAAAGATTCTGTCCAATAAAAACACGCGTGCAGAAGACATGAGTTATTTCCTCCATTTGTCATTTGCGGGCACTTTCGATGCGAAAAATATTTTCGAAAATACCGAACGCTTTGTATGATTGAAAAAAAAACGCGCATTTTGTTTATTCAGCATATCATCTCAGTAAGCCTAAGTCCTCAGACAAGTGTTCGACGTTAAACTTGGTTGGAGCATTTGCATACACGTTCAGTGGTCACCCCTTTAGGACACTAATAGAAAACTTTATTTTCGTCATGCACGCAGAACGCTTTACTGAACCCAGCGCTGTTCATTGAGGCATTGTTTCCATTAAATACAAATTATCAACATCGCCATCACAACTCACAAGTACACTGCGGAACATATTACGCCTCACCCGAAGAATAAGTGCATAGACCACCTGCATCTATCAATTTAGTGGTGGTCTAAGTCGTCATTCTAGTGAAGGTCGATCTACGCGGCGCTTACTGGTACGAGCCTGCTTCACGAGAACCTTTTTTGCCTATCGGTTATCGCTCCTACAAGACATATGATCAGTTCATTGCCACTTTGGCTTACTGATTCGTTGGGCTACGTGAGTTACTCTGGTTCTACTACTAATGTTCCCTGTAATGCAGATAATGCATTCTATCACGCAGAGAAACCACCATACAAATCTTATAGACTACAATAAATTCAAATCTTCCAAGAAGACATAAAAATCTGATGACGATAAAATGACAGACAAAAATGGTTATAAATCAAATATATACTCTATTATTCCATTATCTAATGCGGCATATGTTTTTTTTCTCTTTCCAGAAGTTCGATGAACTTCACGCCGAAATCACTCTGAACTTCTGAACTTTATGTGATTTTCTTTTATTGCACTAAACCAACATATTTTAGTATGAGTAACCTAAAGACGTTGTTAACCCACCTATTAGATCCTAACAAAGATATGAACTATCATCTCAACAATACACATAATAGGTATGTGTGAATTTGGATCGCCTCAGCGAATTGGTCAAGTCCTTCAGAATTTACAGGAATACTTATATACGCATTAAACCATTATAATAAGAGTTTGTAGTATTTATAACTCTAAATAACGTTGTGTAAAATTGTTAGGTATATTATGATATTTAAAAATTTCAAAGTTCATCTTTGTGCGCCCAACATTTGTCACAAAACCATTATTCACTTGAATTTAAATTATGGTATACAATGAAAAAACCATCCGATTCCATATCAATATTTCTCATCCCTTCATTAATTGGTCCCTAGTCCCCTCTTGTATTTTATTCAAGATTGTGGCACAGAATAAGGGGCGATATAAACAAATTATGGTGACCCTACGCCTAGTACTCGTCTCGCCCGTGACAGACTCCATTATCAAGCCACGATGAGTAACACGTAAAATATTTTGTCGCTTGGAACCCCCCGCTACGTCCCTATTTTCACCCCGGTATTGTTATCATTCCATTCACGATTTTTCAAGGAACGAAATTTCAACTAATACAATATAAGATGACAGTCTTTTCTAATTTAAAAATTGGTTTTAACTTTTTAAATAGTTTAACGTGAAACATAAATAGATATTATCTCACTTCGATAAGATATTTGGAAAACAGTAGCTTTTATCAAACTTTCGATTACAGTGATTACCGGTTCTTTTCTAACGGTAATCTTTATTCTTTTTAAGACTCACAAACGAGGAAACTTTCCACGTGATGGTAAAGAAAATCTGTGGCCCATAAAAATTTACATCTATCTATTCTTGAGTAAAAATCAAAATGCGGGATGAATGAACAGGGGTGTAGAGTGAAATGGAATACCACGTTTCCACTAAAAACTGTTTCCGGTTCTCTACACTCACCATATGAAACAAAGGAGCATTTGGCTACTATTTCAAGCCAGCATTATGTGAGAGCGAAGTTCAACCCCACACATTAACCAAAACAACACATTGATAACGTTGCTTTCAACCATGATCACCACCAGGGATTTCATTTTGGCGTATTTGAAGAAATTATGGGCATATTTGTTAAAAGTATATAAATAAGTGTAGTCGGTACTTGGTGAATAAGTTTTATGTACATAACAATATAAAGAAAACGATGAATGCACGCAGCGCACCGAGCGCGAATAAGTTATTTGAGGACAATTTCAAAACTCATGATGACCACGCTCTCACAGAATACCAGCGTGAAATAGTAGCTTAATGCTGCTGTATTTCGTATGGTGAATGTAGAGAACCGGAGAACCTTTTTACTGGAAATGAGGCATTCCATCTCAGTCCTCATGGGTGACAACGCATCTGCATTTTGATTTGCAATGGAAGATAGATGTAGATGTCTATGGGCCGCAGCAACCACTTACCATCAGGTGGACTGTGTGCTCGTTTGTCACCCTATTCTATATAAAAAAAAAAGACCGTGTTGAATCAATTCGATGAAAATCTGCCCGTTTCTCGGCACTTCCTCATACTCTAAATCTAACAAATCATAACATAACATTATAATAATACAAGAGTACTCGTTTTTACAAAGCACACAGCCACTCATGTCATCTTTATGTCCTTCATGTGATACAAGAGAAGAGTCATAAACATAAGTAGAAAAAAAACAAATATTAATATGCTTTTACAATAGATTCTTTATGCTTGTGATTAGATTTAACACTTATTATTAGGTATTGCTAGTGGTAGCTTACATTTGCGTCAAAAATGAGTTTTCATATTTTATTTAATATTGAATTTAATGAATTCAATCATTTTTATTGCTTTTAAGTATTAAAACTATATCTTATATAAAATTTTATAGAATTTTACGAAGTAATATAGAGTAACACGGACCGAATGGTAGTAGCTAGAGCGTGTATTTCCAGATATGGAACTGTCTGTCATTTTTTGCGAGGGGGAAATCTACGCACACAAAAACAATCGTCTGTCACTACGAAACTCACACATAATTAAAACAATAGTATATTCTAAGTCTATGCAATAAACTTACAATTTCACAAACACATAGTCATTAAACACATACATTATAATAGTATCGCTCAGTGACAGCGGCAACTCAGATACAGACCCGATCAGTGAATATTGTATAAGGGCGAGGGGCCTTTGTTTGTAAGCAAATCCGGAAAAACACGACCGTTGTTCTTGTAACTTTTAAAGTTTAACAAGAATTAAATAGCAATAATGTGATTAAAAATTACTTATATATGAAAACTCTGTCTTCATATCTTTTTGTAAATCAACAGATCAACAAAAACGCAACAACGACAAAAAAGTAACGCAACAAAAAAGTAACAGATTTCTTTTTGCAGAAAAAACTGAATGATTTGGAATTTTTGTTGGACGTTGGTTCAGCCACACAACTAGATTTAGTCTAGTGAGTAGTGTGGCTGCAACTAGTTTTATTGTACGCATAGGACGTAGAGAAATATCTAACATTACATTGCTTGGCGAGTTTGTTAACGTCGCGTGTGTCGCGTATTACGGTAGAACAAAAGCAGCAATGGTAATTGTACAATACGCAAAGTAATAAATAAGTTTGCAAAGGTAAATGTCATAGTAAAGTATTCATCTAGATGTAAATTAACTAAAACATGATAATTAGTAAATAATCAACTTACTGATGAAATGTTATGTCTTACGTCCTTGATAAGTTTTTACAACTGATTATGCTGCAGTGCATCATTATAAATTTATAATAACAAAAATTCACGTACGACGTTCCCCGCACAACTAAATCACAAAATGGTGAATTATGTTCGTAAACCCATATAAGCGGCGACAAGGTCACGCGTCTATGCGACTTCTATTATCTTATTACGATTTCTGAGCATAGGACCGCTTGGAATTATACTTTGGGCATAACAGAGAAACCCCCGCGATGAATACTCCCGTCAGGTCTGCCGGTGGCCGGTGGTTTGCTTTATGAAGCAGGGAAGGTTATAACATAAAGCGTATTATTATAGTGTACAAATATTTTTACTTGAGTTTTTGCACTCTATCGATAGACATCAAGAATAACAATAAAATATTACTAATCGTCTTAGTAAGAAAACTAGTTTCAATTTCAAATTCTAATGATCAATAACTTTGATAAAGTTATTATAAATAGGTAACTAAAATTAATGTAAATATTATAAATAGTAATTGCTTATCACATTGGTTTAATTGAAGTACCCAATCGATAAAATTACTTTGATTGTTACGTTTATTATAATTACATATATATATATATATATGATTAAAACTGAATTATTTTTGTTCCTCGATATCATTTTACAGTGGCTACTTTTCCTTAATTATGGTCTACAAACTAAACACAATGAAATTACCAACACTTCTACAACTTATATAGGTAAAAACAAACATTTGAATTCTGACAAAATGTGTAAAAGAGCTTTCACAAAAATATTAAACTATAATAAATATTCCGTACCTAGCTTTCCATACATCCCTTAATTATAGCATATGAAAGTCCACTGCTGACAATGATCTATAGATTTATTGGTGAAAGGGGAAATGTTGTCACGCCATGCTTGACAGGCGGGTTCAAACCGCAGTTTTTTTTAATAATTTTAATAAAGACTATAGATGAAGTTGGAGTTTATACTAGATCTATGATAAAAACGCTGCTGGCAAACTTCTGTTTCAATTTCCATCTGTCGCCTCATAAGGCGACACCGCGAAAAAATTCACCTCCTTTCATCGAATAGTATAGGACTATGACATCACTAACAAAAGTGGATTTTTGATATAGGTGAATTTATGTCTTTATCTTAAATTTGCTTGTTCAAAAACAGGATTGTATAATTTTAACTCGATCGTAATTATTTCCGAAAACTCCTCTTAAAATCCCTATAGTTGAAATTACAACAAAATTAATTAATCTATATGCTTGGGTATCACTCAAATATATTCATGACATCAATATTCATAATTTACTTGCTCATTATTTTGATTACTTAAATCAATATTTTTTAAAAAATATTTTAATATCCTGACAATTTCTAAGCAGTCTTAATCGTCGCGTGCGCTGCGCAATTTTAGACCTTGTGACGGCGTTTTTTAAGTTTTTATGGAAATTATGTATTCACTCGCATCAGTACGGCGATAGCCCGATGCCACTTTTTCGATGGACACCTACGGGACGATACAGGGTAGAGGATATTCTTGCACCGCCACTATACGGGCATCAGAATTTTACAGACACCAACCGAAAATGATAAAAAACTGCGCGTGCAGCGCATAGAAAAAATGGAAAATCACCATATGATGCAATTTATTAGGAAGGCCTAAGTACAGCATACATCTGAGAAAAAAAAATAGAAAATAACTTATATAACATACTGAATATTTAATAAGTTTTGTCAATATTTATTACATACTAGAAAATGTAAAAACACTCTATTTTATAAGTATATAATCCTTAAAAAAATTACGTAGACTGCAGTGGTGTGAATTTCAGCCAAATTTCGCTCTTGATTATTTTCATGAAGTTGTGGTCGGTGACAGGTAATTGCGGCGGCGTCTTCTCTGTTACCTCGATTTTGTATTTCTTAAGAATGGCCATAATTACTCTTCTTATAATTTTCATCGCCAATTGTTCGCCTGGAAAAGAGTAAAAGTTAGTCAACCGTATCATTCGTAAAGCTTTACTTGATTTTTTTAAATAAAACTAACGTAAAAACGCAATTCTCCATATCCGTCTCAATTCTTTGCTTTTTCTTTGAAATGTCATCACTTGCCATTCATAACAATCAAATATTTCTAGACCGAAATTCAGTCTCGGTGGCCAGTCTCGGAGGCTTCATCAGCGCAGGACAAGATTATAGTGCCCAAGTGTATGCGCAAGCACAGGTGCACTCTCTATGTACTCACTATCATAGTTCAATGGAACGGTAATCCGAGACGACCGGGGAGAGATCAGGCCGGGAACCAACGGCTTTACGCGGTTTGCGATACATGGGGATGAAACGCTGCCAATTTTCCTACTAGAGAAAATCTCAATAACTAATGTTGACCCGAATATAAAAGTCCACGCGTGAACTACGACCCGTCATAGTTACAATGCTTGGCAGAAGGTTCGGCAGCCGCAGATCTTTGATATATTAATTTGTTAGTAGGAAGCTTTTGCCTCTTACGACATGTGTCGTCCTCGGAAAAAAAAACTCGGGTTGTTAAAGTTAACACTAACCCATATCGTCCCGTGGAGGCGACAGAGGGAAACAGAAACGGGAAGGAAATCAGGAGACGGGCAGCAGCGTCTCCCCAAGAACGACAAAAAATAAAAATAAATTGTTGTTGCCAATCCGCTTGCCAAGCATGGCAACTATTTCAAATATCTCTCTATGAGGCAACCTTTGGGATATCTCTTTACTCAGCAGTGGACTTTAATAGGCTGTAAAGGTAAACGCCAAAGGAAAATTAGATAAATTAAAAAAAACGTAATGTAAAATTTCACAATCAGTGTGAACTTGATCCCAACCGGCACTGAAAAGGTTGTTAAATATGCAGTGGACTTACTGCTATTCTATAGCTATATATCTATTTCTATATTCTATATATATATATATATATATATATATATATTCTATAGCTATATATATATTCTATATATAATTTCCTTCTCTCTGAAATGAGAGAAGGAAATTCTATTGATAAAATCTACAAGTTTGCATGTGGCAACACTAAGGCACGCCATATATTAAATAAGAGCACGAGAACGATAAGAAATTCTTAAATATGTGTTGTATAAAATTATAAGATCAAAACTTTCACGAGCATTACAAATCCTGGTTAGTTCCGATCCTGGTAAAAAATTCTGAATACAGGCAGAATTTATATAGCAATCAATTGCGTAGAAGATATAGTTTCATAAATGGTAGGTATGTGTTCTTACACCACCATGGTACATCTATAAATAAAAATTTAATTAAGAGCACACCGTCATACCGAAAAGCTAATAGCCCGTTAAAGTACCATTGCTAAGTTCAATGTTTGAGGTTTTTAAGTGGGAGTTACTTAAACTATAGCCGTGGTAGCTCAGGGGCAAAGCGCGTGCTGTAATTTTCACACTACGCGAGTAATCAGAGTTCGATCTTTACCGGCACTAATGTGATTGTTAATTGCAATTTTTAATGCTGATTTAACACGTGCTCGTTGATGAAGAAAAACATCGTAAGGAAATCTGCATGTCTGACATATAACGGAAAATATTTCGAAGATAATTTAACGTAAAAGTTCGCTAACTTGCATTTCCCTTGCATATTTATAATAATTTATTTCTATCTAATATTGACATCGCTTTAATTACAGAGACATGGTTATGCGACAGTATTCTGGATACGGAGTTGTGCAGTTCTGACCAATACGAACTATTCCGTCGCGATCGCTGCGCGCTCGGAGGTGGTGTGATGATTGCGTGCGCTTCCAGGGCGCGCAGGCGCTCTGACCTTGATCGCGACGATCTTGAGTGCATATGCATAACAGTACCGGCGCGTGCGCTTGACTCACAACACGATTTAAATATTTTATGTGCTTATATACCGCCAAACCGCGCGCTTTCATTTTGTATGCAAAACTTTATACAAATGCTTACTGTTGCGATTAGTTCAAAACCAGATGATCATTTTATAGTAATTGGTGATTTCAACTTACCTTGTATAGATTGGAAATTAAATAAACCTATAATATTAAAAAGGGGATCTGTCGAGATGCAGAACTCTGCTGTTGATTTAATTAATACTACTTAATATTTAGGTTTATCTCAATACAATTATTTAGTAAATCCATATGGTAATATACTGGATTTAATTTTCTCTAATATATCTTTAACTATCGTAAAATCTAAAGCCCCAATTGTAGTTGAAGATATTTGTCATCCATCAGTCGATATTTATGTGAAAGATATAATAGTACCTTCGATTAAACCAAAAACTAGAAAAAGAAACTTATTTACGAAAGCTGATTATAATAAATTAAATACTTTTTTTCTAATTACGATTGGTCCTTTCTAAAATCCCATGATTTGAAATACGTAATCGACACTTTTTATGTAACATTAAATACAGCTATCTCTTTGTGCCACAAAAAATTGTATCTCATGCTTACAATTATCCTGTTTGGTATAGTAATGCCTTAATAAAGTTGATTAAAGAAAAAGCAAAGTATCATACTTACTGGAAAAAATATGGAAACCCAAATGATTATGAATCATTTTCTTTATTGCGTTCCCGTTTAAAAAAACTTGAAAGGGAATGTTATTCGTCTTACATTAATTATTCTCAAGAAAAAATTAAAACTACACCTAAATTGTTATGGGCTTATATAAAATCCAAGAGGAAAAATAAATCAGCTTATCCCCAAATAATGCAATACAATAATAATCAATTTTCAAATCAAAATGATATTTGCAATGCTTTCAATGAATTTTTTAGTCGTAATTTCAGTCTACCGGCATTACATTATCAAAATTTGACACATAATAATTTCCTAAGCAATGATGTTATTAGTATATCTTTCTGTAACAGACATAAAAAAGGTTCTTGATAATCTCGATTGTTCTAAAGACGCTGGATGTGATGAGATTCCTCCATATTTCTTTGTAAAGTGCGCAGAATCGCTAGCGGCTCGCTATCGCTAGCCGCCGTATCAATGATACGGGGCCCCAGGGCTACAGGGACCCCGAAGGTGTGTAAGCAAAAATTCGTATCTCACTCTAACTCTTAGGCCGTACTTCCCGAGAAAAAAATCATATCATTAAATAGTGCCCAACGTGCCTAAAGAAGACCTGTCTAAATTTATTTCGAACCTGCGCTGGGGGCCGCGGGTTCGAACACCGCACGGAAAGGTATTTGTATGGCCTACAAATAATTATTCCGGGTCTGAATGTTTCGTCCTTGTGCAATTTATGTTTGTAAACCGCCTCAACGATACTGAAGAAAATCATAATGTGGGGGTAACGTCTTAAAAAAAAACAACAAAAACAATCCCTCTGCTGTGTACAGTCATTTATAGAAATATGATAAAAACTGGCCAACAAGATACTGAGTATAGGTCAACGCTGATATAAAAAGAGTACATTGCAGATTCATTGGAATCTTGGCATAAAATAATTTAAAATGACAAACATTAATTGGTAACGTTTTTTTCGGAATGCTTGCAAAAAACGCCCAGTTCTTTTGCTAAAACATCTGTTGTAGCAAAAAAGTTTAGAATACGATTGCAAATGTACATTAAAAGTGATAATTTATCCGGGATATCAAATTAGGTCTACTTAATAATGCAATTAGTGTTGGTAATTGCCTGGGCAAATTGATGAATTTATAAATTACGCAATAATATTATTTAAAACGAGGAAGTCTAATTTAATTTAATTAGGTATATTTTAATTTTGAAATACATAACGCATGGACTTTAATAGCCCGGAAACGTACGCAATATGTTTTTGTTTAAATGTTTGGTTACTGAAAATTAATTAACAATTAAAGTGTCTGTATTAAACTGTACTTTGGGTAAAATGTCCGAAGAACAAATAAAAGTGAACTCCGATTATCAACCCCGTCTGAGGACGATAGAAAAACACGCGTTTGCAAGTATCCACTCTAGGGTGGGTTTTTAGGGTTGATAAAAGGAATAACCCAAAAAATATACTTTTTTTAACAATAGTATAAAACGGTTGTCAATGCTGAGTAACGATTCATCTAAATAATACAAAAATACCCTAAAACTGGTTCCTACTAAATGGTGTTCAAGAAACGACGCTTTATCAGCTACAATATGAAACGTAATTAACGGACACCCTCAGACACCCCAATTAGTATATTATGTTATAATCATAATACATACACTGAATTTTTAGTTAAACATTTTTATGCACTGATTATTTATCAAATTAGTTATACTAATTCCGGAAGATTGTTGTGGTCACAGTACAAATCCACGACGCAAAGACTTTAACACGCTTGAAATAAAGTTTATTGTTCTTTATTTTTATTTAATGTGATAATTAGTAATAATACAAATAAAACTGCACTCCTAAAAGTCTTATCGCCTTAAGTTACGGTCCATTTCAGTTTTTATTGACTGTACAGATTTGGTGTGACTGTAATTTACGTAGTTTTAATTATTTTTGGGATAAAAAATTACCTATATTAAAAATGATAGGAATCGTAAAATTATTTTTAATGATGAATTATATTAAAAGAGAAAACTTTGTACCAACTAAATTTTGATTTCCACTAAAGAGGCGAACGTGACGAATGGAAAAATATAGTTACCATTTTAAAGAGCCTACAATTTTAAAAATTATTAATTTTAAAAATTATTAATCCTGTTTCTAAAGCTCTACAGCATGAAAGTGATGACTTACAGAAAGCTTACATTTTACTAAGTAATCTTTTGCAAGGACTGAGCGAAATAAGAAATCAAAATTCTTTCCATGGTTTGCTGCGCGAGTCTAGATATTATCAAAAGAGTGGGGTGTAACTGCTTTCAAAAATAAAAGAAAGAAGATAAAGAAGTGTTTTTTTATGAAGAATATCAGAAGGTGAGAGAATTTCATACCCGGAATCGTCTTTAAAAGTCAATGTGTACTACTGCTGTTTGGACATAAAGGGTGTCTCAGCGCCGATTTTAAACTTTGAATATTTATATAAAAAAAACAATTGTGTTTATAATATTTTAATTGTAGTAAATTATAGTACATTAGTGTGAATTTTATGTACGGAATATTACACCGTCAAGATGTCTTCCATCACGACGAATGCACTCTTCAAAGCGGACTAACGAATTTGCAGAAACACGCTGCAGAACGTCAATTGATATGGCCCTCACTTCTGTCGTTATTTTAGTCTTCAGCTGCTCTATATTCATAAGAGGGGTATCAAAAACTCTTGCTTTAAGATAACCCCATAAAAAAAAGTCAGCTGGGGTTAAGTCGGGAGATCTGGGTGGCCACAATATGTCTCCAAAGCGGCTTATGATTTTTCCCGGAAACAACGCTTTTAGTGTGTCCATGGAGACCCTAGCTGTGTGGGCTGTGGCCCCATCTTGCTGAAACCATACACCGGACTCATCAACATCCTCTTCTTGCAGCTGCGGTACAAAAAAGTTATTAATCATGTCGATATACCGCTCGCTCGTCACTGTAACCGTTGCACCTCGATCATTCTCGAAGAAAAATGGCCCGATGATTTTCTTCGCCGATATTGCGCACCATACAGTAACTTTGGGGCTGTGTAATGCCTTCTGATGTTTTTGTTTTGGATTGCTGGGTGACCAGTAACGGCAATTTTGGCGATTGACGTACCCTTCGAGGTGAAAGTGTGACTCATCGCTAAAATAAACATTGGACATCCCATTTTCCTCTGAAAAAATCCCTAACATCTTCTGACAGAAAATTTTTCGCTTCTTATAGTCTTCTGGTTTGATTTTTGAACTATTTGGATTTTATAGGGATGTAATTTTAAGTCAAGGCCAAAATTCGTTGAATACTTGAACGATGAAGATTCAAAGAGGCAGCATGTTTTCTAACTGATCGTCGTGGATGCTCCGCGACCGCAGCGGCGACGCGCTCGATGTTTTCAATCGATCGAACAGGTCTAATTCGAGGGCCAATTGAATGTTTCATTAAACATCCTGTCGCTCTAAACTTTTTTACCCACGACTTAATTAACTGAATACTCGGGGCATCACTTAAACGGCGGATTTCATAGCGATTACAAAACTTGCGCCGTGCTTCCCTCAGCGAAAACTCGTTGCAAAAATACGCCTCTACTGCGTACGCGCGGTGCCCGCCAGACCACTTGGACATAGCGACTAATAGACATGTCTCAATCATGCATGATTCGTTCGTTTGAGCTGGTACACTTAAAAGTATTGATGGTTCATTCATTTGTTTTTGAATGTACCAGTACAACCAATCACAAACAATTCGGTACCTGTTTAACCCGTGATTTGTTTGAATTGAGAATGAGCCGCAAACCGACCGAATCCCGAAAGATCTGAACGAATTGTTTTTAATGTAAGGTATACCAGTGCAACATAGGTAATCAGTGCATGCATTCGGAAATGTTGCCAAGTTAGGCGATTTTTAGCTATTTAGGCTAGTTTTAAAGTAATCGGAGCGACAAAAATTGTGATTTTCTACTAGTCTCCGAGTAGGCTATCTCAGAAAGAAGGCGATTGTAAAGGATATTATTTATTCTATAACCCTTTTATTAGAAAATAATAAAATGTAGATATTGCAACTGACTTCTTAAGTATTTTTAATACCTTTGTAGTCTACTTCTACGCTTACAATCCTTATTACTTCTGATGAATAATATAACACTAAAGGTACCTAACATAAGTTTAAATTAAAGCATTTTCTTAAAATATTTCTTATAAAATTGGGTGACCTTTTAAGACTTTCAACTTTTACTCTGCGTCAACATTTTTGGCTACTTGGATTCGGCTAGAATAGGTAACACTACACTATTCGTACAGAGCAAGGAAACGGAACATAGGTACTATTATTAAATAGTAACTAATCTCTGGCGAGACGCGAGAGGTTTAAAGATGAAATGAACAATGAAATACGATACGTCAAACAAATTAAATCGGAATCAAAGTTAGATCTCTGGAATCTGGATTCTGTATTCGCCGGTCTGGTCTCTGTGACGATCTGACGATGAAGTGTACTCGTATATGGAGGATAGGATTAATTTAACGTTCTTTTATAATTGTGCAAGATTGAAGTAGCTCAGTTCAGAGAAGCTGCAAAGTGCAAACGTGGAAAGTTCTTTATGTGTCATAAGGAAGCACTTTATTTTTATCAAGTAGCTACACCCGCACTGGTAATAAAAAATATTGTAGAGTATTTATTATATAAGGGTTTTTTATTATTATATAAGTAAAATAAAAAAAAAATTTTACATTTAATTATTTATTACATTTGATTGTTGCATCTATGAGTTAAAAATATCATTTCGTGGCAAAGGCGTATAAAAAAGGACTTTAAAAACACCGAAGTTTCGTGGGGTTTATAAAAGTTTATCTTATAAGAAAATCATCATATTAAGTACTTTGTAGCAAATAAACATTACAATCCTTATTTTTAGACATGTGAAGCCTAAATTTTATAATATTAGATGAAAACAATATCTTCTTTTTACTAAAATTGCTTTCAATGCTTTGCTTTGTAATAAATAGCGCCATCTTATCGATCTATGGTTAAAGTCATTTCTCATTTTATCGAAATCAAACCAAAATGGATGAGACTCAAGGTGGTACGCTCAATAGATGCTAGATGGCCTAAATGCAAAGTAAATTTATAAGAATCGATAAAATTAAGTATAGTTATGAATGAAATTTAAAAATACAGAACTTTATTAAATTAATAAAATATATAATAATAATCTTGAATAAAGTTATCAATTAAATCAAATCAATTGAAGTTTTTGTGTTTATGCCATCTAGCATCTTTTGGACTTACCACCTTGAAAATCCATAAATTTTTGTTCGATAAAATGCTTTATTACCTATAACATGCAGTAGATGGCGATGATAGCATTACAAAGTCATAAATATTTTTTCCCATTTGTTCCCAATGGATCTTACAGACACAGAGTACTGGAGCCAGAAAGGATCTATTTGAATGATCGATCCGAATGTACCGGTACGCGTGACGAAATGTACTAGAATGATTCGGTCGCTAGATATGAGTGATCTACGCATGTAGATCACTCATGCGTAGCGACTAAAAAGCCCGCACTAATCACCTACCGAACGCTACCTCTCCCCTCCCGCTTACCCCGCCGGTTGCCGAGAAATTGGTATTTAAAGTTTAAAATCAGCGCTGAGACACCCTTTATTAATGTCTCAAACTAAACAAAGATTTCGGAGCGTCTAAGACCCAAATAATGTACGAAGTATTACAACTACTTCGAATAGGTACATTACATAGATATAGATATTTAGGTACCATACGAGCTCACTAAAAGGAACCTAAGGGATCGTGTACTCATTTGCGATTCTCTATTGAAACGTAATAAAACTGAAACATTTTTGCAAAGATTATTCACTGGTGATGGGAGTGGATTACCTACCAGATCGTGCGAGAAAAATCTTGGTTAAAGGGTAGTCAAGTTCACTCCGTATTAAAAGGCAGTAAGGTGATGTTGTGTGTATGATGGAATTAGAAGAGCATCGTTTATTATGAGCCTTTACATCTGGGCAAAAACATCGGTTCGGGTCTCTACTGCCAACAACTAGTAAGACTCTAGCAAGAAATTGAGAAAAAACGGCTGGAATTGACCAATAGAAAAGGAGTGGTCTTTCGTCATGACAACGCCAGACCACATAGATATTAAGCAGCTCAGCAAAACTTGAGAGAGCTTGGTTGGGAAGTGTTAATGCATCCACCATATATTTCTGACCTAGCACCCTCAGGTTTTTAACCTGTTTCGGTCTCTTCAGAATTCTTTGGGTAGTTGTTAACTTAATTTCAAGAGACGACTGTCAAAACGACTTGTCGCATTTTTTGATCAAAAATCCCAAAATTTCTACAGCAACGTAATTGTGTCATCCACCTGCAAGATGACAACAAGTTATCGAACAAAATGGCACATAATAAAAAAACTTTCCCCGACCTATTAAGTTCGCCGAACAAGACAAAAAAAGTGTATATATTATTTGAATTGTTTGGCTAGCTTAATTCCTAAGTAGTATTAATAGTAAAGTGGTAGTAGTAACTTATAATCAATATATAATTATTTTAATTCGTGCGAGTGGTTTTCAGCCTTTCATTTGGGCCCCCTAACAAATATTGATACAGGGCCCGTCTAAGGCAAGCTACGCCACTGCCTGTACCCATCAGTGGGACTGTAAATAGGCTGTAACTTTTGGTTATATAAATACTTGAAATACTTTTACTTCTTAGGACATGATACCTCACAACGTTTTACAACATGAGGTTTTACTTAATCATGGAATATGAGATACAATCCGCTTTAAAAACACTAATTAACAATTTATATTCGCAAGCTCTAGCTAGCATCGAAATCGGGTTATTCGGGTAGTAGAGTGTGAGTTTTAAAAGTTTTAAATTTATGAATAAAACGTAACTTACCAATACATTTCCTCGGACCAGCACCAAAAGGTAAGAAAGCAAAAGGATGCCTTGACACGTCATTATCTTCCAAGAACCGGTCTGGATTAAACACATGAGGTTCCTCATAATGCTGCGGGTCTTTATGGATTGCTTCTATTGGTACCGTTACGGTTATTTTCTTATCTATTACCATACCATTGTCAGAAATCTGGTATGATTTAACACATTTTCTGGTTATTGTAGAATACGGACAGTGTAACCTTAAAGCCTCTTTGATGGATAGATCCAAATAGTCTACGTCTGAGATTGGGCAATTCCTCAAAGTCTCTTGAGTCTGCGGATTTCTTGCTAATTCAAATAATAAAGAAGTAATCAAATTCAAACACGGTATATATCCCTTTGTTATGAATAGACAGATCATTGAATATGCTATCTCCACTTCTGATACTTTCCTTAAATTGTCACCTTTTCCGTAATTAGCGTTGATTTGTTCTGTGAGGCCAATTTTGCGAATTTGCGTTAACAATTTCGACCGTGATAAAGCTTCCTTCGTACTTGCTGTTAGCTGTTCTGGAATCGTGACCAATCTAAACAAAACGTATAAGGACGGAAAAATTTCTTTCAAATAACTTTTAAATTTCTCCATATAAGAACGTTTTTGTATGGATTTTCTTATGTTGGTTATAAGCAATCCATCATCCTTTCCTTCAAATAGAAAATCCTTGAATAAAACGTCCAGTACTTCCGACAATAACTGTTGAACGTTCACGTCTCCATTGATTTCTGACAAACAGTCATGTAAACGGACTTCAAGGTCACAATCCATATTGTTCAATAATGACTCCAATCCTTCCCTTAGTAAGGTCCACTTTTCACCTTCGGCGTAAAATAGATTGTTTCTTATGCAAACATCCCGAGATTTGTCGAGCTCGATGCCTCTGCAATGGAAATTCGCAAAATCCGTCGACAACAATTTCTTTATGACGTCCGGATCTTTAACAATCAACTCCGGTATACGACTTTTGATAGTACCTACGAAATTTTCATTAGGATATTTAAAGTACAACTGATTTACTTCTTCCGATTGAGATTTTAAATTTAATACGCGATGGTAATCGCTTCCGAAAAACGGTATTGGCGTTTTGTAAGGTACATGGCGAATATACCAGTAGCTGAAGAATTTCGTCACATAATCAAATATTAAGGCAACTATTAGGGCAGCCAATACGGCTAAGTTTAAAATAAAGCTTTCAAAAAACATGGCCGCGTTCGAACTGTACGATAATACGCCGGGCACTGAGAAATGATTTGATGTTTGTTCGTCAGTGGGTCAAAGTAACGGTGTAATATTGTACAGAGATGGGAGAGCTGTGTAGCGATCATAAAAGCTGGTAAAAGGTTCTTGCAACTTTAAGCGGTACGTGCATAGGATATTGAATAAAATCACATGTCTACTATTGCTAAAAATATGTCATGGTAGCTCAGGCTATATGCGCGCGCTTTACGATTTCATATTAAATGCAAAATGGTATAACCGTTTCAGCCCGAATAACCATTTGATTCTGTAATCGCCATGTATGCGGCGGTTTTTTATCTATACGTAAAAGAGAGAGACTTTTAACTATTTTAAGGAATGGAGGCAACAAGGGTGACAACTAATCTTAAATTAAGATCTTATACGCCGTGGAATGCTATAATCGCAAATTTGGTGTATAAATTACAAAACACGTCTGTAACTAATTTTAAGGTAACAACATTTTTTACACAGGTCATCTGATGGTAAGTAAATGTTGTGGACCATATACATCTAAATTTATCCTCAATTAAGAATCAAAATTCAAATGCGTTGTCACCCTGAGCACTGAGATGCAATGCCTCGTTTCCAGTAAAAAGTGTCTCCGGTTCACCATACGAAACACAACAGCATTAAGCTGCTATTTTACGCTGGTATTTTGTGAGAGCGTGGTCCTACCCCGGTGGAACTGACCTATTCGTGCTACAACCATAATATAGCCGCAGCGTGGTTCTACCACATAACTCTTAAACTTTTGTTTAAATGTAATAATAATATCATTCATTATATTTAAACAAGAGTTTAGGAGTAGTAAATGGCTACATGAAACGGGAAACTATTAAGACGAAATTTCTGGGTAATGTTTTGCATTTCAAGCACCTATATCTAGATAGCTTTTATCCGTATTGATATTTGTTTAAAACTGAGCATAGCATAATCGTCGAGGTACTTACTTACTTCATTATCTTAAACCAGTAACCAATTGTACGACTAACACATAATAGCATTCTTGAAGCTATTTAGCAGCTATTTCTTTTATTACCAAGACTATTTAATTTTTTACAATATTTTTACATTTTATCCCTATTTTCTAAACGAATAATGCAAACTTTTGTTTTTAATGTAATGTGGATAACTTGTAAATAGAATACCATCTTTAAAACTACAATAATTATATTTCGTTGTCACTCGAATCAAGTATTTGTGAAGTTCAATCAGTCTCTTCAAGTTGGTTATGTGTAGAATAGAGTGATATACTGATGTTGAGCATACCATTGCCTGCTAAGTTGATTCAAAATCATCTAGAATTGGTAACTTTCATTACTTTGCGTTCTGTTTTGAGAACAAAATATGCACTTTACTTGGCGCTGAAACCTTACTAGGTCTCTTCACCCGTTCTTTTTAAATATTGCTAGCGGTTCCTCTCGGCTGCGCGCAGGTAATTTCTGGATCTCGACAACAGCGTCACCTACCGGATCCAATTCTGAGTTTAAACTATTCTCGAATCAACTTAATCACACACAAAATTTCATCAAAATCGGTCCAGCTGTTTAAGAGGAGTTCAGTCGCATACACACGAACAGAAAACTAATATTAAAATAAAGAAACAAACAAGTAAGTATGCTTATGCCTCTTGGCATCCATTGTACATCTGCAACCAAACTGAAGTTAAATAAGGCCACGGAACAGGCGTTGTCATCTACAAGGTTAAGATGACACACAACAAAACCAATAATCAAACTGGTTCCCTTACTCTTCAACCAGAAAACAGTAATGGGTACAGTGATGCCTGGGACAGAAATGAGAGTGTATGAAAACACTTGGCACTGGCATATTTTGGCAAATACTTTTATTCATCGTAAATTTAATAATACCTAAATTAGGGAATATTCATGATTCTATAAAATTTTATGTTAGAATTACTACAAAAATGTTATCAGTTTAAAAGAAGAAATTTATAAAAATGTATAATGTAAATTTTTGAATAAAGCCATCTAGTGGTGGTTGAGTGTACTCCCATGTATCTAGCTGTACAACAAACAAATTAAAGAAACCTACCCACAGCGTTCCTCTGTTTTAGTCTGTCAAATATTGTAGATGGCACTGTTACAAAAATGATCTTTTATTATATAGCAGATACATTATTTGACTTTTTGTATAATTTGAAAAATTTAACACTTTTAATACTTTTATTGTGTTTAATCAAATCCTCAGAGTAGCTACATATAAACCTATGCAACCAAAACAAAAAAATATTGTCGTTATTATTGTGTAGTATTTTTATAGATGGCGATTTTCATAATTTACGTGAATCTTAAATCTAAATAGGTCGGGGAAAATGTTTCTTGGTATTTTGTTTGTATAAAATTAAAAAAAATCTCTTTATTTGTACCGTTTGTATCTAGCTAGCAGTAAGAAAATAAAAATAAAAAGTAGGAAACACTCTTCCGCAGTTTTTAAATTGTTTTCTGTCGGCAAAAGTTAGTGAATGAAGAAATTCGATACATTTTGAAGTTTTATTATAAAAAAAGGAAAAATACGACTCCTGATGCTGTGTGTTTGGTGGGATTGGAAGGACATCATTTATTATGAGCTTTAAACTCCAAGCAAAACCATCTATTCGGATCTCTTCTAAAACTAATGCCAACAACTGGTGGGACCTAAGCAAGAAATTGAGAAAGACGGCCGGATTTGATCAACAGAAAAGTAGTGGTCTTTCATCATGATAACGCCAGATCACACACATATTTGGCCGAACTGTCAAAACTACTTGTCGCATGTTTTTGATCATAAGGCAAGGTTTCTACAGCAACGAGATTATGTCACTACCTACAAGATTGCGACAAGTTATCGAACAAAATGGCATATATTACAATTAAACTTTAAAAAATGTCTTGAGTTTATATATAAAATACGAAGAAACTTTTTCCCCGACCAATTATTTAAATAAAGAAAAATCTATCATCTTGAAAAAAAGCTAAAAGAGATCTTTTAAAACAATATATTGAAGTTAATAAATAATATAATTTATGCTCTTAGACAAATTTACAATACGGCCGACGTATCTTGGCGAGTCTGAATATAGGCTCTGCGAAGTTTAGCGCATGAACACTCGTGAAGAAAACTGTTATTGTCATTTTTTTATATATACCAATGTACAAATAAAATTTCCCTAATACAGTGACCAAAAATATCAAAACACTTTGGAGACATTATAAATTAAAGATTCAATTTTGATACCTCACCTTTCGATAGGGGCAGATTTTATCACAAACACATACAATATTATTTACATTTAATACTTTTTATTTATTTACACTTATTATTATTTAATCACTGTCGCTGAGGGGGGAAATTCCTAACATAAAGTCGTCGGCCCCTTGTGTACCATGTGAGGTACTTGGCATAGGTTCATCTTCGTAATCGTCGCTCTCACTTTCAGACTCACTTTCTGAATCTGAAGCTGTATTAATGATGAATAATTGATCCGTCATTTCGTCAATAATATGGTCGCTCTTCCTATAGTCATGTTCGACCTCTTGCACTTTTCTGCATAAAGCACTCCATTCATTCTGACCCATTAAATTTACTTTTTCTTGTATGAGCTCCATTGTCCGGGTTACGTTCCAGTCGACGTTTTTAGCGGCTACGTGCCCTTTAATGGCAGCCCACACCATCTCGATGGGGTTTAAATCGGGATGATATGGGGGTAAACGAAGGACATCGTGGTTGTTTTGTTTAAACATTTCATCTATTACGTATTTTTTATTCACGTCTTTGTTTTTTTTTATTAGATCGTAAAGTTGTGGTTTACGCATGTCCTTTTCATATGGTATACCCTTTTCTAATAACCACGATTCCATTTTTGCCTTCTTGTCATTAGATGTAGGGGCAGGATCCATTAATTTGTTGTGGTACGGAGCATTATCGATAACCACCACCGAGTTAGGGCTCAAATTTGGAATCAGTTGGGTCCGTAACCATTTCTCATAATTTTTGAAATTCATGTCATCATGATAGTCTCCGGTTTTGCTGCCAGATTTGAACATTAGTAGCGCGTTCGGAACAAACCCTGCTTCTGACCCAGCGTGTACCATCACTATCCGCTGACCTTTTGATATCGTGCGCTTTAGTCCTTGAGCGGAACCATCTGACCACGCCTTACCTTTTGTATGTGATGAGTGGGCATACGACTCGTCAGTGAATACAATTGGTCGCCCTTCGTCCCTGTATTTTTTCATTGCCTTCAAGTACAAGATCCTTTTCAGGCGAATGTCGGTCTTCTCTATAAGAACCATTCTATTGGTTTCGGTCTTTCGCCACTTGAAACCCAAGTTTTTGATAATTGTCTTTAAGCTCGTTTTACCACCTTGAAAATTTATATCCCGTTTGAGTTTCGCTAGTAATTTGTTTATCGTCGGCATTTCTTTTTCAGTTTTGTGGAAGTTGTGTATGCATCTTTTTACTACTCCCTGGTCAAAATTATCCATATCAGTAATAGGTTTTGATCTAGACCTTTTTTTACCAGGCGTGCGGAATACTGAAAGTAAGCCCGAAATATTGCCTTCAGTTGCGATCCGCTGTACTGTGCGTTGGGACACACCAGTTGCGTTAGCAACTCTTAAATAAACTTTATCGACATCTTTTACGCCTTCTTCTTTTTCTTTTTTCATATATTGCGTTAAATCGTAAATAATTTTTCTCGCCTGGCGATTTAACACACTGTTATGTTTTGGTGGCATGTTTGGCGAATAATATAAGTGCTAACTGACACTTGCAAATAAAACAAACAAAACAAACTTAACACTATTAATAAAAACAAACAACAATAACAACGAAAACTTTTGTAACCGACTGTGCTCAAGACAGAGATAGCGACACGAACACGACACCAATGCTAACGTGTGACTGAGAAATATTACCGTGTACCGAGCATTGCCGAATAAGCACGAAGCTTTACGAAGTAACCAGAAAGGGATGTCCAACACGCGTGCCTGAGGGTGTTGTTTAATCGATTTTTATTCAAATCGATTAAAATTAAGACATAAAAATATATTTATTTGCAATTTATAAGGAGGTTCTAAATTTTCTCAAATAGTCGTTACTCAAGAAGACGTTAATAGATAATTGATATTTAAGTACATTATGTCTTTCAGCTGAGAAAATAATATGTTTTTAGTTTTTTTTTTTATTTAAGTCGAAATCTTGTTTATTATCAACAAAATTCACTATATTTGTAAATCTATTTCGTTTAATATCTTATATAAACAAAAATCAATAACTTCTAAATAAAACTAATCGATTGCGATATTTTATGACTAAAGGGTCGATTGTGTTTACTTATGGTCAATCTCTAGCCTAGACCACCGCCCCCCGTACGTCGCCTCATGCCACCATTTTGTTCCTTAAAAAAGCTATTGCGCAACCTTCTGCGCGAAGGTCGGACTCGCCAAGATACGTCGGCCGTATTATAGAGGAACGTAAAGTGTATAAAATAAAGTACCCGGTTGACCGAGCTTTGCTCGGTATTTTTCGCTCGGTTTTTTTTTAATTCGTGTGTTTTGGGAATTATATTTAGATACAAATTACATACTGATGAAATACGTATAAATAATATTTTTTGATCTTAGCGACATAACAGAAAAAACGGAACTGGTTATTTGAATAAAAAATCATGAGTGCAATTATTTTAATTTAAATTTTCGTGTTTTTAAAAAATACTAAAAAAAGGGCTCGAAAAAATAGATTTTCTAAAAAAAGAAAAGAACTTGAAAAAAAATTAAAAAAAGTCGGCCTGTCTGGGCTCGAACCGGGGTGCTACGAAGCTGTGACCGTCCACTATACCATTTAAGCTATGAACAATCATTAGCAATTTGTCAAAATTTACCTTCTTATTCTAACAATATTGTAGCAGTTTTTCATTGCCTAAAAACACGGACAAAAAGACATTTTCTAAAAATAAATTGTTACGGCTTGAATGTTTCGTGGGTGGTTTTGGGAACCAGAGAACAACCAAACCAAGGGCTGGCTAACCCGATGATCCCAACCGGGAAGTAAACGAAAATAGCTTTAGAACTGGGTAGATAAGGTAAGGATACTCACAAGACTGGAGCACTCATCGTAGTTATGGTGAAGTCTGTATATTTAGGCTGAAGTTTTCGTGTATACACAGATACCACACTGCACTTCGAATGTATATGGACACGAGCAATTGCACGATAGTCTTACAACTTATTTATTGGTTATTTTAAACGAGCGGTAACGAACACGTTTTATGCGTGCGCGGCCATCTTGCTTCTTCTTTTTCTCGACGTATAGGTGGCGCACCATTCTGAGCAGTGCGTATACGGGGGAGGCGGGAGGATAGGAAACACTTAGGAAAAGGATGTTATATCGGGACTGTTCCGAAGCCACAACATTCCCTCCCACCTGAAATCACCTAGGGATTTCACAAGACAACCATCGACCCGGCAGCTTTCCAGGTCCCCAGTTGCTCATAGAATCTAAATTAATATAAACTAAATAGATATCTGAGCTAAGTTGTGCATTGATAACCTTAACTAAACTACGAAAGAAAATCAAACTTAGTTAATTTAATTTTAAAATTAGAACTTACAATCTAGCTTAATAAAACAATAAAAATAAGATTCAATCAAGAGGAAGAGGGCAGACTTTGACTACTGGTCTTGTAAGTAGGCCTCTTTTGGTCTTTAAGGTCACAACCCGGATAATATTGTCCTTTCCGGGGTGGATTTGGACTACTCGACCTAGGCGCCATTCGTTAGGTGATAGATTAGGTTCAATGATTGAAACGAGTTGACCAATATTAGGATGTTTGTGATCATCCTTAAACCACTTAACCTTTTGTTGAAGCGTATGTAAATAATCACTTTGCCAAATACGCCAAAAACTTTGAGAAAGCTTTCGAAGTAACTGCCAGCGTGTTCTAGGATTCATATCTTCAACGGACGGTTCTGGTAGAGCTACTAAAGGACGTCCTATAATAAAATGACCGGCCGTGAGAACATCAACTTCGCCAGGATCAGACGATAACTGACAAATCGGTCTTGAGTTCAGCATCGCTTCAACTTTAGTTAAAACTGTAGTTAGTTCTTCAAACGTCAGGACTTGTGAGCCTATGATCCTCTTGAGATAATATTTAGTAGATTTTATACCACTTTCAAAAATGCCTCCAAAGTGAGGTGCTGAAGGTGGATTTAATTTCCACGAGATTCCACGAGACGTTAATTGATCGGAAATATCCTGTTTTTTATCTATCAATAATTTAACCATTTCCTCAAGATATCGTTTAGCGCCTACAAAGTTAGTGCCACAATCTGTCACAATATGTTGACATATTCCACGTCGAGACACGAATCTTTCTAGGGCGGCTAGAAACGCTTCTGTAGACAGTTCAGATACGAGTTCTAAATGAACTGCTTTTACAGATAAACAAATGAACAAGCATATGTAAGCCTTACTGACCCGTGCGTTACGTAGTCTGTTTTCTTTTATAAGAAAAGGACCGCCAAAATCAATCCCTACTTGTTGAAAACAGTAACCTTGTTGAGATCTACAAGGTGGCAGGTTGCCCATAGACGGCTGATAGGGTATAGGTTTAAACCGAAAGCAAGTCACACACTTTGTTAAAACAGAACGAATGAGATTTCTAATTCCTAAAATCCAGAACTTGCGAACAATTAGTGATTGTAACGTGCGAGGTCCACAGTGCAAATACCGTTTATGATAATAGCTAATAATTAATTGAGATAAAATAGATTGTTTCGGTAACAAATATGGATGTTTTGTGTGCTCAGGTAAGTTGAAATTGGTAAGTCGTCCACCCACTCGCATGAGTCCTAGGTTATCAATAAACGGAGACAACTTTTGTAAGTATTTAGGTAGAGGCTTCTGCGATTTTAATTTAGACATCTCTTGATTGAAGCTGCCCCGTTGGACATATTTAATAAGGCTAAGTAGAGAGCACTTTACCTCATTCGTAGTCAAGTGACCTTTCTCGCGTTGGCTTGGTTCTTTGCGCGAATTAGAAATGAAGCGAAAGACCCATGCCAATATTCGCTGTAGTCGCGATAAGGATGAATACCGATTTAATAACACCTTCATAATGTCTTTATCAGATTCCCGAGATTGAGCAATCAGAGTGCGTGTTCTCAACTCTGGCAACTCATCCTGGGGCTTACACCGAATTTGAGCTGGCCAGTGATCTGGACTACTAAGCATCCAATCTGGTCCTGACCACCATCGCTTACAATTGACCAATTCTGCACACGAGAGACCTCGGCTAGGAAAGTCATCAGGATTGTCCTGAGTCGAGACATGCCTCCAGGTAGAAGGTTCAACTGCGTCAGTAATTTTAACTACTCGATGCGCAACAAAAGGTTTCAATTTGTATGGCTCTGTATTGATCCAAGCTAATACAGTTGAGCTATCAGTGTAGGCTACAATATGAGATATATTTATTTTCGAAATAAGTAAAGTTTGCATGTGTTTGAGAGTACGTGATAACAAGAGCGCACCGTACAACTCCAAACGATTAACTGTTAGAGGCTTAATCGGAGCCACTTTAGATTTAGGAATCAAAAGAGAAACTTGGTTTTGATCATCGATACTTGATCGGAGATAGACACAGCACCCATATGCTTTGGTTGATCCATCGCAAAACCCAATCAGCTGGTGTGTAGCTGTTAAATCAATCACGGTTTTACGAGGGATTTTTATCGATTTTATATTAGACAAGTCAGACACAAATGAAACCCAATCGTCACACAGATTGGCGGGTATGATTTCATCCCAAGACAATCCAATACGCCATAAGTTTTGAAGAAGTAGTTTGGCTAAAAGAATAAAAGGTGAAAGCCAACCCAACGGATCATAAATACGAGCTACGTGGGACAGGATTGAACGTTTCGTAAACTCCACGTTCACAGGAGAGACGGAGTAAGTGAAATAGTCTTCCGCAGGATCCCATTGAACTCCTAAAACCTTAAGCGTTATTGAACTATCATCAGAAAATGTCTTCGGACACTGACAATGTTCCATGGGTAACGATCGAAGAAATAAAGGGCTGTTACTGCTCCACTTACGCAAATCTAGCTGAGCACAATTAAGAAGATTGATTAAATCTTCTTTAAGCTGAGAGGCTGCTTCGACTGAGGAAGCACCTGTAGTAATATCGTCCATGTAAGTAAGATGCCGAAGAGCTTCAGCTGCATGAGGAAACTGATCACCGTGATCTGCAGCTAACTGATGTAATGTTCGTATCGCTAAGTACGGCGAGCTTTTGACTCCGTATGTGACCGTACGAAGTTCAAATTCTTGAACAGGCAAGGAAGGGGATTCACGCCATAGTACGTGTTGCCACACTCGATCCTCAGGCCTTATCAAGATTTGCCTGTACATCTTAGATATGTCACATGTAAAAACTATATTATGGACCCGAAATCCAGTAATAATGTCAACCAAATCAGCCTGTAACTTTGGTCCAGTGTAAACAATATCATTTAAAGATAGTCCATTAGTCGTCTTGTGACTCGCATTGAATACAACGCGAAGTTTGGTCGTTATGCTTTCTGGACGAATCACACAATGGTGAGGAATGAAATATCTACCAGGGGTAATATCCTTTCCCACTGATTGCATATGATTAAGCTGCTCATAATCACGCATAAAATCGTTATAAAGTGATTTAAGATCTGGTTGTCGGCAAAGTTTTTTCTCAAGATTTATAAACTGCGACAAAGAACTATTATATGAGCCTCCCATATAGACAGACGACTGCGTCAATAAGATAGGGACTACATATCGACCGTCCGATTCCCTATAAGTTTGAGTGGAATACAGGCGTTCGACCTCCTCATCTTCTGGAGCAGGTATATGTTGATGAGGCGGTTCCTCGACTTCCCAAAATCGTTTCATCATCTTCTCCAATGAATTGGTTGAAGTAATTAACGAAGTGCCAACTTCAGCACCTAGCAATAAATCAACATCAGACGGTTTGTCAAAGTCACGGTCCGCTAATACTAAGTGTTTATAACAGTCTCGAACCGCTAGAGGAATATCAGTGGTTGGCATTTTAGAAGTAATGCTATCGATGACTATAGGATTAATATCAAATTATGGGTCATTCGAATCACACGGGCGTATAGAGCATTGAGTCACTCCCTTGACTTGACACACAGACTGTTGTCCAAGTCCAGCCACAGTTGTGGTGCATCGACGTAATTGAAAACCAAGTCTCTTTGCGCATTTCATGGTGATGAAGCAGTCCTGAGCGCCGCTATCGATGAGCGCTCTAACTTGATGGAACGTGCCACTAGAGTCCTGCACACGCACCATGCACGTCCCGAGCAGCACCACGCACGGGCCACGAGCCTCTCCCACGAACGCACCCGTGTTAGTGTGGGCACTACTCGAACCGGTGGTCACCGCGGTCGGTGATCGAACTTGGTTGTCGATGTGTACCAGAGTGTGATGATTACCACTACAGATAAAACATCTCATTTTTGAGACGCACTTATCAAGAGAATGTTTTCGTAAACAGTTAATGCATAAATTATTTTGTTTGACAATATTTATTCCAGCACTGGTGTCCAAAGATTGAAAAGTGGGGCACTTATAGATACTGTGTGCTGCGCCACAATAATAGCACTCTAGTGAAGCCAGCTGCTTCGAACTAGTAGGCTTAGACTGAGTAGTGAGCACGGAACGTTTCAGGTTCGGTGCCCGCGGTGAAACATTCTTGATCTGTTTACCGCCTAAAAATTGAGAAGATCGCGCCCTAATGTCAACACTAGCATTTATTTCTAAAACTTTTACATAGTTTTGAAAAAACTGCATAAGACTTTGAAAAGAAGGAATTTCCGATTTATTTTCAGATTCGAAGCGGTGGCGCGTATCGGAGTCCAGTGCGCGAAACGCTGCGTTAAATAAAATAAAATCGCCTAAGTCATCTAGCTTAAGGGCATTGACTGACTCACAAAGAATATTAGTATATGTTTGTAAATCATTGAAATTAGGAGTTTTTAAACAAGGATAGTTATTTATTTGATCCAAATACGCCACTGCTAAAATGCGCTTATTTTGATAACGCTTAATAAGTTCATTGAATACAAGCTCATAATTATCGGAAGTTAATTTTACCTTCTTTGCGATCCCTAAAGCGGATCCCGATAAACAAGAAATGAGATAGTGAAATTTAGTAATTTTTTCTAACAATAATTATAAAATACCCTCAAATTATAATAATTTTCAAAGCGTAAGACTATCAATGCACATTCGAAATAAACTTAGCAATTATAACGCAACCAAATAAGATAAGTCTGCAAAGTCTGAGCATTACGAAACACTTCCCGAGCATTCAAGTCTAGCAGGATTATAATTGAAATGAATTAGTTACTTTCAATTATAAGAAAAATAGATTAAATATCAAAGTTTTTCTTAGAAATTGAACTTGATATTATCTTTATGAGGAGCGGACTGTATAAAAATAGAAATCCATAGGTACCCGGATCGTATGGACCAGAAATTATGTTACGGCTTGAATGTTTCGCAATGTGTTTCGTCATTTCGTGGGTGGTTTTGGGAACCAGAGAACAACCAAACCAAGGGCTGGCTAACCCGATGATCCCAACCGGGAAGTAAACGAAAATAGCTTTAGAACTGGGTAGATAAGGTAAGGATACTCACAAGACTGGAGCACTCATCGTGGTTATGGTGAAGTCTGTATATTTAGGCTGAAGTTTTCGTGTATACACAGATACCACACTGCACTTCGAATGTATATGGACACGAGCAATTGCACGATAGTCTTTACAACTTATTTATTGGTTATTTTAAACGAGCGGTAAAGAACACGTTTTATGCGTGCGCGGCCATCTTGCTTCTTCTTTTTCTCGACGAATAGGTGGCGCACCATTCTGAGCAGTGCGTATACGGGGGAGGCGGGAGGATAGGAAACACTTAGGAAAAGGATGTTATATCGGGACTGTTCCGAAGCCACAACATAAATCCTAGCTAGATCGATTTTTTATCCCCGAAACTCCCTGGACACTAAACTATATGAAAATCGTTGGAGCCGTTTCCAAGATCCCGATTATATATATACAAGAATTGCTCGTTTAATAGTATAGGATATCATGGATACTCGTGGCAATAAGGTTCATTAATTTTATTTTGCTTATTATGCGTTAGTTTAAAATTGTAAGTCGAAAAAAACTAGCAAATTACAAAAAATAACCAAAAAAATACTTTTTTCCTTAATTTATCTTCCAAGCTTGTTTCATTACATGCGCTTTGGCAAGCACCTTAGCCACTCCATAGCTTAATTTCAATGTCTCAAAAAAGGACAATTACGGGGCGCGCATTAGTACACATAAGAAAGCTACCTTATGTTACTCTAATATAAAAACAAATCTATCTCTGAAAGGGCAAATACTCGTACCACTACAATTTCTTGCCACTTTAAGTGATCCATTCCAAACGACACGGACTGCCTACCATAACTGACCCTTCACCATATTATGCCTCCTTTCCAATAAAGTTGCACTAAGTACAATTTTCTCCGGGGCGTCTTCATACCTTAACCCTTCCATCATCCAGCTTTATGCTAAATCTGGACTCGAACAGAACTTGACTCCAATCCTCGTCATTCCAATTATCGTGATTGAATTGTGAGTTTACTTCGGCCGATTTCAGTATCTTTTACACAGTATTTGTGCTTATTGTAATCCCACGAACTTCTTTGAGCTTCGTTCTTATCTCAGGAGAAGTTAAGATCTGGTTTCTGAACACGCTGGTAGCGATAAAGCGGTCATCTCTAGCTACAGATTTCCGTTTACGTCCCTATCCTGCGAGTCACGTATACTGTTCAGTCTGCCGATACCTCTTGACAACCCATTGTACCACAAATTTTGATACTCGTATTGTTTGGGTCAAATGTTTGTAAGTGTGCCCAGTTTCAATTAAAATAGCAAGTTGAGTGACGTTTAGATCTGGCTTTACCAGTTTATTTGCAGTGGCTAAAATATAAAAACCTGAATTTAAACTCAAATAGAAACGTTGGCAAATTTAAAAAACAAACAAATGAAATTGGAAAAAACTACATTCCAAAACTTTATTTTTTAATAGCATTTACTAATGTTTGTGGCCAGTACGTACTACTATTACAACAGGAGAAATTCAACCTTTTTTCTGTTAATTATTACGTAATTTTCAAATAATAAACATAGACTATTAAAGACCTATCGAGCCATCCATCCATTACAGCCTATAAAACTTCATCGCTGGACATAGACCATCGCTGGATACATAGCATCACGGCATGGCAAGCTGGGTTCGTAACCGCAGTTTTTTATTATCTAAAAAAAGCTTGCCAAGTTCGGAAACTATAGCAAATCAGGCAATCAATGTGGGGGGCATATGTTCAGAAGTGGACATAAGCTGTAACGGATGTATGTTATGATATGTAGTGAAAAACATCCAATATTTTATTCCTTTTCATTTAGCAACTTACTACTTCATGTATGATTTTCTGTAATGATGACGAAATTATTACATTGATAAAGTTAAAGGTTTTTGCGATTTCTTTTGCTATAATTTAATTACATGTGTCAAAACGTTGTATTTTCTGCGGTAAAAATAAATATTTCGTTATATATTTCTTTCTTATAACTCGATACGATTCAAATATTGCATTGTATTATTGCTGACCGGACCGCACATCTTCGTGTTCGTAGTAAAAACCCTATAGCTCAAAAAAATAAGTTCACTCTGAAATTACAGGCCCCCGCCTGTAATTTCAGAGTGAACTTATCTTCTTACTTACTTAAACAATAATAACATTAATGTAAGGAGTGAAGCTTTAGTAAAATTCAGATATTAAGGTCAAGATATAGTGCCGTTCGTAGTTAATTTTTATAGAAGGAAAGGTGACAAGCAGGCAAATAGTTCATCTGCTGAAAGTTGAATACTGGATCATGGGCTAAAAATTCAAATACGACATCATCCATGAGGACCAAAAGCCTTGTTACCAGTAAAAAGGATCTCATATTCCCGTCACTCCCTATTATCAGCAGGGCAGTATTATGTCGCTTTTCACGATGTTATTCTATGCGACAAGCCGTGATAGCTCAGGGGCTAAACACTTGCTGTAAATATCATACTACCCGGGGTCAAACCCAGCCGGTACCAGCGAAATTGTTAGGTAATTACAGTTTTAGTTGCTGATCAACCTTATTCGTTTAAAATCGTTTCGCGTTAATTCCATTTTTGCTACGAATGACAAACATCAGGTTATGAATAAAGAAACAACCGACACGCGACTTTCCGACAAAAATTATATAAATCAGGAAAGATTTTTTTGTTTTAAAATAAAGCCAGGTCAAACATTCAGTATGCTCTACGTATAGAAACTTTTTGTTTTATAACAACAACAATTGACAACAAAAAGACGGACGGGACTACTGTTGAGGCCAAGAAGCAAGCTTGGATGGCGTTGACAAATAAATATAATGCTCTTTCTGAAACGGGAATCAGAACAGAAAAACACTTTAAAAAACAATTTAAAAAAAAGCTAGAATAAATATATATAGATAAGGTAGGTCATATCCTACTTATTTTTGTTTGAACTAATAAACTTTTTTATTATACAAAGTGCGAAGGAACTTTACTGTACAAGCTGTAGTATTACTTTGTAGTGTGCTAATAATATACATCATTATATTCTACGACCTATTTCATGGGTACAGTTATTGCCTTGGAGTATTTACAATAATAATTTATTCTCATATAAAGTTATGCAATGGTATCCGACAAGTATGTAATGTAGAACCTTAAATTTTAATTCCAGTCTGAGCTGTACAAGACAGGAGGTGGAACATTTTGCCCTAAGACAATTGCAGTCGATGAAAAGGTTGTGGCCTTATTACCTCCACAATTTAAACCATTATCTAATGATTTTTACTCATCAGCACCATATTACACCATAGGTATGTAAGTTTAGTGTTTTTCTAACATCATATTACATCAAAATTTAGCATTTATTGAGCATGCTTTTACCTGATGTTTTGGTTAAATTCTTCTTATATCCACTATTTCAGCATAGGGCTATACATAACCTGAGCAATTAAAGTTATCGCAATTATAGTGTATATAAATTTACAGGGAAAAATTAGTTTAAATCTAATCAAACTTACTAATAATTTCATGTGAAATAGAATAAAGATAATGAAACAAAATATAATTAAATAATTATTTATTTAATGTGGTTTAAGTACCCATGCACCAATTTCTGAATATAGATTTATTTGTACAATCATCAGCTACAGAAATAAAAGAAAAAGTCACTTTTTTCATTTACCACTGGTTCGAAAAAAACACCTCTGTCCTGGGAAGAATTGGCAAGAAACCCAGCGGGACTAATTTTTTAAAATAATAAAATTACACATAACACAATAATGACTGATTTTTGCAATTTATTCATTACAGATATGTTGAAACACAACAGCTAAATGATACGCAAGATTCTTATCAGGAAGTATTGGGTGCAAAAGAAGATTCTGTGCATCAACTTCAACAAGTTAAAGGTTCCAAAATAAGGATTTCACCTCTTCTGGTATCTGACATCACACCGAAAAAAAAGATTTGTTTAACTGAAACAAAAAAGAAAAATATAAATAGCATCAGTGCTTCAATAATAAAAAAACAACCAGAAGCAAATGAATGAAGATACCATAACTACGAAAAAATTAGAAATATTGGAGGTTCAACTTGAGAATGAACATATGAAATTAGAAAAAAACAAAATTTTACTGGATCTTGATATTGAGTCAAAGCGGAATCTTTTAGAAAATTCTAAAACGGACTTAGAATTAAAAAAGAATCTTTTAGAAAATTCAAAAATGGACTTAGAATTAAAAAAGAAGAATTTTAATTTATAATGGCCAACATATAATAAATTAAAATTCTTATTTTAAATCCTAAGTCCATTTTTGCACTTTGTAAAAGATTTTCTTTAGTGCTCTATATCAAAATCCAGTAATTTTTTTTATATTTTTGTTATTTGATGATTTCATATTGATGTTGAATCTTCAATATTTGTAATGTTTGGTGTTTATTAATTAAAACTCTTGTTTATAAATTCTATTCTCTATATTTTTACATGGCCAAAGTATAATAAATTAAAATTCTTATAAAGTTCATTTTTGCAGTTTGTAAAAGATTTTCTTTAACTCTATATCAAAATACAGTACATTTTTTGTTTTTGTTATTTGATAATTTCATATCGATGTTGCATCTTCAATATTTGTAATGTTTTGGTTTTTATTAATTAAAACTCTTGTTTATAAATTCTATTCTCTATATTTTTACATGGCCAAAGTATAATAAATTCACTTAGTTTTATATTAGTACTTTGTTATAGTTTTTATTTATTAAAATTCTTGTTTATATATTATATTCACTATATTTTTACCAGAAATACAAATAAAATATACATACACAATATTTGTTTTTATTAACATAATACATTATTGATACATGGTAGCAATGCTGCAGATATATTATAATTATAGCACGAATAGTCAGTTCTACTGGGGAAAGACATGCCCTCACCGAATACTAGTTTGAATTAACAGCTAAATATGCTGCTGTTTCGTTTGGTGAGCATTGCGAAATTGCTCTGAAATAAAGCGGAGACCTAAAGGGTCTCCGCTTTCCATCTTACTCCTCAACGGTGGCAATGCATCTGCATTTTGATTCCTAATAGAGGATAGATGTAGATGTCTAGGGGCCCCTGCATCCACTTACCATCAGATGGAACATATATGCTCCTTTGCTTATTCTGTTACTTTATTACATTCAACATTGTGTAAATTGAGCTTTAGAGATATTAACAAAAGAAAAATTTTACCAACCTAAAATATTGTTCCACCAATAAACGACGAAAATGGTTTCCTTCACAGGGAAGAGGTTCTTCAATTGATTCTGTAATATCTTCTTCCGAAGCGGAATCAATTGCCAGAGTATCACTTTGCTGTAGAGCTATATTGTGTAACACAGCTATTGCAACAATCACAGCTAACGTATGATCCAATTTTAACGTTAATTTTTGAGAAAGGCATGGAAATCTTCTTTTCCACACACTAAATGTCCTTTCAACTGTATTTCTGGTCTTGATTTGTGCTTCATTGTAGAGTTTTTCTGCATTTGTAGCTGGGTTTAAAAATGGTGTCATCATGTAGCGTCCACAGGGATATGCATTATCTCCAAGGAGGTGACCATCTATTTCGTTGTTATTCAGGCGTGCTCGGAGGAATGAGTTATTAAAAACTGTACTGTCATGTGTTGATCCATGCCAGCGGGCATCTATGTCACGAATTTGCAACTTTGCATCACACACAACTTGTACATTAATAGAAAAAAAAACCTTTTCTATTTCTAAATAATTCTGCTTGCTCACCTCCAGGAGATTGAATAGGTATGTGTGATCCATCTACACAACCAATTACATTTGGAAATCCTGCGATATCAAAAAATTGTGCTTTTACTTCTCTTAGGTCTACAACATTTGGCATACTTATATAACTCCTTGCTAGTTTGGCTATTTCCTTACTTACTTTATATACCACTCTGGATACAGTAGTTTTGTAAACATCACCAATTACTATTTGGAAAGTACCGGTAGCATAAAATCGTAATGCTATGAAAATTTGTTCTAACACAGACAATGTATATTTCCGATGCATAATGGGTGCTAGAGCAGAGCTGATGGTATCACTTAGGTGTATAAAAGTATTCTTATCAAAGCGATATCTCAATTGAAATTCTTCATCCGTAAACATTTCGAAAGGATTTCTCCTATGTCTTAAGTTTCTGGGTATTATTTCTGGGTTTCTGGTGGTTCCGTTTTTGTTGTCATATCGAAGCGCTGTTCACGAAAGTACAGCAGTGACACCAGCTTTCGCAAACTTTGTAAGAGAATTACGGCTGCCTGCAGACCTGATCACCGGGATACCACCTGATGCTCCACGTAGTATAACCGATTATGCAAATGACTTGCGGAACAAAATGAATGACATTTATGAGCACGTCAGACAATCGGGCCAGCAAATGTCTGAAAAGATGAAAACCCGGTACCACCGCAAAATGAACAACAAAGGGTTCGACGAAGGTACACTAGTGTGGTTGCATAATTCCGTCCGCAGCAAAGGGAAATCTCCTAAGCTTCAAGCTAAATGGGATGGCCCGTACCGGATTATGACCAGGATCAACGATGTAACCTACCGGATACAGAAAGGCGCAAGAGGGACTCCTAAGATCGTCCATGTGGATCGCCTGGCGCGTTATTATGGGGCCGATAATGCTCGGGACGAGCATGTCTTAGGAGGGGGCAGTGCTACGCGCCTTAGTCGACGGCACTAGCGCCTAGTTGAAACTTGAACTCTCGGTACCTTGCGCGTGTTTACTTGAATATTCTGGATATTTCCGTGCTAATTTATATAAATAGGCGCTGCAAGATGCGATCGAGGCAGTATTGAATTCGGCGAGACAAGCGAAGCTTCGGAGCGAAATAAAGTGGATTAGTGTGATTAATTATTAGTGTTTTAAGTTTTAATTGGTGTAAAGAGAATTAAAGTGTTAATTTAGGTAATTTTATCGGCAATTTTTATTGTCACGAACCTCAAGCTCGTAACAGTATTTTGTTTGCATAAAATTGAAAAAAAAAATGTCTTTAGTTGTACTGTTTGTATCCAGCTGGTTTTAATATTAATGCACAGAAGACAGAAAGCAAATAAAAATAAAAAGTAAGAAACACTTTCCCGTCATTTTTAAATTGAGTGAATCTAACGAAGAAATTCGATACATTCTGAAGTTTTATTACAAAAAAAAAAAGAAAAATACGACTCAAGCCGCAAAAAGAATTGTGACGTTGCACCTAGTACAGCGGCAGTAAGACTAGCACAAAGTTGGTTCAAGCGTTTTGAGTCCGGGAATTTTGATGTTAAAGACGCAGCTCGCTCTGCTCGACTTTGTAAGGATAAAGTCGATGGTCGATGCCAATTTTGAAAAAGTGGAACAAGATCGGAATATTAGTAGTTACGAAATAGCCGAGGAATTGAGGATTGTCCACAAAACGTGTTTGTATTAGTGCGACTGCTGATCATGAGGTCCTGGATTCGAGTCCCGGGTCAGGCCAAAAATTATTGATTTTTTCCATCACGAAATTCTCAGTAGTTGCTCTGAGTCAGGAAGTTGGCGGTGTCTCACCCCCGTGCCTCGGAAAGCACGTAAAGCCGTTGGTCCTGCGCCTGATCTCTCTCCGCTCGTGTCGGTTTACCGTCCCATCGGATTATGAGAGTGAGGGAATAGAGAGTGCACCTGTACTTGCGCATACACTTGGGTACTATAACCCTGTCCTGCACCGATGGCTAGCCTCCATTGAGGCAGGCCGCCGTGGCCGAAATTCGGTCGGGAGGACATTATGTCTTAGAAAAAAAAACATGTGTAGCCACCAACATGCATTAGGGCAGCGCAGCTGACTTTTCCTAACCTTAAAAACCTCTCAAAATGAGAGTAATCTCGTGCTCAGGAGTGGGACGTAGTAGGCTGTAACTTTTTTCTGTGCTAGCGTGGTCTTTGGTCAGCCGGGATACTGCAGCCACAATTTACCTAGCTGCAATGTGGCTCTATCAAAGTTTTAATCCGGCTAACATTAAAACGCATTCATAAAGGCTACATAAAACTAAATTACCTATCACTTATATACGTAATAATCCACAAATACCTAAACTCTTCAAACAAGAAATCAAACATAAGTACTTCTTAAGCGTTTCGAAGTGCTTATTTGGCATCCATCAAGCCCGATGTCCTACGTCTCGCACTAGATATTTATCAGACGCATTATAATGTACCACAGCCAGTGGTTACGATGCGGGATTCAGGGTTGCTACTGGGACATATTATATTGATTGTAATTATCATAAGGATATCTCTTAACAAGTCTACTGAACAAGGGACTTTCCCAAAGAACGCAACAAAACATGGTCATATCCCATCGATTTCGCTTCCCATCGGTTATCGGTTAATTTCACTTATTTAACATTAAACGTGAGGATTTTCCCTTGGATCACAGTAATCTTTTACTTTCATAAATTACACGTGATAAAACATTCAAACCCGAAACAGTTATTTGCAGGCCATAGGTACAAACACTTGTTCCGTGCGGGATTTAAACACAGTCAAATGCTCAGCTGTTCTACCAAGTCATCGTAAACTATGCCTATAACTAAGTTCCATGTAAAGGTTTTTGATATAAAAAAGATATTAACTGATTTTCAAAGTATTCTCCATTACATTTCAAAACTTTTTCTATTATTCAAATCATTTTGGAAAACATAGGGATTATTGGAATGAGGGCATGTTTTTCATGTACTTGTTGAAAGCTATCACGGCCTCTTCTAGTTCCGTAAATGTCAAACCTCCCATCAAATATTTGATTTCTGAGAAAATAACGATATCACAAGGTGCGAGGTCTGAACTATGTGCGGGATGGATCGTGAACTGCACCTTGTATCTCGCTCATGGTGTGCGCCGAAGCATTGTCATTGTGGCTTCTTGGTCGTTTTACTCAGCATTAATTGTCTTTTGCTCATCAAGTGGGATCATGTAGATAAGACTCGTCTAGAAGGAAAAAACGCAATCATTTTTTCCCACGCTTCTTGCCTGCCTTGACAGCTCGAGACTGTTTTTGTTCTAGGGTGAATCAATGAGTTCCTCAAGAAGCCCATCCCCAGCGGAAATAATGTTTTCTCACTTTAAAATATTGAGGTATTTTTTTAATTTGTCTCATACCCAAATGTCTTTGAATCTCGACTTTTTTAATAATTCGCCTGACAGTATATTTTCCTTAATGATTGCAACCTTTATGACTTTCTCAAAGGAGGCAAACAAAGCCACGATAAAATTCTGCGTACCCAGTACCTTACGGTGCTCAAATCTGAGGATTCCCTGCCAAAAGCATTTTGAAGATGTGCAGTGCAAGTCTAGTGAACTTTTAAAATCATTGCCCTAAAATCAATTCGCGTTAATTCCATTTTTGCTACGAATGTCTTAACATTAGCTAATGAAAAAAGGAACAACCGACTCTTCGACAAAAATTATATAAATCAATTAAACAGTTTTTTATGTTTTAAAATAAAGCCAGGTCAAACGAGCAGCACGTTCAGTATGCTCTACGTATAGAATCTTTTTGTTTTATAAACCTGCTGAAAGCAGCACCTTAGAATATAACGGCATCATCAACTCAACCGCAGTATTATGCCGCTATTTCACACTGGTATGCTGTGTGAGCATGATTCTTCTCCGATCAAGCCTAGCAATTTGTTACAGCCTAGCTCTTCCATAGGTTTTATAAATAAAACAAGTATATTTTTAAATAAGGGGAACCCTTTGCCTAGTAATGGGGCGTGATTTCATCTATTCATTTATACAATATTAGCCCAGATAATTGATAGAATCAGGCGTTACTTTGCGGAAATCCATTATAATAAAAATATTAATTATTTTGCAACCTTCTGCTAACTAAATACAATGATGTGTCTTACCTGGATTGAATAGCATCTCCCGCCCTCCCTCAATTACATGCCTTAACTCCGTCACCACTAGTCCCAGCACCACTACTCCCAACACCACTATTTTCCAGGTAAGACACACCATCGACGATAATGAATACTTAATATATGAATATAATACTTAATATATGAATAAATATGATAATGAATAGAAATAATGATGCTATTCAATCCAGGTAAGACACATCATTTGTATTTAGTTAGCGGAAGTTTGCAAAATAATTTATATTTTTATTAAATATTAGCCCGTTAAAAGTTCACTGTTGAATATAGACCTCCTGCACGATGATACTTGATACTTCAAAGAGGCGATGTTTGCAGTTTTTTTTTTGAGATAAATACTTATGTGTTTTATATTTGACACGTTTTCTTCAAAAAATAAATATTTTTTATATTAAATGTATACCTTTACGTGGGGTATCTATATAGTCATCTCATCTGGTTGGGTTCTATAAATATATAATTATACATTAAAATGAAAAGATGAATATACATAAATATCAATAAAATAAAATAAATACAGAAATACATAAATAAATAAAAGCCCAACCAGATGGAAGCCCTCGGCAGGGGAGACCAAACGACCGAGGGTTAGGAGGAAAGGCAAAGAAACCGGCGGACGATGCGGGCGGTATCAAGCAGCACCGCCTTCTGCATTTGAGCCCAGAGCGGTTCGTCACGGAGTCCCAGTCGCCTCAGATGACCCGAGAGGCTGACTGGGATTAACCCATTCGCAGAGACGACTACAGGAATAATTCCGGCCGGCATACCACCCCACATGTCGGTCACCTCGTGAGCCAGGTCCAGATATTTTGTTCGTTTATCTGTTTCGGCTTTCACGAGGTTCTCGTCATACGGAATGGTAATGTCGACCAAAAATATCCTTGACTGTGCCCGGTCCATCAGCACAATATCAGGCTTATTCGCAAGAATAGTCCTGTCTGTGATGATCCCCGGTCTCAGTAGAGCCTGGCGCGGTCAATTTCGAGCACGGCTTCTGGCAAGTACTTGTAATACGGGAATTTTCGGTCCACGAGACCGTATTCCAGAGCGAGCTCCTGGTGTAGAATTCTGGCTACTAGGTTGTGCCAGTGCAAGTACTCAGAGTTAGAAAGCGCCGAACAACCGGAGATGACATGCCTAAGTGACTCCCCGGGATGGCGACAAGCTCGACGGATGTCGATTGTGCTATCTTTTAGGATGTATCTCCGATAGTTGTTGGTCTTAATAACCTGATCCTGTATTGCACAGACAAAACCCTCGGTTTCCATGAAGAGGAATACATTTATTATTATTATTATTATTATTAAATAAAGGCTTGTAAAATATGATCTGCCCAAAATGGCTGATGACAACTGTATGTATGAAGTGGGCGCACGTGCATATATCCAGCAGGTGACTGCCACATTCTGATTGTGATAGGTGAAAGATTTTAATTTAGCAAAGGTTTGGGATCAAACTCAGTAAAGTAAATATTTTTATATAAACAAAGAGTTTACCCTGGTGTTATATTGTACAGAGATGGGAGAGCTGTCTAGAGATCATCAAAGCTTGCAAAAAGTTCTTGCAACTTTAAACTGTACGTTCATAGCGTATTACATAAAATCACACGTCTACTATTGCTATAAATATGTCATGGTAACTCAGGTTAAAAGCGCGCGCTTTACGATTTCATATTAAATGCAAAATGCCATAACTATTTGATTCTGTAATCGCCATATGTGCGGCGGTTTTTTTGTCTATACGTAGAAGAGTCCAAGAAGCCATTCCTCTTCTAACTATTTTAAAGAATTGTGGTAACAACAGTGACAACAAATCTTAAATTAAAACCTTATACATCGTGGAATGCTATAATCTTTAAATTTGGCGTGTAAATTACAAAACACGTCTGTCACTAATTTAAAGGTAACAAATTTTATTTTATTTACAGAATAACGGTGCAAACGAGCACACAGTAAGCAAACAGTAAGTAAATGCTGTGGCCATATACATCTACATTTATCCTCAATTAAGAATCAAAATTCAGATGCGTTGTCACCCCTGAGGACTGAGATGGAATGCCTCGTATTCCGTAAAAATGGTCTCCGGTTCTCTGCGCTCGTAATACGAAACTCAGCAGCATTAGGCTGTTATTTTACGCTGGCATTCTGTGAGAGCGTGGTCGTTCCCCGGTCGAGCCAACCCATTTGTGCTACAACCGTAATATAGTCGCAGCGTGGTTCTACCACGTAACCCTTAAACTCTTGTTTAAATATAATGATATTATGTAGTAAATGGTTAAATAAAACGGCTGTAACTATTAAGATAAAATTTCCGTGTTTGGATGGTAATATTTTTTATAGAATAAGGGTGACAAACGAGCACACAGTGCAACTGATGGTAAGTGGATGCTGTGGCCTATACACATTTACATTTATCCTCGATTAAGAATCAAAACGCAGATGCGTTGTCACGCCTAAGGACTAGGATGGAATGCCTCGTTTCTAGTTAAATAAAAACCGGCCAAGAGCGTGTCGGGCCACGCTTAGTGTATGGTTCCGTAGTTTCCCGTCCGTCACAATAAGTGTTCATTATGTTCGCGCTCCAGCAGCGCTCCGCGCTCCTGCAACTGCTCCCACCGGTAGTGGGTACTGTCGTTTCCATCCAAGTTCAAAATGATTTTAAAACTATAAGGGTTCCTAGTTGACTACGGAACTCTAAAAATCATCTAGAATTGGAAACTTTCATTACTTTGCGTTCTGTTTTAAGAACAATATATGCACTTTACTTGGCGCTGAAACCTTGTAATAGGGCTCTTCAGCTGATTTTTTAAAGTATTACTAGCGGTTCCCCGGGCTGCGCGTGGTTAATCTCTTGATCTCGACAACAGCGTCACCTACCGCGTCCAATAGTGAATTTAAACTATTCTCGAATCAACTTAATCACACACAAAATTTCATCAAAATCGGTCCAGCCGTTTAAAAGGAGTTGCATACAGTCGCATACACACGAACAGAAAACTAATATTAAAATAAAGAAACAAACAAGTAAGTAAGGTTATGTATGCCTCTTGGCAACCATTGTACATCTGCAACCAAACTGAAGTTAAATGAGGCCACAGAAGGCGTTGTCATCTCCAAGGTTAAGATGACACACAACAAAACCATTAATCAAACTGGTTCCCTTACTCTTAAACCGAAAAACAGTAATGGGTACAGTACTGCTTGCGACAGAAATGAAGGTGTATGAAAACACTTGGCAATAGCGTACTTTGGCAAATAATTTAATTCATCGTAAATTTAACTATTAAAATCATAATTAAGTAATGTTCATGATTGAACCAAATTTAATGTTGGAATTACAATAAAAATGTTATCAGTTTTCAAAAGAGAAAATTTAAAAAAAATATGTAATGTAAATTTTTGAATAGAGCCATCTCGTGTTGATTGAGCGTACTCCCATGTATCTAGCTATATAACAAATAAATTTAAGAAACTGACATATAACGTTCCTCTGTTTTAGTCTGTTAAATAGTATAGATAGCACTGTTACAAAAATCATATTTTATTATTTCGTAGGTACATTATTTGATAAAGTTAATAGTTGCCTTTTAGGTGGCGCTTTGATTTTTTCATTACTTTTTGTATTATTTGAAAAATTTAACACTTTTAATACTTTTATTGTTATCAAAACCTCAGAGTAATTACATACAAACTTACGCAATCGTTACGTATTTATTTTTACTATTATATTTTCCACTCATTTTAAATTTAAGTTCATGAACTTAATGAATATTTTTTTAAACTGCCATCTCCATTGAAATTTCCACAGTCATACCACATACAGCTTAGTACTTGAACTAAATAAAAATTAAATTTTTAGCTATTTTTATATCTTAAAACCCTGATTTAAGTAGTTAGTACTTAAAAAGGAGTCAATAATAGCACATTTTATGTAAAATCCTCTCTAATATGTAAAAAAGAGCGTTATATTCCTAACAAAATAATTTTAAAATACGCTACGGCCAGCTTTCAATTCAATTTTGAGGAAGCATGCGCTGCTATTACTGCTGCTCGGGTGCCAAGCAAAAATGTCTGACAATAGTTTTCATTGTGCATAAGTGGATTTGGATTACCATTACACCAAATTGATAAACTAATATTTTTCCTAAATCGTTACCGAACGTAAGAGAGCTTACCTCTCCCTTCTTACATTACTTGCATAGTACCTGGTTGACCGAGCTTTGCTCGGTAAATCGGATCGGATTTTTTTTAATTCGTGTGTTTTGGAAATTATATTTAGATACAAATTACATACTGATGAAATATAAATAATATTTTTTGATCTTAGCGACATAACAGAAAAAACGGAACTGGTTATTTGAACAAAAAATCATGAGTGCAATTATTTTAATTTAAATTTTGTTTTTTTAAAAAAATACTAAAAAAGGGCTCGAAAAAATAGATTTTAAGATGAGAGTAGCCGTATACACAGGACAAAATTATAGTAAACTTCCTCAATCTCATAGTCCGATGTGACGAAAATCGACGGCCGGTGAGAGATTAGTCTCAAAAAAGAAAGGAACTTGAAAATAAAAAAATTAAAAAGAAGTCGGTACGTCTGGGCTAGAACCGGGGTTTTACGAATCTGTGACCGCCCATTGTACCAATTAAACTATTTATAATCTTTAACAATATGTCAAAATTTACCTTCTTATTCTAACGATATTGTAGCAGTTTTTCATTGCCTAAAAACACGGACAAAAAGACATTTTCTAAAAATAAATCCTAGCTAGATCGATTTATTATCCCCGAAACTCCCTGGACACTAAATTTTATGAAAATCGTTGGAGCCGTTTCCGAGAAGAATTGCTCGTTTAATAGTATAGGATTTATATATTTTTTAATTTACACCATTAATAATTTATTATTATTGAATTATTATATTAAGTATATTTAAATGTATAGTTCAATACAGCCTTTCGAGTGATGTCGGGACGGTGCATCAGGGATGTAGTACTACGCCAACGTATCACGTCTCTTATGTGCAGAGTGCGTGGGAGCTCCAATACTATTCTGAAGGTTATTAGTGGTAAACCAGACTGTCCAGTCAAGGACACTGGGCATACATACATGGAGACACTGAAAATACGCACATGCGTGTATATCAAGTGCCACAAACTAGCCCGGAAAATATTTAAATTAATGTTTTAGTGTTGTTTTTACTCTGTTTTACTAACATAACGAGGGCGGCCCTGAAAATTTCGGGAATCAAGGAAGTGACACAACACTACTATTTATAAATGTATTTATTGCTTTTCGAAGTATTCTCCGCGAAATTTGACACATTTTTCCACACGATGGAACCAATCATTGAAGCAACCATTCCATTCGGAAGTTGGGGGTCTCCAAAATGGCCGTTTTGTGGGGACGCCCACAGCTTCTTCAGGTGATGAAAATGTCTGTCCACGCAATTTATTCTTTATTTTAGGGAAAGTATAGAAATCATTAGAGATTAGGTCGGGGCTCTACGGCGGATGGTCTGATAATTCTATGTTTTCTTGCTCTAAAAACTCTTTTGTTCTGTGTGCGGTGTGAGAACTCGCATTGTCGTGATGGAGGATGATGCGGCGGTTGCAGTTCTTAGTACTTAGTAGCAGCAACGGCTGGACCGATTTTGATGAAATTTTGTGTGTGATTAAGTTGATTCGAGAATAGTTTAAATTCACTATTGGACGCGGTAGGTGACGCTGTTGTCGAGATCAAGACATTAACCACGCGCAGCCGAGGGAACCGCTAGTAATACTTTAAAAAAACAGCTGAAGAGCCCTATTACAAGTTTTCAGCGCCAAGTCAGTGTCACATCTCAGGAACTATCAATCGTAAAAACATAATTCCAATTTTGGTCGATAGAGAATTTTTTGCTTAGTCTAGTGGTGCTGAAAACCCACAATCGACAAAATGCACTTAGCCGCCTTTTTTCGAATCAGGGTAATATTAGATCTAACATTCACGTAAATTGTGAAAGTTGCCATCTATTATCATCATCATTCTCTAAACCATTTCCCATTATCTGGGGTCGGCGCAGTAAACCTTCTTGTTCCATTCCTCTCTATCAGCCGTCATTTCCATACTTACTCCTTTCATTCTCATATCACTCTTCACACAATCGATCCATCTTTTATTCGGCCTTCCTCTGCCCGTGTGTCCCTCCACATTCATATTCAACACTCGTTTTGTGACATGACTTTCATTCCTCCGCATCACATGCCCAAACCATGCCAATCTGCTTCCTCTCACCTTTTCTACCACTGGCGCTACTTTCAGGCTTCCTCTTATATACTTATTCCTTATCTTATCCATCCTTGTCACACCACACATCCATCGTAACATTCTCATTTCATTCGCATGCAGTCTATTTTCATCCTTCTTCTTGACGGCCCAGCATTCACTTCCATACATGACGACAGGTCGGATGATCGATTTGTAAATTTTCCCCTTCAGCCTTATTGGCATTCGGGGATCGCACGTTGTGGCTGTGACCTGTCGCCATTTCATCCACCCTGCGTTAATCCTATGCTGCACAGCTCTATCTATTCCGCCGTCGCCTTGAATGAGGGAACCGAGGTACTTGAAATCTGAGCAGGTAGGCAGTATAGCGCCATCCAACGACATGGGTACAGGACTGGAAAGACCGCCGAAATCACAGCACAGATATTCGGTTTTGGATCTGCTGATCTTCAAGCCAACACTTTCCAGCCTCTGTTGCCACCCCGTCAGTCTGCTCTGTACCTCGATGCCTTCTTCCCCGACAAGCACGATGTCATCGGCAAAGAGCATGCACCAGGGTGCCTCATCCTGCAGGTCCGACGTCAAAGCGTCCATAATCAGTAGAAAGAGGTAAGGGCTCAATGCCGACCCTTGGTGCAGTCCTACCGCCACATCGATACTGCCCGTAGTTCCCGCGGCAGATCGTACACATGTACGGGATGCTCTGTACATAGCACGGACCAACCTCACATACTTCCCAGGCATACCTTTCATCTTTAACGCCCACCACAAAACCTCACGGGGAACCCGATCGTACGCCTTTTCAAGGTCGACAAAAACCATGTGCAGAGTTTTATGCACGCGCTTGTACTTTTCGCACAATTGGCGTAATGCGAAAATGGCATCTGTCGTACCTCGACCGGGCATGAATCCGAACTGGTTTTGTGTTATCTCACACTCTTCTCTCATTCTTCTCTCTATTATTCTTTCCCAGACCTTCATCGTATGTGACATGAGTTTTATTCCCCGGTAACTGCTGCAGTTTTGAACGTCTCCTTTGTTTTTAAAAATGGGGACCAGTATACTACTGCACCATTCCTCAGGTATTTGTTCTTCCTGCAACAATTTACCGAAAAATAAACTCAACCACTTCCATCCATCCGCACTCAGCAACTTCCACACTTCTACTGGTATTCCATCTGGGCCGACTGCCTTCCCATTCTTCATATTCCTAACAGCCATTTTTACTTCTTCCACACTAATTTCTCTCACTAAGCCCATATTCACTGGTGGGTTTTCAAGCATACCATTCCATTCATTCTCCTCATTCATCAATTTCTCAAAATACTCCTTCCATCGCTTCTTTATACTTTCATCGCCAGTCAAAATCCTTCCAGAATCATCTTTTATACATTTTACATGTGAAACATCTCTTCCATTCCTTTCTCTCGCTCTTGCAATTTGAAAAAGTCGTTTTTGACCTTCGGGGCTTTCAAGGGACCGATATAATTTATCCTGCGCCTCTGCCCTACAAATAGCAACTTCCTTCTTCGCTCTCTTCTTACATTCTTTATACGCCCCTCTCTTACTTTCTTTTATGGATTCATTCTGGTCTTCTACGCTCTGCCATTCTTTAAAGGCATTTTTCTTTTCTCTCAAAACTTCTCTAATACTTTTACTCCACCACCACCCATCCTTATCTATCATACGCTTCCCTTTTGTTTCTCCTAACACCTTCCTTGCCACACTTCGGATACAATCAGCCATTTCCTTCCAGCACTCATTCACACTCATTCCTTCCATATCACCCATCTCTATCATCTTGTTTACAACTAGCTCTCTAAATTCACTTGCATACTCCTCCTTATGCAACAAATGCCACTTTATTTTGGGTGGGGGACGATCCTTATGTTTGTTGAGGCGAACAGTTAAGCAGATGTCAGCCAGCAGAATTCGGTGCTGGGATACTAAGTCTTCACCTGGAAGCACTTTGCAGTTTTTTACACTCTTGATTTGGTTCCGCCTTAACAGAAGATAGTCGATCTGTGTCGCGTGGTGGCCACTTTTATAAGTAACAAGATGCTGATCTCGTTTTTGGAACCACGTGTTTACTACAGCCAGGTCGAAAGCACATGCTGCTTGCAGAAGAACTTCCCCCTCACGGTTGCGCACTCCGTACCCCCATCCACCGTGTACTCTTTCATACCCGTCATTCACTCTCCCTACATGTCCATTAAAATCTCCTCCCATATAAACATCCTCACTCTCAGGTATTCCCATCATCATACAATCAAATTCCTCCCAAAACTTCTCTTTCACACTCTCTTCATAGCCTGTTTGCGGAGCATACACACTTACAACATTCACTACTTTGTTTTCAATCATTAATTTAACAACTATCATTCTGTCATTTACTCTTTTCACATCTGTCACTCGTTCTTTCATTCCACTATCTAACACAACTCCTACTCCATTTCGCTTCCCGTCACTTCCACAGTAATAAAACTTGTATCCTTCCCCAATCTCTCTTGCTTTATTGCCCTTCCATTTTGTTTCCTGCAAACAGGCAACATTCACTCTTCGTCGTTTCAAAACATCTGCTAACTCTCTTCCTCTTCCAGTCATCGTACCTATATTCCAGCTTGCAAACCTCACTCTGACATTCTTCTCTCTACGGGCTCGCCTCTTACGTCGCACCCGCTCCGTAAGGTGCGACAACCCTTGCCCACTTCCCACAGGAGCCGGGTGCTGCTCCTGCGCGTCGCCTGCGGGGTACGCCCTAGCCCTGTCATATATCCCACAACTCGTAATATTCATAAGTTTACTGCATGGGATTTGGCAAAAGTTTTACAGTCGGCCGCCTGCCTGACACCAACCCTCTTTGGGTATGCTATTGTTGGTAGAGGAAGCTACCATTTTGGGAAAAGGAAAAAGAAGGTTGGGGGTAGGAGCGTAGGTGTAAGGATACTGTTATCTCGGCAGGAAAGGTATGAGAATAACAGTAGCTCGGGGAGCCGGGGTCGCGTACCCGTATTCCATAACAGGATCACCGGAAAGGTAGACCAGCATGAAAACCCCCTGACTGTAAAGTTGCCATCTATTAATCAACTGAAATACTACACAATAATTACAACATTTTTTTTTGTTTTCATTGCGTAGGTTGGTACGTAATTACTCTGAGGTTTTGATAACAATAAAAGTATTAAAAGTGTTAAATTTTTCAAATAATACAAAAAGTAATGTAAAAATCTAAGCGCCACCTAAAAGGCAACTATTAACTTTATCAAATAATGTATCTACGAAATAATAAAGATGATTTTTGTAACAGCGCCATCTATACTATTTAACAGACTAAAACAGAGGAACGCTATATGTCAGTTTCTTAAATTTATTCGTTATATAGCTAGATACATGGGAGTACGCTCAATCAACACGAGATGGCTATATTCAAAAATTTACATTACATATTTTTTTTTAAATTTTCTCTTTCAAACTGATAACATTTTTATAGTAATTCTAACATTAAATTTGTTTGAATCATGAACATTTCTTAAATTATGATTTTAATAGTTAAATTTACGATGAATTAAATTATTTGCCAAAGTACGCTATTGCCAAGTGTTTTCATACACTTTCATTTCTGTCGCAGGCAGCACTGTACCCATTACTGTTTTTCGGTTGAAGAGTAAGGGAACCAGTTTGATTAACGGTTTTGTTGTGTGTCATCTTAACCTTGGAGATGACAACGCCTTCTGTGGCCTCATTTAACTTCAGTTTGGTTGCAGATGTACAATGGATGCCAAGAGGCATACATAACCTTACTTACTTATTTGTTTCTTTATTTTAATATTAGTTTTCTGTTCGTGTGTATGCGACTGAACTCTTTTTAAACGGCTGGACCGATTTTGATGAAATTGTGTGTGTGATTAAGTTGATTCGAGAATAGTTTAAATTCACTATTGGACGCGGTAGGTGACGCTGTTGTCGAGATCAAGACATTAACCACGCGCAGCCCGGGGAACCGCTAGTAATACTTTAAAAAATCAGTTGAAGAGTAAAGAGCATATATTGTTCTTAAAACAGAATGCAAAGTAATGAAAGTTTCCAATTCTAGATGATTCTGAATCAACTTGGAAGGCAATGGCATAGCTCAACATCGGTACATCATTCTAATAACATTTATTCCATACATAGGTAATCAACGTGAAGAGACTGATTCATCTTCACAAATACTTGATTAGTGTGACAACGAAATATAATTATTGTAGTTTTAAAGATGGCATGTTGTTTACTAGTTATCCATATTACATTAAAAATAAAAGCTTGCAATATTCGTTTAGTAAATAGGTATAATATGTAAAAATATTCTAGACAAACTTGAGATGTATTGATTGAGTGCTTAAATAGTCTTTGTAATAAAAGAAATAGCTGCTAAACATCTATAAGAATTATATTACGTGTTAGTGGTACAATTAGTTACTGTGTTTTAAGATAATGAAGTGAGAACCTGGACGTACACGCTTTGCTCAGTGTTAATACAAAATATCACACAGTAAACATCTATCTAGGTAGATATAAGTACTTGAAATGTAAAACATTATTATATTGCGGCTGTAGCACGAATGGGTCGACCGGGGAAGGACCACGCTCTCACAGAATAACAGCGTAAAATAGCAGCTTAATACTGCTGTGTTTCGTATAGTGAGTGTAGAGACCCGGAGACCCTTTTTTTTACTAGAAACGAGGCATTCCGTTTTAGTTCTTAGGGGTGACAAAGCATCTGCGTTTTGATTCTTAATCGAGGATAAATGTAAATGTCTATAGGCCACAGCATCCACTTACTGTACTTAAGTGTTTTGTAATTTACACGCCAAATTTAGCTATTATAGCATTCCACGATGTATAAGGTTTTAATTTAAGATTAGTTGTCTCTGTTGTTGCCTATATTCTTTAAAATAGTTGGAAGAGGAATGGCTTCTTGGACTCTTCTACGTGTCTATACGTAGAAGAGTTCAAGAAAAAAACCGCCGCATATATGGCGATTACAGAATCAAATAGTTATGGCATTTTGCATTTAATATGAAGTCGTAAAGCGCGCGTTTATAACCCGAGTTACCATGACATATTTACAGTAATACTTGGTAGCAATGTGATTTTATGCAATATGCTATGCACGTACAGCTTAAAGTTGCAAGAACCTTTTGCCAGCTTTTATGATCGCTACAGAGCTCTCCCATCTCTGTACAATATTACTGGTTAAATTCTCTGTTTACATAAAAATATTTACTGTAATGAGTTTGATCTCAAACATTTATTAAATTAAAATATTTCACTATCACAATCAGAATGTGACATCACCTGCTGGATATAGGCACCTGCCTAAGCGCCCACTTCATACGTACTGTTGTCAGCAGTCATTTTGGGGAGATCATAGTTCAATCTAGCCAGGGGAAGTCTCATATTACGTTTAACATTAACGTTAACGTTAAAGTTTGTATTACATGCATGTAATAATAAATTTATACATTTATTATAAAAAATGATTTATTTTTGAAGAAAACGTATCAAATATAAGACACATATTTATCTCAAAAAAAAAAAATAAACATCGCCTCCATGAAGTAATTTGTGCAGGAGGTGTGTATTCAACAGTGAACTTTTAACGGACTAATATTTTATAAATGAATAGATGAAATTACGTCCCAGTACTAGGCAAAGGGTTCCCGTTATTTAAAATATACTTGTTTTATTATTAACTTAATTTTCAAATAATAAACATAGTCTTAAATAGTCTATGTTTATTATTTGAAAATTAAGTAATAATTAATACAAAAAAAGGTTGAATTTCTCCTGTTGTAAATGTAGTGCGTACTGGCCACAACATAAGTAAATGCTATTAAAAAAAGAAAGTTTTGGAATGCATTTTTTTCCAATTTCATTCGTTTGATTTTTAATTTTGCCAACTTTTGTATTTGAGTTTAATTTTATGTTTTGTATATATTTTGCCACTGCAATACACTGATAATGCCTTTTGAGTATTAAACCAATTTAATACTCAAAAATAATTCCAGATCTAAACGTCACTCAACTTGCTAGGGCTGTTATTTTAATTGAAACTGGGCACACTTACAAACATTTGGCCCAAACAATACGAGTATCAAAATTTGTGGTACAATGGGTTGTCAAGAGGTATCGGCAGACTGAACAGTATACGTGACTAGCAGGATAGGGACGTAAACGTAAATCTGTAGCTAGAGATGACTGCTTTGTCGCTACCAGCGTGTTTAGAAACCAGATCTTAACTTCCGCTGAGGTAAGAACGAAGCTCAAAGAAGTTCATGGGGTTACAACAAGCACAAATACTGTGTAAAAATGACTGAAATCGGCCGGAGTGAATTCACAATTCAATCACGATAATTGGAATGACGAGGATTGGAGTCAAGTTCTGCCACTATAGTAGATTCTCCGTCACAATTTTTTTCGCGGCTTGAGTCGTATTTTCCTTTTTTGTAATAAACCTTTAGAATGTATCGAATTTCTTCGTTAGACTCACTCATTTTAGCGGACGGAAAACATTAAAAATGGCGGAAAAGTGTTTCTTACTTTTTATTTTTATTTGCTTACTGTCCTCTTTGTATTGATATTAAAACCAGCCAGATACAAACAGTACAACTAAAGACATTTTTTTTCAATTTTGTACAAACAAAATACCAAGAAACAAAACGTTTTCCCCGACCTAATACATCTAAGATTCACGTAAATTGTGAAAGTCGAATCTATTAATCACCTGAAATACTACACAATAATTATGACATTTTTTTTGATTGCATAAGTTTGTATGTTATTACTCTGAGGTTTTGATTACAATAAAAGTATTAAAAGTGTTAAATTTTGCAAATATTACAAAAAGTAATGAAAAATCTAACAGCCATTTAAAAGGCAACTATTAAATTTATCAAATAATGTATCTACTAAATAATAAAAGACAATTTTTGTAACAGTGCCATCTATACTATTTAACAGACTAAAACAGAGGAAGACTATAGGTCAGTCTTCTTACATTTATTTGTTATAGAGCTAGATACATGGGAATTACCACGAGATGGCTCTATTCAAAATTCACATTACATTTTTATTTAAATTTTCTCTTTAAACTGATAACATTTTTATAGTAACTTTAACATTAAATTTGATTGAATCAATATTCCTTAATTTATAATTTTAATGGTTAAATTTACGATAGTGAAGTGAGTAAGAAATAGCTGCTAAACATCTATAAGAATTATGTTATGTGTTAGTGGTACAATTAGTTATGTTTTAAGATAATGAAGTGAAAACCCGGACGTACACGCTTTGCTCAGTGTTAATACAAAATATCACACGGTAAACATCTATCTAGGTAGATATAAGTACTTGAAATGTAAAACATTATTAAGTATATTATGGCTGTAGCACGAATGGGTCGGCTCGACCGGGAACAACCACGCTCTCACAGAAGTGTAGAGATCCGGAGACCCTTTCTTTACTAGAAACGAGGTATTCATCTCAGTTCTTAGGGGTGACAACGCACGGACAGCAGTTCAGTGAAATATTAAAATAAAGTTAGAGACCGGATTTGTTCCCCGGTCGAGATGATCGCTGTGCATAAGTAGAATCAATGGAAATTAATTGCATAAGTATTGTCTTATATGAGTTTGATATGTTTTGTATGAAAACAAATAACTATTTTCAATGTATTGATTCATGAAATATTTTGTCTATGTTATCTGATAAGAGACATGATAATTGATAAGAATCTGATTAGAAATAGTTTTCAACGTTTGAGAATTGTGTAGAAGCATTTATTCACCTAGTATTGTTGATATTAGACTTTTCATTTTTATTGATAGTCGATAGCCGTGCAAAAGTTAGTTGTTCAAATAGTGTGAGATCATAGACGCACGCTAGCCACGTACTTAGGAGGCCGAATATGTAGAAATCTAAATATTTGCAATTTCAGCAATTTATGTAAAAATGACTTGTAAACACTTCAGATTGATTGTACGTGCAAAAGAGGTGAATTCTGTGTTATTTTTATGTGAAAATTCCTGTGAATAAGTGACATAATTATAGTTTTGTATAAGAAATTTAAAAGTGTTTTAATAGTGAAATGAATAGAGAAAATGTAAATTAAACTATTGTATTAGTTAAGATATGTATAATTTCAAGTGGAAAACATTGTTTTAACTTTCTATGTTAAATATTTAAGAAATTTCAACTTTGAACATGTGAGTAAAATAGGCATATTTTGTTAAATAAATAAAAGGTTTTTTGTGATATGAAAATGTAATGTATATCGTAGTATAGATAATTTTTTGTGCTATCTTTACAAGTAAATTGTATAAATGTATGTCTTATACAAATAAAGTTATTGAGAAAACCGTGAGAGAGTGATAGAACAAATTGATGTAATTGAGTTGCGCAAGCGCACGAATGGCGCGGCTCACTTTCGCGTATAGCTCTGGGGTAGCTCAGTAAACGAGTTTTCTTGCAATTCGTTCTGCCTTCCACCAGCTATGCCCAACTGGTAGCTGCCCCGGCAGTACCACGGACCAAGATTGCCGAAACACAAAAACCACCGGAAGAATCGGCTAAAAGGTACCCACCTATAGTGGCTGAGTGCTTGCCGGATTGGACGAAGCACTTCGAGGCACTTAATAAGAAGCTGGGCCACCCACCGAATGCTCGTCCATTCGGCAAGGGGGTAAGATTCACCCCCCAGAGTCCGGAAGAATTCCGGACGGTACAAAAGTACCTTATAGAGATGACTGAAAAAGTACCAGCTATGTCCTGGTACTGTTATACTCCCGAGGAGGACAAGCCCACGAAAGTGGGCATAAGAGGACTACCAGTGGGCACGGATCCAACCGCGATAAAGGGGGCTATCAGGGCAAAGGGGTTCCCGATTAGATATGTAAAAGGGATCCCCCCCCCGTAGAGGCAGACCTGGGTGCCTCTACTTCGCGCAGCTGGACCACCTGAGCCTGGAGCGCCTTAATGAACTATACCAAATCGACGAGCTCCTATTCATGAGAGGAGTCGTCATAGAGGCCTGGCAAGGAAGAGCGGGCCCTTCACAGTGCCACCGCTGCCAGGCCTTTGGCCATGCGTCCACGAATTGCTTCAGGCCAGTGAAGTGTGTTCGCTGCGCCGGAGACCATATCGCCAGCAATTGCCCAAGGGGTAGAGAGGAGGAACCGCGATGCGCTAACTGCGCAAAGAACCATACCGCCAACGATCACCGCTGCCCAGTCCTGAGGAGGATTGCAAGGAAGCAGGGGATCACTCTGCCGGGACTACTCCCAGAGGAGCCCAAGAGGGTCCCCCAAAGTCGTCCCAGGGCCGTGGTCCAGGAAGACGGGTGGACTACAGTCAGAGGAAAGGGAAGGCAACCTGCCCCCCCTCCACCCGTCACGGCACCCACAGAAACGGTGATGCCCACCATTACTACATCAAAGGCAACCACTGGGGCGACTCTTCAGCCCCCCGCTAATGACGCCATAGAGCGCCAAACCTCTCAGAGGAGTAAGCGGGGGAGGAAGAAGAAGAAGAAGGTGCAGCCTCCTCCTCAGGTAGCAACCTCTACCCCAACCCCAGCGGTAACGATAGCCCAGGCGCAGGTTACCAAGGATGACAAGAGAACCAGAATGGGTAGAATGCCAGAAAGGGCTCTATCAGAAAATAGAGCCCGTTCTACACATAGAGCGCGTTCTGCCCATATACAAAGAAATGTAAACCAACTCCCGAGACCAGCGCCAACCGCACATACAGCTAGAACACCTCCAGCCGGCTTTGAGACTGCTGACGCCATCCAACGTTTGGTTGGCATAGCAATCGAGGTCGGCAGTCAAATCCTGGCGGATATCAGAGCCGGGACAGATCCGATTACAGCGGTTATGAAGGCGCTGGCTAATCTACTGGCTCGGCACTACAGTGGAGGAGTCTAACCTGCGCCTCCTCTACTGGAATCCAGGTGGAATCCAGCAGAAGTTACAAGAACTCCGCACCGTCGCCCAACAACAAGACGTACAGGTCATCTTGCTGGGAGAGACGAAATTAAATCCGAGTACTCGCATTAAGCTGCCAAATTATCATATATATAGGAGGGACGAGGTCACTTCTCAGGGGGCCGCCTACAGAGGGACAGCGGTCCTAGTGAGAAGGGACATCGTCCATCAAGAACTCGATTTACCGGAATACGAAACGATGCGCTCTATCGGCATAAAAATGGAGGCGGCGGGCGAGGAACTTAGGATCTACGCAGCATACCGCCCGCCAGGGACTCCATTTTGCTCCTCAGACGTCCGGACGGTAATGGAAGGCGAAATACCGACCATCATCGCCGGGGACCTAAACGCCAAACACCCGGCGTGGGGATCTAGATTGATCAACCCGCCGGGTCATGCACTATTCGAAGATGCCGAAAGATACGGCTATGACGTCTTAGGTCCCGAAGAACCTACACATGTTCCAACGGATCCACGAAGTCGTCCGGATGTATTGGACATCGTGCTCGCTAGGAACATCAACTACCCGATAGTGGTAGAGGTGCTGTACGACCTGGACTCACAGCACCTGCCGATCTTAATTACCCTTGGCCTAAAGGCGGTGACTACGCCGCCCAGAACAGTGAAGACACGTGTCGACTGGAGGCTCTACCACAAACACCTGCAGGAGAGACCTCCAGCACACCACCCCCTAAACACAGCGGACGACGTAGAGGCCGCAGCCACAAATAGGACAAAGGCGATACAGGAGGCCCTCAACGCTGCCTCTACGATCGTCCCGATGTCCACCAAAAGGGATGATCTGCCGCAACACATCTGCGTGCAGATTAAGAGAAAAAGGGCACTAAGGAGACTCTGGGCGCGTACTCGCTGCCCGAGAATCAAAACAAAACTGAACACCTTGTCGGAGGAACTGTCGGTTGCAGTCCAGGCACACAGAGGAGATGCCTGGAAGCGGCGCATATGGAAGGCGGAAGAGCATGATGCGTCGCTCTATAAACTGAACCGACAGTTAACTAAAGCCAAACCTCCCGTTTGCCCGCTGACCAACAACGCGGGCGAACGTTGTTACGATGCCAAGGGCAGAGCGGATATCCTAGTCGAGTACTTCGAGGAGCAATTTATGCCGAACCCAGCAAGTGCGGAGTTCTTGGAGCTTCATGCCCAAAAAGAGAGTCGCGTACAGGAGCTCCTGTCGTCGCCCGCGTCGCCTCTTGCAGGAGAGTGGTTCATCTCCCCCGCTGAACTGCGGTGGACAGCAACCCGCCTGCAACCGAGGAAGGCGCCGGGGCACGACGGGATTACCAACGCTGCACTCCGACAGCTGCCTCACAGAGTCCTAGTAGAGCTTGGTCGACTCTACAATGGGATATTGCGGACATCCCACTTCCCGGAGGACTGGAAGAAAGGCAAAGTAATCGTCTTGCTGAAACCCGGGAAGGACAGGCGTAGAGCTGCCAGCTACAGGCCGATCACGCTGCTACCACACATAGCTAAACTGCTTGAAAGATTGTTGCTAAGACGCCTCCGCCCGTGCATTCAACTTCGGGCGGAGCAGCACGGATTCAGGAGGGTTCACTCTACAGCAACACAGCTGACCAGAGTGCTGCACCTGCTTGCGGCCGACTACAACCGAGGCCGCACTACGTCGGGCGTCTTTCTCGATATTGAGAAGGCGTTCGACAGGGTGTGGCATTTTGGGCTACTTTATAAATTGGAAGAACAGACCAGTGTCCCTCCTGCTATGTTGCGGCTAGTGGCGTCTTTCCTGGCAGACAGGAAGTTCTACGTCTGCGTAGAAGGCGCCGAGTCCGCAACCAGAACCATCAGAGCCGGCGTTCCTCAGGGCAGCTGTTTGTCTCCAGTCCTGTACGCGGCTTATACCAACGATATCCCTACCCTGGCAGGAAGGCTGCAAGAGAGAGAGGATGACGTGGAATTGGCGTTATATGCGGACGATAGCGCTTATTTCACCTCGTCCAGAAGAGCCCACATTGCCACTGCCAGGATGCAACGTCTCCTGGACCTGCTGCCACCATGGCTAGATGAGTGGAGGATGGTCGTCAATGTTGGTAAGACGACCGCTCTGCTCACTCGCCGCCTCAGGAACCTACCACCTCAACTAACCCTCAATGGCCAGCAGATCGCGTACGAGAAGGCCGTGACCTACCTTGGGTGCCGGATCGACCGGGCGCTGCGCATGACTGCGCACGTCGACCTCGTCGTCCGCAGAGCACGATGTGCGCGGGCGATGCTACGTCCGGTCCTGGCATCCAAGTTACCACTTAACACCAAAGTGCGAGTATATAAAACATACATAAGATCTATTATCACCTATGCTGCTCCGGCCTGGTACGCGCTTCTGAGCGAGCCTCTGAGGCGGCGACTGCAGGCCCAGCAAAATATGGCGTTAAGAACCATCGTCGGTGCGGGTCGCTACGTCCGGAATGACGTCATAGCGGCCAACCTGAAGATCGAAACCATACAGGAATTTGTGGCCCGGTTGGCGCGCGGTATGTTCGACCGTGCAGACAACGGGCCACATATACATCTAAACAACTTTGCGCCGCTACACACTCGCCCTCCGGACGGGCGACCCTATCCAAGAGAACTCCTCTCTATATCGATTAGAGAGTCGAGTAACAACCCTCAATGCCGCTGAAAGGCCAACTCCGACTTTATTAGATAACCTCCTTTTTTCGTAGTCATAACCGTCTACGAAAAATTTACCGATTGCGACAAAAACCGTATAAATACCTACAATGCCAATAGAAGGCTCCCAGGACCGGTCCATAATGGTGGACCGCGAGGACAGCACGGGTAATGGGGGCTTACCCCGAGGCCCGAAACCTGCATGTGCTTAGGCACATGAAGACGACAACCCTTCCTTGCAATTCGTTACCTCTATAGATTACCTCCTTTTCCCGTAGTCGGTGAACTACGGGAAAATTATTCTTATCCGGCTACATTACAAATGTAGCAACAACCATGCCAAGATAGGCTAAAATTGACTGCCCCATAGTTATGGGGTATGAGGATATCCGGGTGGTGGGGTATACCCCGGGGCCCGATACCTACACGTACCTTTGGTGCGTGGAGAAGACAATTAACGTTGCAATTCGTTCGGGGAAGTCTCGGGAAAGTTCGGAGAAACTTCGGGAAAAGTGAAAGACCAGCAGTCAATAAGAAGAAGAAAGAAAAAGTGTAGGGAAGTGATAACGAAAAGTAATTACTCTCTCACGGAACGGTTTGAAGATAATTGCTGTTTTATTCCCAAGGAATTCGTCCCTCGAAATAATACAGTTCACTTCGAAGAATTAAGGCTTTGGGACCGGGACGACTTCGGAAGACCCGTAATCCCCGCCTGAACCTATTTTCTGAAAAGGAAGAGGTTATCGCCCGTGTGTGTTACTCCGTTGCGGAGATCACATACGTTGTTCCCGAACCCAACATAGGCGTTATAGGAGGCCGGATCGAGAGAAGCCTCGATTCCTCCCTTCTGTTTCTTAGTTTAACGTTTACGCACCCTGGTTCCTTTTCATGTACCGACTACCGAGTAACCAATAGTCGGGTGTGTCCACGCTGCGTCCAAGTCATCATCATATTGCATAAAATCACATTGCTACCAAGTATTACTATAAATATGTAATGGTAACTCGGGTTATAAACGCGTGCTTTACGACTTCATATTAAATGCAAAATGCCATAACTTTTTGATTCTGTAATCGCCATATATGCGGCGGTTTTTTTCTTGAACTCTTCTACGTATAGACACGTAGAAGAGTCCAAGAAGCCATTCCTCTTCCAACTATTTTAAAGAATATAGGCAACAACAGTGACAACTAATCTTAAATTAAAACCTTATACATCGTGGAATGCTATAGTAGCTAAATTTGGCGTGTAAATTACAAAACACTTAAGTACAGTTGTTGGCGACGCGCCTATAAGAATATTTCAGTTTATAAAGTTAACCGATGACGAATAACTTTTCAAAAGACTCATTGTCCAATAGAAATGTTCTGATAAGAAAATGCTTAGTTAAATCTTAAAGAAATGTCGAATTAATGATATGAAGGTCTTGGGTTCAACTCCCAGGCCGGACTAGTTTACTGTTTTCTAAGTAATATCTTTCAATAAATTCATATAGGGAATTTTATGTCTTTCCAACGATGTAAATTCAAAGGAATATTAAAGTGAAGTTAGAGATCGGATTTGTTCCCCGGTCGAGATGATCACTCTGTGCACAAACAGAAAACGGAAGTTAATTGCATAAGTATTGTCTTGTATAAGTTTGATATGTTTGTACGAAAACAAATGCCTATTTGTTATGATTGATTAATGAGAACATTCACTTGTATTGTTATCTGATAAGAAACATGATAACTGATAAGAATCTTATCAGAGATAGTTTCCTACAGTTTGAAAATTATGTAGAAGCACTTATTTACCTAATATTGTTAAAATTAGTGTATTTCAGACTTTCATTTTTTCTGATAGCCGAGAGCCGTGCAAAGTTAGTTGTTCAAATAGTGTGAGTTCACGGAAGCACGCTGACCACGCCCTTAGGAGGCCGAATATGCAAAAATTTAAAATGTTTGTAATTTCAGCAATTTATGTAAAAATGACTTGTAAAACATTTCAAGTTGATTGTACGTGCTAAAAAGGTGAATTCTGTGTTATTTTCATGTGGAAATTTCTGTGTATAAGTGAAATAATGATAGTTTTGTATAAGAAATTTAAAAGTGTTTTAAATAGTGAAATAAATAGAGAAAATGTAAATTAAACTATTGTATTAGTTAACATATGTATAAATTCAAGTGGGAAACATTGTTTTAACTTTCTGTGTTAAATATTTAAGAAGTTTGGACTTTGAATTTGTGATTAAAATAGGCATATTTTGTTTTATAAATTAAAGGATATTTGTGATACGAGAATATAATGTATATCATGGTGTAGATATTGTTTTGTGCTACCTATATAGATAAATTGTATTTATGTATGACTTATGTGAATAAAGAAATTAAGTGAAACGTGAGAGAGTAATAGAACAAATTCATGTAATTAAGTTGCGCAGGCACGCGAATGGCGCGGCTCACTTTCGCGTATAGCTCTGGGGGTAGCTTAGTGAACGGGTTTTATTGCAATTCGTTCGGGGAATTAGTTCGGAAAAATAAGAAAATCCTTCGGGAAAAGTGAAGAACCAGCAGTCAATAAGAAGAAAAGTGTAGGGAAGTGATAGGGAAAAGTGATTACTCTCTCACGGAACGGTTTGAAGATAATTGCTGTTTTATTCTCAAGTAATTCATCCATAAAGTTATACAGTCCACATCGAAGAATTAAGGCGTCGGGACCGGGACGACTTCGGAAGACCCGTAATCCCCGTCTGAACCTACTTGCTGAAAAAGAAAGAGGTTATCGCCCTAGTGTGTTACTCCGTTGCGGAGATCACATACGTTGTTCCCGAACCCAACGCAGGCGTTATAGGAGGCCGGATCGAGAGAAGTCTCGATTCCTCCCTTCTGTTTCTTAATCGAACGTTAACTTCCGAACCTGTTTCCTTTTCAATTGGACCTTCGGAGCCGGATTAAAAGGGCCACCCGAACCCCGCCAGCTGGATCAAGGAACCATCTGTGGACTGCTGGTTGTGGAAAAAGAAGACCTTCGGAGCCGAGTGAAGATCAGCAACCGAAGGAAGCCGGAGGTTTGAGCTGAAGCAATAGGACCAAAGGCCAGAAGACCAGGACATCAGCGCTGAAGGACTGGACCTGGAACTACCGGAAGAAAGAAAACCGGGATTGCGGCCGGGGGCGTGTGCTCGCATGGGGCACGTATCGCAGCCGGGCGCAGGTGTCTTGTGAAGGCACTCATCGTGGCCAAGCAGGGCTTGGCATTTTTCCTGTCGGGCAAGCGTGCTCGGCATTTCCTGTCGGACGACCGTGTCTGGCATTTTCCTGTCGGGCAAGCGTGCTCGGCATTTCCTGTCGGACGAACGTGTCCGGCATTTTCCTGTCGGGTCATCAGGGTGCAAGAAGAAGCATCCACCGCTGCTGCTGCCAGGCGAGGGTGCGCGTGGGCACCTGACTGCATCGCGGCCGGAGGAGGGCGCTCGGACGAGGCGTCACCGGCAACTGGGCGGCGAGCACAGCATACAGCCCGACCACATAACGGTGCCAAACGGTCGGGCTCTGGCACAACACCTTCGGGTGGAGCAGTTCTCTCGAGCGAGACTGCGCTTGCACTACCGCTCGACTGTTTCGTCATATTTCTTGGCGGGACATTTCCTAAACCTTTCCTCCATTCCATTCCTGCACGACTCCATCCCTGGACGGCTCACCTCGGTAGGCCCCGTCCAGGATTGATAGGGCTGATAGGGCTGTTAGGGTGGTAGTAGGGTTGTAGGGTTGGGAGATAAGGGGGAGGAGGGGTAGTGGTGTTAGGTTGGGGTGTAGAAGGGTTGTAGGTAAGGGGTTGTAGGGACCGTAGGGACAGTGAGGGACGGTAGGCCAACAATCGCCTTCCTGCAAGATGAAGAAGGCACAAGACCAGACAGGGAGAAGCGAAGGGAGCAGGACAAGGACAGGGCTCTCAAGAAAAGCTAAAGAAGCGGAACCATCTGGAGCGACCACAGCTACTGCGTCAAATGGAGCAACTCCTTCAAGTGGAGCCACCACCGACACGTCCACATGCACGTGGGACACAGGGACGTCCGTGGCAACGACAAGCAACAGGACGGACACCAGTGGTACGCAGGCCAGCACCGCACAACAATCCGTTATATCCAGGAGTGAAACGGTGGTCGAAAAAGTAGGTCAAAGGACCGAAGAAGCGGCATCGTCAAGGACAGTAATCGGGCACACTAGTGATAAAGGGTCACAGAGAGGTAGTAGGTCATCGCGATCGGCGAGGCTGAAAGCCGAGTTAGAGGCGCGGATTAAATTCGAACGCTCAGAGCTCGAACGAGCACAGGCAGCTGCTGCCTTGGCCAAGTCTCAATTGGAGTTGGCACGACTCAACCGAGAAGAGGAGATCGACTCGAGTGAGGATGATGAAGAGCGGAATACTCAGGTGGAACCTTTCGTAAGGAGTTGGGTTCAGCAGACCATAATGAGCGCGCCGGTTAGTGTAGCACAACCCGATATTACTGATAAGGAAGCGTGTAAAGGATCACGCCGCAAAGGGGCGGAGATCGAGCGCAACCAAGGAAATGCACAGAAAACACACGCGAGTGAGGTGTCAGAATTGACCGAAGCGATTGTGAGTGCAATAAAAGTAGCGGGTAAAGATAAGTCTTCCCAGCTTCATTTCCTCCAGGAATCACCGGTGTTCGATGGAGACCCGGGTGAATGGATAATTTTCAAAACGGTGTTTGAAGACACAAGAAGCCAATTTTCAGGGGTGCAAAATGTTGCACGCCTTAGGAGGGCATTAAAGGGCACCACTAAAGAGGCGGTAAAGTCGCTGTTATTTACTTTGTGTGAACCGGAAGAAATAATGAACGCTCTCGAAAGAAGATTCGGTAGGGTTGAGATGCTCATTCTAGCCGAAATCGAGAATGTAAAGCGTATGCCAAGATTGGCAGAAGATTGCCGGAATATAGGATCTTTTGCAAGTCGTATTACGAACGTGGTTGCCACGATACAAGCGTTGAATCAACCACAGTATTTGTACTCACCGGAGTTAGTGAGCCGCATAGTGGAGAAACTCGGAACTATGATTAAATTTAAATGGTTTGAATATCGAGCTCAGTATCCTTTGGAGCCAGAGTTACAGAAGATGGCCAAGTTTTTAAATTTATTGAGTGAACAATTTGGAACGTCCTTAAGCAATGAAAATGCGCATGAAAAAAGGAAGCGTCCTGAATTCAGGAAGCAAACTGTACACACTGCAAAGGGAGGTGTACGCAGCTGTGCCGTGAGCGAGCGCTATATGCGCCGAAGTAATTCGAGCGAGCGTCTAGAACGCCGAAATAATAAAGGGCACAACCGACAAGTGGTTATGACAACCCAGGACAAGCCTGTAAGTCGGGTAACACATAAGTGTGTTATATGCAACAAGGAGCACTCTATAGTGAGTTGTTATAAGTTTAAGGACATGAATATTCGCGAGAAATGGGAAGCGGTCAAAAAAGCGAAAGTATGTTTCCAATATTTGTCACCTAACCATAGGAGGTTAGAGTGCAAAGCGAAAAAATGTGGTGTAGAGGGATGTAGAATGTCACATCATCGAATGCTATACCGATACCCCAATGAAAATACCTCGCCACAAGGGGACGAGGGGGGTAAAGATGCTCAGATTACAACTGTTAGTACAATGAATGCACTGGCATGTGCATACTTAAAGATTATACCGGTCGAGTTGTATGGACCTAGAGGAAAGGTCAAGACAACAGCTCTTCTGGATGAGGGATCGACCATGACACTCATAGAGGAGTGGATGGCTCAGAAATTAGCGCCTCGCGGACGTAAAGAGGGATTACGTATCGAAGCCGTGGGAGGTAAGCGAATTAACGACGACAGTTCGTATCGCTTAAACGTTAAGATAAAAGGCGTTTACTCGAGCGACTTAGAAGAGATAAGTGTACAAACAATTAAGTCACTTAACCTTTCTCCTCAGTCGGTAAGCCGAGAATTATTGCAACGGTGTTCTCATTTGACACCGATTAAGGATGAGTTGATGTATGAGAGGTCCAAACCTACCATATTAATTGGTCAGGACAATTGGCATCTCATAGTTACTCGTGAATTAATTTCAGGAGGTAAGAACCTACCTGTAGCATCGCTCACCAAACTTGGATGGGTTTTACATGGTCACATATCGGGTGGTATTAAACCGATCAAGATCGTTAACCACATTTCCGCCAAGAAGGAGGAAGATATGGATAAATTGATCAAGGATTATTTTAGTTTGGAATCTCTGGGAGTGTCGGCTAGAAAGCCCGCGAACGACCCAGAAGAACGAGCTTTAAGTATTTTGAACAAAACGGTACGTCGTATACCTAATAATAGGTACGAGACTGCTTTGTTATGGCGCACAGACAATGAGTGCATGCCGTCGAATAGAGCGCAGGTTGAAAGTCGCCTGTTGAATATTGAAAAAAAGCTCGACAAAAATAGCGAGTTGAAAAAGGAATGTGAGAAGCAAATTGAAAATCTCATCGTTAATGGTTACGCAGAGAAAGCGAACCATATTCCCATTTCCCCACGTACGTGGTACCTTCCTCACTTCGCAGTGACTCACCCACAAAAAAGGAAAATAAGGATAGTTTTCGACGCCGCCGCAAAGACGGGCGGACGTTGTCTCAATGATGCATTGTTAACCGGACCGGACTTATTGAAGTCGTTGTTCGGAGTTCTGCTACGATTCAGAGAAGGAAGCGTGGCAGTAATGGCAGACATTAAAGAAATGTTCCTGCAAGTGAAAATCCGGGATGAAGACAGGGATAACCTTCGATTCTTATGGCGGCACAATCGTGACGCGCCACCGGAAGAGTATAGAATGACGTCACTCATATTTGGAGCGGCATCATCACCATGCATCGCTATATATGTAAAGAATAGGAATGCGCAGGACAACGCACATATCTATCCAGAAGCAGCTTCCACTACGGAAAGCAATTTTTGTATGGATGGCTATCTACAGGCATTTCCCGACGTGACGACGGCCGAAAGGATAGTAAACGATATGTATGAATTACATAAACATGCTTCTTTCCAACTGAGGGGATGGGCTAGCAACCGACCCGAAGTTTTAAGTAAAATGGAAAATAAATATAAGAGCGACAGTGCTTCGTTGGGAGATAAAGAGCACACAGAGCGCACGTTAGGTTTGATTTGGAATATCAAACGGGATATAATAAGTTTCTCCACAAGTCTTCGTAACACACCGGAAGAGGTGATGGAAGGTTTACGACCGCCTACGAAGAGGGAGATAACTAGCGCTGTGATGTCAGTCTTCGATCCTTTGGGACTCGCATCACCCATAACGATTCAAGGGAAGTCGCTGATCCAGCAAGTATGGAGGACAGGCGTCTCTTGGGATGAAGAAGTTTCACACGAATTACACGTGTTATTTTGTAAATGGATATCAGAAGTGAAGAAATTAGGTCATTTAGAGGTACCTAGACCCGTTGCTGAAGGCGTCGGCAAGGGAGAGTTACACACTTTCACGGATGCTAGTGAAAAAGCATACGCTGCCGCGGTGTATTACGTCACCACGGACGAGCTAGGAATAAGGCGGATTACGCTGATCGCCGCAAAGGCAAGAGTAGCGCCATTGAAACCAATTTCGATTCCAAGGCTTGAATTGCAAGCAGCTCTTATGGGCAGCAGGCTGGCTGCATCGGTTAGTGAAGAGAGCAAGTACGAGATGTCCGAGAGAGTATTTTGGACAGACTCACGTACAGTGTTAGCGTGGATTAAGTCAGATCCTCGCGCTTTTAAACCATTCGTTGCTCATCGATTGGCTGAGATCGAAGATCACAGTAAACCATGTGAATGGCGATGGGTTCCAACGTCACAAAATGTGGCAGACGACGCCACTAGAAATTTTCCTTCCACCTTCGATGTAAGTCATCGCTGGTTTCAAGGACCTGAATTCCTCAGGAAAAGTCCTGATTTATGGCCCAAACAAGTGGACACCATAAAAAGCTTAGAAACAGGTGAAGAAAAATCGCCAAAGGGCGTAAATGCGTTAAGAAAACAAGAACCGTTAAGTCTACCCGACTACGGATGATTTAGCAGCTTTAAGAAATTCCTTGGGGCAACTACACGCACCTTAAAAGCGGTAGAAAAATTCAAGAGTTTAAGAAAGTCGGTTAAAGGACCCGACGACGCAGCCGAAAAGTCGGTTATGTGTTCCAACAAAGTTTTAGCAAAGTCGGTTAAAGGACCCGATGGCGCGTTGGACATAGCGCTCTTGAAAAAAGCGGAATTATTAATTTGGAAGTTCGTTCAAGACGAGTGTTTTTATTCGGAAATAAAATGCTTGAAAGCAGGCAAAAGTGTTGAAAGAAGTTCACGCTTAAGTAAATTATCTATGGAAATAGGAGAAGATAACTTACTCCGTTTAAATTGACGTTTACCTTTCAAGTCTAATTTGACCGAGGAAAGTAGAAAACCTGTCATATTGGACGGTAAACACGAAATCGTTAAAATGATGATTAGAGAAGTTCATCATCATTTTGGACATGCCAATCACCAGACGGTGATGAATGAGGTGAACCAGAAATTTTATGTCTTGAACTTACGTAATGTAGTACGAAGTGTGTCACATCATTGTCAGTGGTGCAGGACATACAGATCAAAACCGCAGAACGTGCCACAAGGAAATATTCCTCTGGAGAGAATAGCTCATCATGAACCACCTTTTACATGCTCAGCTGTGGATTATTTCGGTCCCATGAGTGTGACTATAGGAAGGCGACACGAAAAACGTTGGGGTGTTTTATTCACGTGTCTGACTACCAGAGCAGTACATCTGGAATTAGCAGCCTCGTTGACACCAGCGTCAATGATAATGGCGTTGAGGCGATTTATCGCCAGAAGAGGAAAACCAGCCGTTATATACAGCGATAACGGGACAAATTTCAAAGCTGCGAATAAAGAATTATTGAAAGCATGCGAAGAATGCCATGAGGGCATGGAAAATGAGTCATTTAAGAAATACATTAAATGGAAATTTATACCTCCGGGAGCACCGCACATGGGTGGCGCCTGGGAGAGGTTAGTAAGATCAATTAAAATTGCGTTGACCGCTACGCTCAGAGAAAGGAGCCCACGAGAGGAAATTCTACATACGCTACTTTTAGAAGCAGAGCACACAGTAAATTCCAGGCCTCTGGTAACATTCAGTATGGATAGTCCTGAAGAGGGTTTGACACCCAATCATTTTCTTCTGGGACGCTCATGTGGTGATCGACCACCTGGATTATTTCTAGAGCAGCATCTGACGGGTCAACTCAATTGGAAAGCTGCACAGAGGTTAGCCGACCATTTTTGGACAAGGTGGCTGAAGGAATACATGCCTACCTTAATACCTCGAACAGGTAATAAAGGCAAAATTAGTAGAACGTTACCGGGACCAGACGGTCACACCAGAGTGGTTGACGTCATTACTAGCACAGGTATCTTGAGGAGACCCACATCCAGAATAATAGTCCTGGTACCCGCGACGCCTCCCAAATGTTGGTGCTAACGCACGGGGGGGAGATTGTTGGCGACGCGCCTATAAGAATATTTCAGTTTATTAAGTCAGCCGATGACGAATAACTTTTCAAAAGACTCATTGTCCAATAGAAATGTTCTGATAAGAAAATGCTTAGTTAAATCTTAAAGAAATGTCGAATTAATGATATGAAGGTCTTGGGTTCAACTCCCAGGCCGGACTAGTTTACTGTTTTCTAAGTAATATCTTTCAATAAATTCATATAGGGAATTTTATGTCTTTCCAACTATGTAAATTCAAAGGAATATTAAAGTGAAGTTAGAGATCGGATTTGTTCCCCGGTCGAGATGATCACTCTGTGCACAAACAGAAAACGGAAGTTAATTGCATAAGTATTGTCTTGTATAAGTTTGATATGTTTGTACGAAAACAAATGCCTATTTGTTATGATTGATTAATGAGAACATTCACTTGTATTGTTATCTGATAAGAAACATGATAACTGATAAGAATCTTATCAGAGATAGTTTCCTACAGTTTGAAAATTATGTAGAAGCACTTATTTACCTAATATTGTTAAAATTAGTGTATTTCAGACTTTCATTTTTTCTGATAGCCGAGAGCCGTGCAAAGTTAGTTGTTCAAATAGTGTGAGTTCACGGAAGCACGCTGACCACGCCCTTAGGAGGCCGAATATGTAAAAATTTAAAATGTTTGTAATTTCAGCAATTTATGTAAAAATGACTTGTAAAACATTTCAAGTTGATTGTACGTGCTAAAAAGGTGAATTCTGTGTTATTTTCATGTGGAAATTTCTGTGTATAAGTGAAATAATGATAGTTTTGTATAAGAAATTTAAAAGTGTTTTAAATAGTGAAATAAATAGAGAAAATGTAAATTAAACTATTGTATTAGTTAACATATGTATAAATTCAAGTGGGAAACATTGTTTTAACTTTCTGTGTTAAATATTTAAGAAGTTTGGACTTTGTATTTGTGATTAAAATAGGCATATTTTGTTTTATAAATTAAAGGATATTTGTGATACGAGAATATAATGTATATCATGGTGTAGATATTGTTTTGTGCTACCTATATAGATAAATTGTATTTATGTATGACTTATGTGAATAAAGAAATTAAGTGAAACGTGAGAGAGTAATAGAACAAATTCATGTAATTAAGTTGCGCAGGCACGCGAATGGCGCGGCTCACTTTCGCGTATAGCTCTGGGGGTAGCTTAGTGAATGGGTTTTATTGCAATTCGTGGTCTGTATACGACCCGTCATGTCCTACGCGGGCCCCGTCTTTGCCCACGCAAACCCTAACATTTTAAATGAACTCCAAATAGTTCAGAACCTCTTCTGTCGTCGAGCTGCGAACGCACCTTGGTACGTCCGTAATGCCGACCTTCATCGGGACTTAGAGCTCCCAACAATTCAACAGTTCCTTAAAAAACTCTCTGAGAACTTCTTCAAAGCCTCAGAGTCGCACCCAAACAATTTAATTCGTGAGGCGGCTTCTTATGCAGCCCCACCCCCCTCTCGCTATCGTGTCCGCAGGCCGAGAAACTCTCTCTCGGACCCGCCAAATAAACTGTCAAACGACCTGAACTGCCTCCTGGCGGCTCAGGCCAGTTCTAATTAAATTAATTATTATTATATCAACTAATATTATTTTGCCTTCGTAGGCACTCCCTCAGCGGCTCTTAGCCGCCTGCGCCCTCTTTTCCCAAAAGAGGGTCACTCATGATAAGGCACAATAGAGCTTAATCAGCCAGCTGCCTGTCCCCAAAGGCGGTTTTTAGGGGGTATCACTTAGGGTCCCCGGTAGGACAGTGAGTCCCCCATAACCACGATAGACCGGCTATCGTGGTATGCGTAATGCATTTTCCGCCTCCCTACGTACAGGGTAGCCCTTTAATTGCTTCGGGCGCAAAAAAAAAAAAATTGCAATTCGTTCGGGGAATTAGTTTGGAAAAATAAGAAAATCCTTCGGGAAAAGTGAAGAACCAGCAATCAATAAGAAGAAAAAGTGTAGGTAAGTGATAGGGAAAAGTGATTACTCTCTCACGGAACGGTTTGAAGATAATTGCTGTTTTATTCCCAAGTAATTCATCCATAAAGTTATACAGTCCACATCGAAGAATTAAGGCGTCGGGACCGGGACGACTTCGGAAGACCCGTAATCCCCGTCTGAACCTACTTGCTGAAAAAGAAAGAGGTTATCGCCCTAGTGTGTTACTCCGTTGCGGAGATCACATACGTTGTTCCCGAACCCAACGTAGGCGTTATAGGAGGCCGGATCGAGAGAAGCCTCGATTCCTCCCTTCTGTTTCTTAATCGAACGTTAACTTCCGAACCTGTTTCCTTTTCAACAGTAAGTGGATGCTGTGGCCTATAGACATTTACATTTATCCTCGATTAAGAATCAAAACGCAGATGCTTTGTCACCCATAAGAACTAAAACGGAATGCCTCGTTTCTAGTAAAAAAAGGGTCTCCGGGTCTCTACACTCACCATACGAAACACAGCAGTATTAAGCTGCTATTTTACGCTATTATTCTGTGAGAGCGTGGTCTTTCCCCGGTCGAGCCGACCCATTCGTGCTACAGCCGCAATATAATAATGTTTTACATTTCAAGTACTTATATCTACCTAGATAGATGTTTACTGTGTGATATTTTGTATTAACACTGAGCAAAGCGTGTACGTCCAGGTTCTCACTTCATTATCTTAAAACACAGTAACTAATTGTACCACTAACACGTAATATAATTCTTATAGATGTTTAGCAGCTATTTCTTTTATTACAAAGACTATTTAAGCACTCAATCAATACATCTCAAGTTTGTCTAGAATATTTTTACATATTATACCTATTTACTAAACGAATATTGCAAGCTTTCATTTTTAATGTAATATGGATAACTAGTAAACAGCATGCCATCTTTAAAACTACAATAATTATATTTCGTTGTCACACTAATCAAGTATTTGTGAAGATGAATCAGTCTCTTCACGTTGATTACCTATGTATGGAATAAATGTTATTAGAATGATGTACCGATGTTGAGCTATGCCATTGCCTTCCAAGTTGATTCAGAATCATCTAGAATTGGAAACTTTCATTACTTTGCATTCTGTTTTAAGAACAATATATGCTCTTTACTCTTCAACTGATTTTTTAAAGTATTACTAGCGGTTCCCCGGGCTGCGCGTGGTTAATGTCTTGATCTCGACAACAGCGTCACCTACCGCGTCCAATAGTGAATTTAAACTATTCTCGAATCAACTTAATCACACACACAATTTCATCAAAATCGGTCCAGCCGTTTAAAAAGAGTTCAGTCGCATACACACGAACAGAAAACTAATATTAAAATAAAGAAACAAATAAGTAAGTAAGGTTATGTATGCCTCTTGGCATCCATTGTACATCTGCAACCAAACTGAAGTTAAATGAGGCCACAGAAGGCGTTGTCATCTCCAAGGTTAAGATGACACACAACAAAACCGTTAATCAAACTGGTTCCCTTACTCTTCAACCGAAAAACAGTAATGGGTACAGTGCTGCCTGCGACAGAAATGAAAGTGTATGAAAACACTTGGCAATAGCGTACTTTGGCAAATAATTTAATTCATCGTAAATTTAACTATTAAAATCATAATTTAAGAAATGTTCATGATTCAAACAAATTTAATGTTAGAATTACTATAAAAATGTTATCAGTTTGAAAGAGAAAATTTAAAAAAAAATATGTAATGTAAATTTTTGAATATAGCCATCTCGTGTTGATTGAGCGTACTCCCATGTATCTAGCTATATAACGAATAAATTTAAGAAACTGACATATAGCGTTCCTCTGTTTTAGTCTGTTAAATAGTATAGATGGCGCTGTTACAAAAATCATCTTTATTATTTCGTAGATACATTATTTGATAAAGTTAATAGTTGCCTTTTAGGTGGCGCTTAGATTTTTACATTACTTTTTGTATTATTTGAAAAATTTAACACTTTTAATACTTTTATTGTTATCAAAACCTCAGAGTAATTACGTACAAACTTACGCAATGAAAACAAAAAAAAAATGTTGATTAATAGATGGCAACTTTCACAATTTACGTGAATGTTAGATCTAATACTATCCTGATTCGAAAAAAGGCGGCTAAGTGCATTTTGTCGATTGTGGGTTTTCAGCACCACTAGCCTAAGCAAAAAATTCTCTATCGACCAAAATTGGAATTATGTTTTGATGATTGATAGTTCCTGAGATACATTAAGCATTTTCGCGGTTAAGTGCAAAATTTTGCCTGTGCCTTATTCCTTAGTTGCAGTCATGCTAATAATATGCTAAAAAAACGGTAAACATTTGTAGAAGAAGCTAAAACGCGGCTAAAAACACTTAACTGTTTTCAAGCGTAGAATTTAAAAAAAAATATTAAAATCACGTACTTCCCAAAAAAGCATTCACTGCTTTTTAGTGTATGATGGACCTTCGAATTATATTTGGAACAATATTTAAACAGCGTCTAAGTGAATGTGCTACTCTAAAAAGCGTCTAAGTGTGAGTTTAGCAATCGATGAGTACGTGAAGAATTAGACCAGCAAGTTTTAAGAGTTAAAAAAAAGTATGATCAGAGTGACACCCCCCGTGACCATGGGTGCTGTAAAGTGCTCGAAACGTCGGAAATATAAAAAAGTTATATACGAGATAAATTCCGTAAAATAAATAGTTTTATTTAAATGTGTAGTGTTCGCGTAAATATGAGAAATCGTTACATATTTATTTTTACAACTACCTAGCTGTGCCCGCGACTTCGTTCGCATGTAATCTTTTTCTCCAATTCTTTTATATTTTCAAACAGAGTATATATAATTATATGTTTATTATAATCAAGCAGATTATTTTATACCTACCTGAACGTTAGCTTCGTGAAAAAGGCTAAAATAGATCAAATTTTTTACTTTTAATTTTGGATGACTTGATGGCAAGGATTAGCCATTTTATGATAATATCCACATTTTAAGAAAACCTAATGCCGGCTATCTACCACCTAATCCATTTCTGGTTTTCGAATAATAAAATCTTAATAAATACAAAACAAGGAGTCAAAAAGGGGATATAAATATGCAATTTAATTTAATGGTTTTATTTATTTAATCACGGTTTTGTTAGAACTTCAAAAGTAAAAGAAAATGTAAAAAAATATATTCAGTTAACAAAGGACCTCTTCATAAACAACGTTCACCGTTTTGTTTTGTGGTGCTAAAATAAACAAATTAGTGGGATCGCTGATACGCGACATTGCCACATAGAGCTGCCCATGTGAAAAGCAGCTGTTCGTAAGGTCAACGCCTACTCTGCTTAGCGTTTGACCCTGTGCCTTATTTATCGTCATTGCAAAGCAAACACTCACCGGCAGTTGGACCCGTTTAAAACGAAACGGAAAGTTATTCGGAATAATCGGTATTCGTGGAATAAAAACTTTCTCACCCGCACCGCAACCGGTAAGTATCTCTGCCTCAACCACATGTCTCTGGAGAGCAACTACTTTGAGCCGAGTACCATTGCATAATTTTGGTGGACTTAAATTTCTTAAAAGAATTATGGGGATCCCTACCTTAAGTTTAATTTCATGTGCAGGGAGCCCAGACGCCGTTAATGCATTCAAAAACTCTACAGGATATGCTGTTACTTCTTCACGGTCAACTACTCTATTTATTGACGTATAGGTAACATTCTCCCCTTCAATACGTTCTAAAATGGTCATGTTGATACTTACAGCTTGATCATTACGAGGCGTAAGTATAGCGCGCTCACAAAGCCAAGAGTTTCCTTGGTTTACTATACCAGCCAGATCTTCATAAACAGATATAATAAGTTCCTCAATGTTAAGGACTGTTTTGCACAAATTATTAATTAAATCTATTCTACCACCAACCTCAGGAAACCTACCTTCACCAATACTCAATAATAACTGTGAGAAATCTTGAGCATTTGTGTTCTCGCCTCTTTGCGCTCGCATGTTTGTGGTGAGATTTAACCTTGTAATATGGGGCCAAAGAATTGAATTTTTTAAACATGCGCAAATTTCATCGGCTCTTGTCCCGCGTGTAACTATTGGCAATGTCTGCCGAAAATCTCCACAGAAGAGCATAGTGACTCCGCCCATAAGTTCATTGTTGTGTCGTATATCTTGCAGCGTTCTATTGACGGCTTCTACTGCTTTGCGATGCGCCATTGTACATTCATCCCATACAATTAAGGTGCACTCACGAAGTACTCGAGCTATGTCACTATTACGTGAAATGTCGCAAACGGGGGTTTCAGTGACGTCTAATTGTGTGGGTATTTTGAACATGGAATGTGCAGTTTTGCCTCCTGGAAGTAAGGTAGCTGCAATTCCGGACGATGCCACGGCCAATGCAATTTTTCCCTGGCTACGTATTTGCGCAAGGATAAGTTTCGTAAGAAATGTTTTACCAGTACCGCCAGGGGCATCCAAAAAAAACATTTCACCAGAGGTGTTCATATACGATCAAAAATAATTCTTTGTTCGGGGGTCATGATAGGTACACCTACTTGAAGAATTTGGGCCAGTTCCTCTGAGTCGTAATTGGATTCCGTTGCATACTCTCGATTAGTTTGTTCGACATTTAAGATTGGTTCAGGTAATCCATAGCGTATTAAGGGATTACCACCAATTGAAAAAACTGTGTTTTGTATATCACACAAACAACGATTCAATACATCATTGAGCATCTCTTGATTTAGTTCACCATGTTCAAAATTAATGTAATCTTCAGCTAAACTTTTCTGGTGTTTAACCCAAAGTTGATTACCATCTGAAAGGCCACAAAATACTAACAACACCGCAAATAAATTCCGTAAACGACGCGGGCTATCACTAACAGATGCTTCAGCGAGGGTGTTGTCCCAGTGCTGGTCGTCGTCCAATAACCCTCGAGCCCGGCAAGCAGCTTGAAAAGAAGGATATTGAGTGTTGTTGAACATTTTCAAAGCCAAAAATGATGTGGGTCCTCGTACTGTATGCAAAAGTAAACGTACGTAAAAACATTCGGAGTTATTGGGATGTACAGTGTACACTCTGCCGAGCACATGTTCTTTAAAAAGGTTGGGAAAACCTTCAACAGGGATACCACGTCGACGACGATTAAAAATCCTGTGTTGCTTATCGTATGTATAATACGCTGGAACTTCGTCATAAAGCAAAGTTCTTGCGAAATCGTCAGATTCGCATAATCGAAAGAACGCCAGTAAAGTTGTTTGTCTAGGATTTTCTAGTTGCTCCACAATATTGTCTGGGTGAAAATATACGCGTTGTCCGCCTTCCACGTGAACGTCTAAATGCATTACCGGGGGATTACGCTCGCTTATTGGGAAACTGAATATTCGCCATGCTGCCTCCGAAGAACTTATGTATCGCCCTGATTGAAATCTTGTAATTTCGTCAAATCTGTCGTTGCTCATTGCAAGTGTTGCTTGATCCGTCCCTTTATTTACATACTTAAAAATGTATTTAATTGATTCAACACTGTTACACATTTCTACGTTTATATGGGTTTGGAAAGTTCTCGATAGCACAGGTGAGTACGGCACTACCCACCTGTTATCTACTTCTACATCTTGTCCAAACATTCTCAATTTTGTGGTGAATCCTCCATACTGTGGAGCACGCCGCCGATATTTGGGATAACCATCTTCACCAGTGATTGTTTCTCTTAAAAGGGGTCTTGGATATTTTTTCGTACATTGTCCATCCTTCATGCACGGAGAATTATTATTTAATGCACCGCAAGGCCCGTGTATCATCTGTGTTTTAACAATTTGGTGTAAAATAGGATCATTTGTGGGATTTGGTAATTCTGCACTTATTATATTATCAACGTCATTAGGACGAATTTTTTGTAATAACCATAGAAGAATGTGAGCGTGGGGCAGCCCTCTTTTTTGCCATTCCACGTTGTATGTATAGCATGACGTAGCGTCAAAAACGTTTTGCTTGGTTAATAAGTTGATTAACAACTTTAACTTTAAATAAAAAACTCGACTAATTAAATCGTGTCGATCGTACGATGCTTGACCTTCTAGCAGCTCTTGAGAAATCTCGATCCATTTAGGGTTAGTAGTTATTGTTATGAAAAGATCTGGCCTACCATACTTGCGAACATAACAGAATGAGTCTTGAACGCGTTCATTCATATTTCGGGGACTCCCGATAAAGCTGGAAGGCAATATAACTAAACGTCCTAAATTTTCTATGTGTGTATCTCCCTGTACTGCATCATGAAGATCCACATAATTTTCGGCACGCAACTGTCTCTGATGAGTACGAATGAATACTAAACGCTCTGTTTCAACTTTTGCGTACATATCAACAATAAACTGGTTAAATAAGCCACGAAATCGTTGTAAATATACAAAACGACGTTGTCTTATTTGCATGAGATAACAATAAAATTGCAGAGCCGAAACTTTTCTGTCTAACCGAGGTGCTCCTGTAGCGGGGTCAACTTGATAAACCGTAAAGTTGTAACCATCTTCACCGCGACAGTAAATAAGTGGGTATTGTAAGGAGTCGTAAGAACGATGAGTCTCACTAATTCGTTGCAGGCGGTCATCTCGCGTGCGTACTATAATGTCGCGCTTGTCGCATTGCTGATCCACCAGGACAACTGCCACTTCATTGGTGGATGGAGAATTATAACGGGCGGAATGTTGCACTAAAGGTCGCTTATCCGCGCTAATAACAAACTTATAATTATTGTATTCATCTTGAGGGATCGACTCTAGTACAGCTTTGAAATTGGATACATAAGGGTTGACCTGATGAAGCATGCCCTGAAGCTCTGAGATAACATTAGCGTTTAAATTTGGGAAATTCTGCCTCCTTATATTGGCTTGTTCATGGTAATCAGAAACGAAATATATTTGTAAAAACTTTGGTTCTGTCTCAGGCAAAAGCGAACCAATTAAGTGGTAGACTTGCCCCTGCACTTTAAAAGTAGGCATAAATGTTCCATGTACCACTTGCTTGGCCCCGAAAGAAGTCATCTGGAATGCCCCATTGTATGAACGGATATTGTCTAAAAACTGCTTGGAATGTGGATGGTCCCCATTAAGTAGCGATTTAAGAGGTTCTGGGGGCTCTTGAAATATTTCCAATTGTACCTTGCCAGCTGAACAGCAAAACCCGTTTGATTCTTTAGACCACTTAAGTGATTGACAATGACTACAAGTGCGAATCATTCTTCCGATCTCGGCAAATTCACTATAGTCAATATTAAAAGTGTAGGTAAAACCACTATTTTCTTTATCAACCCAAGGGAGATCAGTGTAGTTCTCTCTGTCCATAGATGGCGGAGTAAAAGTGGGTGAACGATTTATAAAAGTACGAATACGATCAGCTTGTAACCGAATTGCACGTTCACTCTCTGTCTCGTTACTCCTAATTGCTTGCACTCTTTCCCTTTGTAAAGACAAAAGTTCGTTACGGTGTTGAAGCGAATTTTCATAATATCCCCTTGCCAATTCTAAGCGTAAGTCATGCTCCTGCTGGGTTTCATGTGTCCTACTTACCGAACGGCTCTCCCTATCTGCTGCTAACCTCGCTTCATATTGAGTAAATGATTCCGAAGCACGTGATCTTGCATGACGTTCCCGGTCTGCAGTCAAGCGTTCCGAATATTGAGTTAGCGTTTCTGAAGCGCGAGACTCAGCATGACTTTCACGGTCTGCAGTCAACCGTTCTGAACACTCCGTAAATGTTTCCGAAGCGCGAGACTCGACATGACGCTCACGATCTGCAGTCAAGCGTTCCGAATATTGAGTAAACGTTTCTGAAGCGCGAGACTCAGCATGACGCTCACGGTCTGCAGTCAAGCGTTCCGAATATTGAGTAAACGTTTCTGAAGCGCGAGACTCAGCATGACGTTCACGGTCTGCAGTCAACCGTTCTGAACACTCCGTAAATGTTTCCGAAGCGCGAAACTCAGCATGACGCTCACGGTCTGCTGTCAAGCGGTCTGAATATTGCGTAAACGTTTCTGAAGCGCGACTTTCAGCATGACGTTCACGGTCTGCAGTCAACCTTTCTGAATGCTCCGTAAACGTCTCTAAAGCTCGAGACTCGATATGACGTTCACGGTCTACTTTTAAACGCTGAGAGTAATTTGTTAATGTTTCCGAAGCGCGAGACAACGCGTGACGTTCGCGATCTGTAGCTAAGCGCGTTTCATTATTAAAACTGGACTCTGATGCCCGAGATTCCGCAGTTTGTTCTCTATTGTAAGCTAAACGGTCCTCATTTGTCTCTTGCGATCGAACTTGTCTCATCCTTTTAGCCCTTCTAGTGTATTGAGAAAGACTACTTTTCTTTTTTTGCGGCATTATTTAAAATTTATTCAACAACCAAAACACAAAATAAAATCCTTATCCGAAAATGTAATCACGTATGTAACAATTTAGTGATCACTTAACCTTAGACTACAATAATAATATTATTTAATTCAATTTAATTTAATTTAAATTTAATATATTATTACAGTCTAAAAAATCCAAACAACTAATTCCGTATCGTAAGACAAAATATCAGAAATCCGTAAATCCGTAATATGATGTCATGAAAGGTAAAAGAATAGAAAACTTAGCACACAGTATTATCACAAATATAACAACTTTTACAAATTATCATATTGAGTAGATATAAAATAATGTGTCATTAAGAAAACTCACGAAAAATCTTACCTACGCGAGGTAGATGTTCAGCAATGACATCTAACGGAACGTAACGGAAAATAGTGAAATAAAACAATTATCATTGTACCAATATATATTTCATAAAAAAAAATAGTTATATTCCTATTATAGGATAGAAAAGGACCTAACTAAAAATTATAATTGTTTATTATGTATTTATACAAATAATATATACAATTTAAATAGTCGCCGTGAAGTGACGTAGTTAGAGAACCATACTGTTTAATGAGGGCTAATAATTTTCTGCTCACCAGATGTCGCTAGTTGACACTGAGATAAAGTTTTTTGTTACACAATGTCATTTAATGGAGAAGTAAGTTTTTAATAAAAGTTTATCAGTTTCTAGAGTATTATACTAATATTTAAATAGTCGCCGTGAAGTGACGTAGTTAGAGAACCATACTGTTTAATGAGGGCTAATAATTTTCTGCTCACCAGATGTCGCTAGTTGACACTGAGATAAAGTTTTTTGTTACACAATGTCATTTAATGGAGAAGTAAGTTTTTAATAAAAGTTTATCAGTTTCTAGAGTATTATACTAATATTTAAATAGTCGCCGTGAAGTGACGTAGTTAGAGAACCATACTGTTTAATGAGGGATAATAATTTTCTGCTCACCAGATGTCGCTAGTTGACACTGAGATAAAGTTTTTTGTTACACAATGTCATTTAATGGAGAAGTAAGTTTTTAATAAAAGTTTATCAGTTTCTAGAGTATTATACTAATATTTAAATAGTCGCCGTGAAGTGACGTAGTTAGAGAACCATACTGTTTAATGAGGGCTAATAATTTTCTGCTCACCAGATGTCGCTAGTTGACACTGAGATAAAGTTTTTTTGTTACACAATGTCATTTAATGGAGAAGTAAGTTTTTAATAAAAGTTTATCAGTTTCTAGAGTATTATACTAATACACAAAACAATGAGTCAGTGGTTTGCTGTTTAATTTTTTGCACATTTTTAACTTTTTAAAATTTTTCTACTTTCATGAATATTATGTATTTTTAATTTTAAAAATATAAAATATAGCAACAGTACAGAAAGAAACATTAACCTTTACATTTTTCGAACAAATTAACTTCCCCGCCCTGATATCTGTCAAATATTATACCTCACTTCACCTTCACAAGTGGCGCCACACTGGTGGCAGAAAAAGGTGTGGATGCCGTCATTGTAACTTACTTTTTCTTAAATGGCGCTATTATGTATTTAAATTAAACTTGATTTTCATAACGATAGACAAAATTTAAAAGCAATACATACATATAAAAAGCTTCTATAAATGTTTATATTTTTTAATAACACTTTAATATGTATAATAAATAATTTATTAGTGCCTGAAGGGAAAACGTAACACTTTTTGCATTTTAATAATAGATGGCACTGTCTTATAAACATACAACGTAGTCGGTGAAGTTTTAAACTAAGTTTCAACGGTTAACATAGTATATTAAGCTTCAGTTATAAATATACATTACAAATTAAGAACTTTATGTAATCTACCTTAAGACTAATGACATTTTATGCACTTATTATAAAATTAACTCCAAAGAAAGGTAAAAAAACATAACCATCTTTTTTGATGCTCCGTAATCGGATAAAAAGTAGCCTATAAGTTGCCCCGGGTTCTTAACTACCCACTTACAAAATTTCATGTAAATCCGTCTTGTAGTTTATGAGTGAATCCTGAATACACAGACAGACAGACAGACAGACAGACAGACAGACAGACAGACAGACAGACAAAAATTCTAAAAACTACTAATTTGGTTTCAGTACCGCTTGTTTAGTCCCCTGGACTTGTTTTTTTCAAAAAATAATAGAATTACAGACACGACTTTTCTACAGATTTATTATATGTATAGATTATATTTTCCACTAGTTTTAAATTTAAGTTCATGAACTTAAATGAATATTTTTTTTAAACTGGCATCTCCATTGAAATTTCCACAGTCGTACCAATACAGCTTAGTACTTGAACTAAATAAAAATAAATTTTTTAGCTATTTTTATATCTTAAAGCCCTGATTTAGTTAGTACTTAAAAAGGAGTCAATAATAGCACATTTTATTTAAAATCCTCTCTAAAATGTAAAAAGAGCGTTATATTCATAACAAAATAATTTTAAAATACGCTACGGCCAAGGAGTGTTCAATTCAATTTTGAGGTAGCATGCGCTGCTACTACTGCTGCTCGGGTGCCAAGCAAAAAGATCTGACAATAGTTTTCATTGTGCATGAGTGGATTTGGATTACCATTACACCAAATTCATAAACTAATATTTTTCCTAATTTAATATTACCTAAATCGTTTCCGTACGTAAGGGAGCTTACCTCTCCCTTCTTACATTACTTGTATATTTATATATTTTTTAATTTGATTTAACAAAGGCAAGGAGTTAGTGAGCGTGGCGAGAGAAGAGACAGCAGAATACTGTAAACCATTTAAACTTAATCAGTGGGCACATTGGACACGACTGGCTCCCAGTTCTTTAATAATTGATTCACTTTTGTCTTGATTATACTCTATGGATCTTATAAGTGGTTCTGGATCAATTTACAAAATTTTATCAACTCCAAAAGGTAAGCGGGATGTTCAAACTCGATATCTCACAACAACAAAATAAAGACACACAATGAATTCACCTAACTGATAACGAATAAAACGCTTTGAATATTTTTTGTTGTGAAGAAATGGTACATCTATAAGCGATGTACATAATTGTAAAGATTTTTTTTTCTTTTTTTAAACGTTACTTCTATACTTAGATTATCTCCTGTATCGTGGGGGCAGTTTACAAACACAAATTTCACAAGGAGAAACCCGGAACAATTACTTGTAGAACATACAAATACTTGCTCCGATGCGGGATTCGAACCCGCGGCCCTCAGCGCAGCCACTCATTGCTAAGCCACTGCGCCACGAATTATTATATTATATTTAATTGTATAGTTCAATACAGCCTTTCGAGTGATGTCGGGACTGCCGTGATTTTGCAGTGCATCAGGGATGTAGTACTACGCCAACGTATCACGACTCTTATGTGCAGAGTGCGTGGGAGCTTCAATACTATTCTGAAGGTTATTAGTGGTAAACCAGACTGTCCAGTCAAGGACATACGCACATGCGTGTATATCAAGTGCCACAAACTAGCCCGGAAAATATTTAAATTAATGTTTTAGTGTTGTTTTTACTCTGTTTTACTAACATAACGAGGGTGGCACTGAAAATTTCGGGAATCAAGGAAGTGACACAAAATTACTATTTATAAATGTATTTATTGCTTTTCGAAGTATTTTCCGCGAAATTTGACATATTTTTCCATACGATGGAACCAATCATTGAAGCAACCATTCCATTCGGAAGTTGGGGTCTCCAAAATGGCCGTTTTGTAGGCCTCCACAGCTTCTTCAGGTGATGAAAATCTCTATCCACGCAATTTATTCTTTATTTTAGGGAAAGTATAGAAATCATTAGGGCTTAGGTCGGGGCTGTACGGCGGATGGTCTAATAATTCTATGTTTTCTTGCTCTAAAAACTCTTTTGTTCTGTGTGCGGTGTGAGAGCTCGCATTGTCGTGGTGGAGGATGATGCGGCGGTTGCAGTTTCTCTTTACGGAGTTCAGAAACGACCTGTGGCAAACAAATGCTAGCATATCATTCTGCATTAACCGTTCTTTGTCCCTCAAGAGGAAAAGTGTAGTCTAGTTTTGGAGACAAACGTGGCCACCATTTTTTTTGCAACACTCCGTGAACGAAGTATTTTTGTTGGCTTTAACTCATTTTCGAACACCCAAACTCGTGACTGGTTTTTTGTTTCGGGTTCATACGCGTATATCCAGGAGTCGCCACCTGATACGATATTGTATACAGCATTTGAGGATCCTGCGTGGAATCTTTCGAGAGTTCTGACGTACCAAGTAACGCGAGCCGCTTTTTGCTCTTCACAGAGCGAATGCGGTATCCATCGGGAAAACAACTTTTTTTACACCTAATTGTTCATGCAAGATTATTTGTATTTGACTTATTCCAATGTCTAAAGTTGCCTGAATTTCGCGGTATGTCACATGTCGATCTTCCTCAATCAGCTTACGCACAGCATCAACGTTTTCTTGGGCGACTGCAGTTTTTGGACGACCTTGACGGGGATCATCACTGAGCTTGACACGTCCACGTTGAAATTCAGCAAACCACCGATAAATTGTGGTTTTGGATGGGGCTTCATCACCAAATGCAGAAATCATCCGGTCAACACACTGTTTTTGAAATAATACTAGTTTTTACGGATTTTATCGCGTATATTCACCTATAAATACCCGACGTTTCGAGCGCTTTACAGCACCCATGGTCACGGGGAGGACTGAGATGTTCAACGTCCAAATGTCGTAGTTAACAGCGGTTACCATAGATAAAAATTTAACTTTTGTTCCGATCTACACAGTATGAACTTATGGTATCTTGAAGTCTTGCAGTTGTATGCTTGGGTTGGGAATTTTATTTATTATAGGATCCCAAGCAGATGGTAGCACCCAGCCATCTTCTCTATTGAAATTAGGATGTTTTTTGATTTCAATAGCCTCGCAAATCATCCTTGGAAGGAATCAGTGTTCTTTAGCGAGGATTTGTGGTCTATCAAATCTGATGTAGTGACGGGGGCGATCCTGTACGTGTTCACAGACTGCAGACTTCCCGGAGCGTCGATTCTTCACATCAGCTATATGTTCTTTAACGCGGGTTTTAATTGATCTTTTAGTTTGTCCTATGTAGAAGAGACCACGCTCACAATCAAGCTTGTACACTCGTGCATCTTGCAGAGGGACGTTACACTTGACTGATGGTAAAAACTGACCAATCTTCTTCGGCGGCTTGAAGTATGTTTTGATGGAAGTGCGTTTGATCGAAGTGGTTTAACACTGTTTTTGTGTTAAACCACTTCGAAAATCATAATAAATCATCGCTCTTGAATTTTCTCGAGTCAATTCCATTTTCTCAACGACTAAACAAGTTTGACAAAACCTTGTGACAAGACTGAGAATCTTTTTTTAAATAAACAAATGGTATTCGATTTTTAAAACCAAGGAATTTTCAATTAAAAAGATTTTAATATGACAGGAACAGTGGAAATATTCCATTCCCGATACTTTTAGTGCAGCCTAGTAATTTGTAAATTCATATTTTGTACTAACACTTTTATGGACCAAAATTCTGAAATAAATTCATTTTTTTTTAAATTTTTTTTTAAGAATTGATTGCTATAGATAAAAACTGTGTGCCACCGATGAACATGTCCCAGAATAACTCCAAATATGCCAAAGAACATCGTTATATTGAATTAGCCGATAAAGATTTTAACTCCGGTGAAGCTTAGAATTCAGTAAATCCAAATTCAAAGAATTCTATGTCTATTTATAAGTAAAATTCTGTAAAATTAGTTACTCCTTGCCATCTACAGTAAGTCTTCCAGTACCCGTAGAAGCGCGCCATTATTAAGAAAAAAGCGGTGAAGATTTTGACTCTGATAATTCTGTAAAAGAATGGACTATGTACCGTCAGTGGAGATGCCGCAAAACTGTTCTGATTCCGAAGAAGACGAAAATCAGTCGATATCATACTTTATGCCACTTACCAATTTCCATGATAAAAAAATCAGTAAATAAATCAGATTCGTCAGATTGGATTTAGCAGAAGATGAAGAATTAGAATTGAAAATGGTTTAGTAGAGCAGAAAATCACATTTCAAAATACAAAAGAGGTTCTTTAAGAATAAAAAACAATCCCTTGTTTTTTCTTATAATTGTTTGTGCTAAGCATGAATAAAGTTTTGATATTCTTTAAACTAAAGCACATTTTATTTGACACTTAGCAACTTTTCAAACTTACGTTACAAAATATACCTATGCTAATGCTAACCAAAAAAAGCGGCCAAGAGCGTGTCGGGCCACGGTCAGTGTAGGGTTCCGTAGTTTCCCGTCCGTCACAATAAGTGTTCCCACTTATAAGTTTAAAGGTGGGTATCCATTACGTTCGCGCTCCTGCAACTGCTCCCGGTAGTGGGTACGTGCGCGAACATGGAGCGTGCAACACTGCACGCTCCGCGGCAGGCGCTCCGACTTTCCGTCCAAGTTCAAAATAATTTTCCTAGAAAGTCCTTATAAAGTTCTACTTTTCAGATTTTTTTCATATTTTCTAAACTTATGGTTCAAAAGTTAGAGGGGGGGGGACACATTGTTTTTTACTTTTGGAGCGATTATTTCCGAAATTATTGATATTATCAAAAAATGATCTTAGTAAACCCCTATTCATTTTTAAATACCTTTTCAACAATATATCACACGTTAGGGTTGAAATTAAAAAAAAATCACTTCCCACTTTACATATAGGAGGACTACCCTAATAAAACATTTTTTTCCAATTTTTATTTTACCACTTTGTCGGCGTGATTGATACACATATTGGTGCCAAATTTCAGCTTTCTAGTGCTAACGGACACAGAGATTAAGCGAGGACGGACAGACGGACAGACAGACATGGCGAAACTATAAGGGTTCCTAGTTGACTACGGAACCCTAAAAAGATTGATGTACATTTAACTACCTTTTAGTTTAGTTGCACTTCTATTTGATTATTTGCTGATAAACTATACTATAAGGCAGTCATATCATTTAACAGCAATAAAGTGTAGTCCAAGTAAGTAATTTAAACAAAGCGTCAAAAATCAAAAGAAAGTTAAAGTAGGTTAGCCGCATTTTAGCGTATGATTATTGTCAATGCTATACTAAAAAACAGTTAAGGTATACTTAACGGCCTTTTATATTGTAATTAATATTCAAATATAATGTTTCAATACTTACGGCAACTACATTTTTAGAGTTTACAGAACAGTATGACAATAATTTCATTCAAAAAATATTATTAAAGTTTTTTTTTTACATGGATTCCAATAGTTGAAATATTTTTTTCGGTGATATCTATCAAGAAAACCATTTTCGCGCTTTTTTTCAATTTTTCTCGAAACATACTTTTTTGGCTTAGCCGCCTTTTTCCTTATCAGTGCAGAATAGGTCGGGGAAAATGTTTCTAGGTAAATACATATTTTGTTTATGTAAAATGGAAAACAAATTTTTTTAGTTGTACTGTTAGTATCTAGCTGGTTTTAATATCAATACACAGAGGACGGTAAGCAAATAAAAATAAAAAGTAAGAAACAATTTCCCGCCATTTTTAAATTGTTTTCCGTCCGCAAAAATGAGTGAATCTAACAAAGGAATTTGATACATTCTAAAGTTTATTACAAAAAAGGAAAAATACGACTCAAGCCGCAAAAAAATTGTAACGTTGCACCTAGTACAGCGGCAGTAAGAGTAGCAAAAAGTTGGTTCAAGCGTTTTCAGTCCGGGAATTTTGATGTCAAAGATGCAGCTTGCTCTGCTCGACCTCGTACGGATAAAGTCGATTATTAAATTAGTTTAATACTCATAGGGCATTATCAGTGTATTGCAGTGGCAAAAATATCAGCAAAACCTAAAATTAAATTCAAATACAAATGTTGGCAAAATTAAAAAACAAACAATTGAAATTGGAAAAAAATACATTCCAAAACTTTCTTTTTTAATAGCATTTACTAATGTTTGTTGGCCAGTACGTACCACAGAAACAGAAACAGAATTTTTTTTATTCAATGTAGATTATAACAATACCTATTGAAAGTCACTTTTTTTATTTACCACCGGTTCGCAAAAAAAACCTCTGTCCTGGGAAGAACCAGCAAGAAACCCAGCGGGACTATTTTTTTCCAATAATAACTTATAATAATGTTTACAATAAACAACACAAGACAAATAAGAAATAGCTCGGTAGCAATCACCCTTCCCAGGGGTTATTATCATCCATAACATCCACAATTACAACAGGAGAAATTCAACCTTTTTTTTGTATTAATTATTACGTAATTTTCAAATAATAAACATAGACTATTAAAGACTTATCGATGCATCCATCCATTACAGCCTATAAATTTCCACTGCTGGACATAGACCATAGCATTACTGTATAACAAGCTGGGTTGGTAACCGCAGTTTTTTATTATTTAAAAAAAAGCCTGCCAAGCGTGGAAACTATAGCAAATCAGGAAATCAGTGTGAGGGCATATGTTCAGTAGTGGACCTTTATAGGCTTTAATAGATGTATGTTTTGATATGTGGTGAAAAACCATCCAATGTTTTATTCCTTTTCATTTAGCAACTTACATACTACTTCATATATGATTTTCTGTAATAATGAGGAAATTATTACATTGGTGTAGTTAAAGATTTTTGCCATTTATTTTATGCTGAAATTTAATTATGTGTGTCAAAACGTAGTATTTTCTGCTGTAAAAATAAATATAACTCGACACGATTCAAACATCGCATTGCACATGTGCATTGTTATTATTGCTGACCGGTCTGCACATCTCTGTGTCCGTGGCAAAAATCCTATAGCGGAGACCTGTCATTTTAGAGTGAACTTAACTTCTTAACTACTTAACAATAATAACATTAATATAAAAAATATATATATTTAGAGAACCACAAGCAAGTTTACAATATATCTTATGCTAAAGCTTATTTTCTATTACAATTTCTTACTTATTATAAACTCAACGGCGATGGTCTCACATAGAGTATAAAAACAAGATAATTATGTGAGGGACCTAATTTTGTAAAAGAAAGGTACCTTAATTTCTAAAATATTATTTTAACATGATATATTACTTAGTGTGTTAGTGTGTTAGCATTTGTGCGCTCGCATGCGAGCGCGCGCGCAGGCGCGTGTTTGTCTTTATGCATGTACATATACCAAATATAGTCATTGGGTATATGATTTATAGTTAGTATTAGTAGTTATTGAGTTTAGGTCTTTAGAGGCATAATGAGTGAAGCTTTCTTAATATTCATATATTCAGATCAAGATATAGTAGCGTTCGGAGTTATTTCTATAGAAGGAAAGGTGACAAGCAGGCAAATAGTTCATCTGCTGGAAATTGACTACTAGATGATGGCCTATAAAATGCAAATGCGACATCATCAATGAGGACCAAACGCCTTGTTACCGGTAACAAGGATCTCCTACTCCCGTCACTTCCTTTTAACAGCAGGGCAGTATTATGACGATTTTCACGATTCTGTACGATAAGTCGTGGTAGCTCAGGGGCTAAACACTTGCTGTAAATATCATAGTGCCTGGATTCGAAACGAACCGGTACCAATGAAATTGTTAATTACAGTTTTAGGTGCTGATCAACCTTGTTCTACAGTGAAGAAAAACATCGTGAGGAAACCTGTACCTGTCTTAGAAATTAAAAAAAATCAAAAACATGTGAAGTTCAACACGCCTTGCAACAGCGCGGCCGACTTTTTCTAGCCTTAAAACTTTCTCATAAATGAGAGTAAGTCTTGCTCAGGTGTGAGACGTTGTAGGCTGTAACATTTTTCTGTGCAAGCGTGGTCTTTGGTCAGCCGGACCAATCCATTCGTACTGCAGCCACAATATATCTAATTGCAGTGTGACTATATCAAAGTTTTAATCCGGTTAACATTAAAACGCATTCATAAAGGCTACATAAAATTAAATTACCTATCACTTATATACGTAATAATCCATAAATACCTGAACTCTTCAAACAAGAAATCAAACATAAGTACTTCTTAAGCGTTCCGAAGTGCTTATTTAGCATCCATCAAACCCGATGTCCTATGTCTCGCACTAGATATTTATCAGACGCATTATAATGTACCACAGCCAGTGGTTACGATGCGGGATTCAGGGTTGCTACTGGGACATATTAATCTGACTTGGACGCAGCGTGGACTCCCGACTATTGGTTATAACTCGGTACACGTATCGGTGGATTGTGCAAAACAAAAATGTTTCCGAATGAAATAAATATTTTTTATTTGTTTAAAGTTCATGATTATAATTATCACAAGGACATTTCTTAACAAGTCTACTCCTGAACAAGGGACTCCCCCAAAGAACGCAAAAAACATGATCATATCCCAACGATTTCGCTTCCCATCGGTTCTCGGTTAATTTCACTTATTTAACATTAAACGTGAGGGTATTCTGTTGTGTCACAGTAATCTTTTACTCTCATATATTACACGTGACAAAACATTCAATACCCGAATCCAAACAGTTTTTAGCAGGCCATAGGTACAAACACTTGTTCCGTGCGGGATTCAAACACAGTCAAAGCTCAGCTGTTCTACCAAGTCATCGTAAACTATGCCTGTAAAGTTTTTTGATATAAAAATATTCATATAAGAATTAAAACTCCGATTTCAGATGCTTTTTTTGAAGTCCGCTCCTACTTTTACTAAAAGTTTATTACTTTACCCTTTTGATTGTAAATAAAGCGATTTATATATAAATATGATATTAACTGATTTTCAAAGTATTCTCCATTACATTTTAAAACTTTTTCTATTATTCAAACCATTTCGGAAAACATAGGGATTATTGGGAAGAGGGCACGTTTTTCACGTACTTGTTGAAAGCTATCACGACCTCTTCTGGTTCCGTAAATGTCAAACCTCTCATCAAACCTTTGATTTCTGAGAAAAATGAAACCACATAGTGCGAGGTCTGAACTGTGTGTGGAATGGATCGTAAATTACACCTTGTATTGTTCATGGTGTGCGCCGAAGCATTGTCATTGCGACTTCTTGGTTGTTTTGTTTCTTGCTTGTTTAAAAAAACAAATGGCGGTGTACCACCACTCTGCATAAACTGTTATTTGCTCATCAAGCGGGATCACGTAGATAGGACCGGCCTGGAAGAAAAAAAACGCAATCATTTTTCCCTCACTTCTTGGCTGCCTCGACAGCTCGAATCCAGCGGAATAGGTCAGGAATCCAGCGGTTACAAAGTTTTCTCACTTTAAAATGTTGATCCAATTTTTTAATTTGATTCATACACAAATGTTCTCGAATATCAGATTTTTTTAATTATTCGCCTGACAGTAACCATATTTTCCTAAATGGTCACTGTTGAAATTCAACCTTTATGAATTTCTTAATGGAGGCAAACACGGCTTCGATAAAATTCTGCTTACCCAATGCCTTACGATACTTAAATGAGGTTATACCCTCCCAAAAGCATTTTTAAGACGAGCAGTGCAATCTTGCGGATAGTGTGTACTTTTCAAATCATCGCCCTAAAATCTTTTCGCGTTAGTTCCATTTTTGTTACGGATGACGAACTTCAGCTTATGAAAACGAAAAACAATTGACACGCGACTTTCCGCCAAAAATTATCTAAATCAATTAAAGATTTTATTATGTTCTAAAAATAAAGCCAAGCACACAATCACAATCAAGCGAGCAGCGCGTTCAGTATTCTCTACGTATAGAATCTTTTTGTTTTATAAACCTGCTGAAAGCAGCACCTTAGAATATAACGGCATCATCAACTCAACCGCAGTATTATGCCGCTATTTCACACTGGTATGCTGTGTGAGCATGATTCTTCTCCGATCAAGCATAGCAATTTGTTACAGCCTAGCTCTTCGGTTTTGTAATTAAAATAAGTTTATTTTTAAATACGATGAACCCTTTGACTAGTACTGGGACGTGATTTCATCTATTTATTTATAATTAGTCCGTTAAAAGTTCACTGTTGAATATAGAACTCTTGCACATATAACTCCATAGAGGCGATGTTTCCAGTATTGTTTTTTTGAGATAAATATGTGTTTTTATATTTGACACGTTTTCTTCAAAAAATAAATCATTTTTTATATTAAATGTATACCTTTATCAATACATTTATGTAATAAAAACTTTGAAGTACAGGTACTATGGAGTGGAGATCGCTAGAAGGTAAACGTAATATGAGAATCCCCTGGCTAGATTGAACTATGATCTGCCCAAAATGGCTGATGACAACTATATGTATGAAGTGGGCGCTTAGGCACGTGCATATAGCAGCAGGTGACTGCCACATTCTGATTGTGATAGCGAAATATTTTAATATAATAAAGTTTTGAGATCAAACTCAGTAAAGTAAATATCTTATATAAACAAGAAGTTTACCCAGGAATATCAATAGCACGCTCAGTTCTTAATATTACAAAAGACTTAACTTGTGTACCGTGTTGCACTTTCGTACATATTAATCTGTAACAAATGCACGCCTCGCAGGCCTAGGCCGATCTGTAATCACATCGGGCGCAGTAGCACGCACTGCAATGCGGCAGCTGTACGTCCCCTTTAGCTTATTTGTGATATAAAACGTAATTGTTTTGCATTGGTAGCACTGCGAATGTATTATACTATATAAAAAATAACAATATATTAATATTTTTTAATGGTTTAAGTATCCCTTGCCTAAAATCGATTATATTTTTGATATAGATTTTACTATGTCTATGAGTTGGCTAGTCTGAAGAAGGACCACATTTTCATTTATTTTTTTATAGCATTGTGTGACAAACGAGCACAGAGTCCATCTGATGGTAAATGGGTACTTCTCAATCTATCTTCAATTAAGAATCAAAATGCAAATGCGTTGTCACCCCTGAGGACTAAGATGTAATGCCTCGATACCAGTAAAAAGGGTCTTCGGTTCTCTACACTACCCGTACGAAACAGAGCAGCATTACGCCGCTATTTTACGCTGATTTTCAATAAATGTATAGCATAAAATAGCAACTTGCAAAATGCAGCTATTAGTGAATGATGAGAATCGAGAACTTATTTCCACTAAAGATGATTCTCGTAAAAAATAAAAAGATGTAACCTAGTTTGAAGAGCATTTCTCTTACTCCTACAATTGCGTGCACTCACGCCGCTACCACCTAACCATAATTTCTAACTCCATCACAAAATTCATAAGACTTCTGAAGTTTGTTTATTAAAATTTTAGGTTATTGTTTAAGTCTGTATTTGAATTTTTTTTAATCTTTGCACAAAAAAAAAAACGTTAACCCCACTGTAGTATTACAAGCAGATTCTAACATGCATCTGCTATTTTTACATGAGCGCTACCTTGGGTTGAAATTTTGGAAACCAAATTGATATAGTGGGAATGCGCGTTGCTTTCAATAATCTGTAAATCAGTAAAATATTAAACGGTTCACGGTTCTCTTTTAAAGTAATGCATATTTTAAAAGCTTTGTTAGATAAAATTCGTATATACCGGTTGTTATAGTTTGTTTTCTTTTTTTCTTCCAAAGTCACGTATTTATAAAATCTATATTTAATAGATCTGTGGCGTTACCGTAGGGTTGAATAACAGCTTAATGTAAATTATTTTGCTTTAAATAAATGCTGTTGCTAATAATACGATAGTCGTGCAAAAACTTCTTCGTCGGATAATTTTTAAAATTATATATATGTATATATATTTAATTTTAAAATATATATATACATATATTGTATTGGTATATATATACAAATAGAGAGACAGAGAAAGAGAGGGAGAAAGAGAGCCAAATAGCAGTGAGGGTGCCTCACTGCTCTCTTCCGTGTTTGACGTTACACTCGGGGTACAATCGTTGAGGCCTTCTTCTCGGTCTTCTTGGGTAGTACACCGGCTTCCGCGATCGTCACTCCGAAGAGGGGCTTGTTCAACTCTTCGTCGTTGCGTATGGCAAGCTGAAGATGCCTTGGTATGATTCTGGTCTTCTTTTTGTCCCGAGTAGCGTTACCGGCCAACTCGAGAACTTCATATACTCCATGACAGTGACCAGTTACACGGCACCCACATATTCTGCGTAATTTCCCTTTCGCAGCAGCCTTTGAATAGGTACGTCGGATAAAGGCGGATTTGACATGTTTTTAAAATGTTTTATTTCCTCGACTTATTAGAGGCACTACAGCCTATTACATAGTAAATCAGCACTTAGAAACCAGTGATTTAATTATCACTAGCGATTATCGAAATTATTTGACAAGGCATCTGCATTTTGATTCGTAATCGAGGATAGATGTAGATGTCTATGGGCCACAGCAATTACTTACCATCAGGTGGACTGTGTGCTCGTTTGTCACCCTGTCCTATAAAAAAAGGCCCTACTACCACGGCTCAGCCCTTGAGCTATCACCATACATACATCCCATACAGCCTATAAAAGTCCACTTCTGAACATCCTTCACCATAGATTGCCTCATAGGATGTTGGATGTGTGATAGTTGCCACACTTGGCAGAAGGGTTGTGAACCGCAGATTTAGATTATTTTAGGTATTTGTCAGAAAATCTCGCTGTCCATCTTCCGTTTGTTCCCCTTTGTCACATCTTTCGACACCCAATGGACGATATGGGTTAGTGGACGTTCTCACACCGCCACTACACTGATAACTACGAGCTACCACGGCTATATACAATAAAATACAGTACTCTTTATTGCACACGAAATAATACAAAGAACGACAAACTTGAATTGATAAATTCATGTACAATTAGGTGGCCTTATCGATAAACAGCGATCTCTTCCAGGCAAATCTTGGTGAAGGAGATCTTTTATATAAAAAAATATAGAAGTGTGCATAAACAGTAGATAAAAAATCAACTATATTTTAAAGAAAAAAAGATAAATTACTTATCAATCATATGACATCAATCTAATTTTTTTTCTAGGAAACACTCTAGAGATTAGTATAGCTAATTTTTATAAAACTTGTTGCTAACCCTAGCTCGCTCGTGGCTTTTGAGCCAATGGCCAATGGTTCATATGTACGTGACATCGTTACCACAGATCTGTAGATTTCGATAAACACGAAGGTCGACCATTATTCATTCCTTTACGCATCCACAGATATGGTTTGTGACATCGTTAATTATGAGCCAATATTAATTAGTTCTTCTTATCTATTCACTTATTCGTGGCATAGCATATTTCACTACATTTCTTTGTTTTGTGAATCCTGACTTCGATACATGTTCTTTGTTATTCTTCATAGTGCAAATATCATAAATATTCTAGATGTAAGAAATAGGGAGGTATTTTTTGCTATCGGCAGGTAATATATTATAATCGGTTTAAGTATAAGAAAAAGAGGTACAAAATTATTTCGTTCTTGCTGTTATCACAATGTGTTGAAAAAAATCTATTTAGCTGTTCCTAATTAATTTGAATCGCTGGAGGACCTTAGCACTATGCTCAATGAACTCAATAGTGTCTCCCAACGGATAGGTCTTAAGATGAACATGGACAAAACAAAGATCATGTTCAATGTCCATGTCACACCTATGCCGGTAGTTGTTGGGAGTACTATGCTCGAAGTTGTTGACGAGTACGTTTACCTGGGACAAATAGTCCGACTAGGTAAGTCCAACTTCGACCGAGAGGTCAATCGACGGATTCAACACGGCTGGGCAGCGTTCGTGAAATTACGACACATCTTCTCGTCAGGTATACCTCAATCTCTGAAAACTAAAGTGTATAACCAGTGCGTGTTGCCAGTGATGACTTACGGATCTGAGACGTGGTCCTTCACTGCTGGCTGTATGAGGACGCTCAAGGTCGCTCAGCGAGCTATGGAGAGGGCTATGCTCGGAGTTTCTCTGCGTGATAGACTCAGAAATGAGGATATCCGCAGTAAAACCAGAGTGACCGACATAGCCCAACGGATTAGTGAGCCGAAGTGGCAATGGTCAATGGCAAAAAATTCGGTCACGGAGGTCAGGCTCAATGGAGGATGCTTAAGTGCGCAAGCACAGGTGCATTTTCTAGTGAAGGAATCATTCGCAGTCCGATGGGACGTTAAACCGACACGACCGGAGAGAGATCAGGCGCAGGACAAACGGCTTTATGTGCTCTTTAATGCCCCGGCTACACGCTCCGTCTTGCCTGCACAGTCCAGGCCTGTGCAGTCATGACTGTACAACGGCTGGTGCAGGTAAGTTTGTGTAAACTGGACTGTGCAAACCTCAAAGTGTTTTAAGAGCTAGTCACGTCACGATGTGGCCAGAAGAGATTATTTCTTAAACGGAGCCTTATATTATTGTTTACTTGTAAAAGGGCAACAAATAAGAAAGTTAGTTTTTCAATTAGTAAATGATAAGCTTCATTTTTTTTGTTCCTGTCGGAATATTCCTTACTTTTAATTTTCCACAACGCCGGCAACGATTTGTACAATTCTACGAATTCAGTTAAAAAATCCTTGGAATAATTACCGTAGAGTACCTGGCGTACATTTCTCATTTTTAAGATTTTATAACGTAACGTGTGTCGTCAACAAGAATTTAGACGGACTGAAGCGCGGCTTGAACAACCGGCCACACGCTCAAGTAAGCTCGCAGGCAAAACCGTGCAAACCAAGCCCGCGCAGTCCAATCTTCAGCACGTCAACGATTACGCAGGTCGCCTGCGCGAGCCACCGTCTTACCGTCCACACGCACGCGCTTACCTGTGCAAACCAGTTTGTGCAGGCATGCTCACAGGCAAGACGGAGCGTGTAGCCGGGGCATAAGGCACGGGGGGTGAGACACCGCCAACTTCTTGACTCCGAATACCAACTGAGAATAACTTGATGGAAAAACTTAATAAATAATAAAACTAATTTTACGGCGTTTAATTTTTACTTTTTTAACTCCTGACGTTTCGGGCACTTTACAGTACCCGCCGATGCCTAGACGTTCGGGGAAATCGCAGTATGTCTACGTGTTCAGGATCGTCCCAACCATTAATATCAGATTTGATAGATCACAAATCCTCGCAAAAACACCGATTCCTACTGTAGTGTAGTGCTCCCACGTTAATATACTTTAGTATTAAGGTAGAATAATGAGGCAGTCTAATTAAAGTTTTAGTACCAACCACACGTCTCCTTCATTGACACCTTTCCTATATTACATGGCGACCCTGCCAGGCGGTGCGCTGCAACAATGCATGCGCACCGCCGGGCCAAGTTAAAAAAGTGAAAAAAAAAATACTTAATTAAATAATGAAGAAAAAAAATTATATACGGAATGGATGCAATACCGGATTTGACAATAATAAATAAGCCGACGTGACTGAAATTCGGTCTGGAGAACATTACATACATTACGTCAAGGCACTCGGACCACGCTTAGCCCAAAAATATAGGTATAAATGGAAATTTGTGAAACAAGTGATATGTGGAAAGCCTATTGGACACACAATCACAAACCAAATATCAATAAAATACTAGATATTCGTTCCACGATTGAGAAGGGAAATGAGTAGTTGTATTCTAGCGGGCATCACCCAGAAGGATGTGAAAATTGAGCCAAAAAGAATAAAGAAGAATTTGAGAGGTAAATTCGTACCTGTGTGATTTTTAATTCCATTTAAAACTTTAATAATTTGAGATTTTTTAATGTAGTTTTTGCTTTAAAAAAAGGTATGCATAAAATTTTTTTGTATATAAATTATGACGAAATTGAAAGTATTTATCAGATAATTCACGATTTAATTGTTTTTTTTTAAATATGCATTAATCAATAATCTAGCACTTGATTTATTCGGTTATAGTTTTATATTATTTTTATTACTGTGTCCTGCAAAACATGAATGAAATAATATGAAGATTACATTTTTACGTATTTACATTTACAATTGTTTATCATTAATTAATTTTTCATATTTTGTAGTTAACATATCACTGATGATACATTTCGTGTGTGTTTTTTATGTAGTAAATTTTATTAAAATGTACACAATTTTAAAAAGAGTTATAACCGATTTGCTATTATTGTTTTTTTTCTTTTCTAAAGGCATTAAATCGTTAATTTTTATAATAACCTACCTAAAATATTAAAAATTGTTCTTTATAATGTTTAAATAAATTAATCTATCGTTGTCTGAAGTTTATAGCTATTATTGTGATTTTTTTTAAAAAAAAGCATTTTTTATAGCAAAAGTATTTTTTAAAAAAAACTAATGCATTTTGTGATGTATGTAAAGGTAACATAAATATTAACAATGTAACTATTTCTAAACTCCTGTGTAAATTAAGGAAATGTTTCAAACTATCCTTTTAAGGTACATTTTACTTGCATTCATATTACAAAATATTGTAAAAGTTATCTTAAAATTAGACGTGAATCACACCGTGTCATCCTAGTCCGATGTAGTTACAAACGATGCCTTATACATACTTTGGAATTTAAAACAAACTTGTCTCCAAATATTTGCGGTGTTAGGATTACAATTTGTATTTTGATCTGTGTGTTGCTATATTAATTATAATGATTATGTTGCTTAACATTGACTTCTTTGTTCTGTTTATCTTAATGTGAAATATAATAATTTATTTTCGGTTTTATATTGTTTGAATATTTAAATCATAAGCTTTTAACTATTATAATTTGTTATTTTTTTGGAAAACAGTACTAATTTGAATAGATTATGAAAGTATTTTCTTCTGATAATACGATTTTGAAACTCACTACATAGGTACTTATATAATGTTTTACACAAGTAATTGATTTAAAATTTGTTGTTCCCATATTGTGAACCTCAATCCCTGACTGACACTCTAACTAAATATTATACGACATTATTTTATGATATAAAGTAAAAGATGTGATTAAATGTTTGGTTAAGTTACGGAATACATAATTATAAATGAAAATATTGATAAAGTATAGTTGCGAGAGTAAGATAAAGAAAATTATCGGAGGTTAGTATATCCATATACAATCAGCCTGATCAGCTGAGAGTTTGGAAAACCTAATAGGCGATTAATTTTTAAGGTTGTTCGGACACGATTAAATGCGGAATAAGTTTTAATTCATTTTAATGAGAGAAATGATAATTTATTATGAATTGTATAGGAATAATGTCCACTATCTTGATCATGTATGTACGCGAGCCGTATACGTGAAAGTTATGGTACAATTAAATAATGAATTACATGAGCTGAAATGTAAAGAAGTGAATTAAATGATATTGGTAATTTTCTTGATCATGTATATACGCGAGCCGTGTACGTTAAAGAAATGACATACATGTGTAATGAATAGCTAAAGGATACGAATAAATAACGGATACGAATAAATAATATTGTAAATTTTCGTGAAAATCAAAATATAATTTTATGTTACACATAATTATGCCTGATTATGTCAATTATAGGATGATGCGGCGGTCGCAGTTCTCTTTACGGAGTTCAGAAACGACCTGTGGCAAACAAATGCTAGCATACTATTCTGCATTAACCGTTCTTTGTCCGTCAAGAGGAATAGTCGTAACATGGCCGGTTTCGGAGACAAACGTGGCCACCATTTTTTTGCAACATTCCGTGAACGAACAATTTTTGTTGGCTTTAACTCATTTTCGAACACCCAAACTCATGACTGGTTTTTTGTTTCGGGTTCGTACGCGTATATCCAGGATTCGTCACCTGATACGATGTTGTATACAGCATTTGAGGATCCTGCGTGGAATCTTTCGAGAGCTCTGACGCACCAAGTAACGCGAGCCGCTTTTTGCTCCTCACAGAGCGAATGCGGTATCCATCGGGAAAACAACTTTTTTACACCTGATTGTTCATGCAAGATTATTTGTATTTGACTCATGCCAATGTCTAAAGTTGCCTGAATTTCGCGGTATGTCACATGTCGATCTTCCTCAATCAGCTTATGCACAGCATAACCGTTTTCTTGGGTGACTGCAGTTTTTGGACGACCTTGACGGGGATCATCACTGAGCTTGACACGTCCGCGTTGAAATTCAGCAAACTAGCGATCAATTGTGGTTTTGGATGGGGCTTCATTGTCAAATGCAGAAATCATCAGGTCAACACACTGTTTTTGTGTTAAACCACTTCGAAAGTCATAATAAATCATCGCTCTTGAATTTTCTCGAGTCAATTCCATTTTCTCAACGACTAAACAAGTTTGACAAAACCTTGTAACAAGACCGAGATTCTTTTTTTAAATAAATAAATGGTATTCGATTTTTAAAACCAAGGAGTTTTTAATTAAAAAGATTTTAACATGACAGGAACAGTGGAAATATTCCATTCCCGATACTTTTAGTGCAGCCTAGGTATAAGCTCGTTCTTCGTATATCGGACCAAAATTAATATTTAAAAGTTGCAGATGACAATGGGAAACGAAACACCTCAGTTCCCCGTAAGCACTCAGTACCCATTACTGTCACTAGCCGAAACGTGGGGAATTTAAAAAAATATTTTATTCCATGTATAGTATTCAGAGTTAGAGTCCACACTTGTATGGTGTTGTATGGTGTGGCAGTAACGATAATAGACTACTAATAAAATAACTCTTATTCGATAAAAAGTAAACCTATTAGATGTTCTTTTTTATAGAATTAATAATATTATTTATTGACCTTTCATAACAAATAAAACCACGATCATTGATTACTGTGACCGTTCCATCGCTGACGTACCTAATCGATATCAAGATCGATTTCATTTAACAAAAGATCTATAGATCACCGATCGATGTCTAACTGTGATCGGGGAAGTGGTCTTTTTGATCGCATTATTAACTTGAATTCGGTCGTATGGCTTCCATCATAAAGGGTGTGAATACTCGAACAGCACGTGGTTCTATAAAAAGTTGATTGCAGTTTTTTAAACGTGTTAATTTCATTTGATGTTGCCGACGGATTGATTTAAATATGATTTTGTCGAAATTCAAGTATTTATTAAAGGCTAACAGAGAGCAATGCCTCCAGTTACATACTTTATGCCAATTTATTTAATGGATTAATTTCATTGCTTAACATAAGAAACAGATTGGTAATCTCTCTTAATAGCTTCGGAGCTAGTGACCCTGTTTGGGTGCTTTAGAATTTCACCTGGAACTAAAAAAATATACGTATCGCAAATATATTTTGTATTTAAAAATACTTATATGATCTTACTGATAAGTATGATCTTGGAAGACGTTTTCAAGCTACTGAACTGGAAAGGATACGGTATTAACATCAATAGCGAGTACATCACTCACGATTTGCCGACGATATAGTCCTTATGGCAGAATCGCTGGAGGACCTGAGCACTGTGCTCAATGACTTCAATAGTGTCTCCCAACGGAAAGGTCTTAAGATGAACACAGATAAAACAAAGACCATTTTTAATGTCCACGTCACACCTATGCCGGTAGTTGTTTGGGAGCACTATGCTCGAAGCTACGAGCACTTAACCCTAGCTCGAAGTTGTTGACGAGTACGTTTACCTGGGACAAATAGTCCGACTAGGTAAGTCCAACTTCAACCGATAGGTCAATCGACGGATTCAACTCGGCTAGGCAGCATTCGGGAAATTACGACACATCTTCTCGTCAGGAATACCTCAAAACCTGAAAACTAGATTGTACAACTAGTGCGTGTTGCCAGTGATGATTTACGGAGCTGAGACGTGGTCCTTCACCGCTGGCCGTATGAGGACGCTCAAGGTCGTTCAGCGAGCCATAGAGAGGGCTATGCTCGGGATTTTTCTGCGTGATAAACTTAGAAATAAGGATATCCGCAGTAAAACCAGAGTGACCGACATAATCCAACGAATTAGTAAGTTGAAGTGGCAATGGGGCGGCCATGTAGCTCGAAGAACTGACAACCGATGGGGAAAAAAGGTTCTCCAGTGGCAGCCGTACTGGCAGGCTAAGTGTAGCATATCCTCCACTAGATGGAGTGACAACCTGGCAAGACATGCAGGAAGTTGATGGATGCCGGTAGCTCAGGGCCGTGCTTTGTTGCATTTCTTGGGGAGGCCAATGTTCAGCAGTGGACTTGTGAAGGGCTGTAATGATGATGATGATGATGATGATGGTATGATCCCACGGAATTAACCTTAAATTTCATTAACGTAGGCTAGGCCAAACAGGTATCTTTGTATTGTGTGTGGTACTAGGTGGTAGAACTATTTTTCTGCATATGAGTTCGTCTGGGTAGATAGCACCCTTTTAAAAGTTAATAGTTACAGCCTATATACGGCCCAAAGCTGGGCACACGCGTCCGCTTATTCTTGAGAGGGTTTAAGGGCAAGGAAGTGTCTTCGGAATATTTTATTTATTTATCAGATATGCAGGTTTCCTTATGATGTTTTACTTCACCGCCGAGCTCGTGGTAAATTAGTACTTAAATTGTAATTAACAATTTCGTTGGTGCCGGCGGGGATCGAACCCGGTTGACTCGCGTACTGTGAAATTTACAACGAGCGTTAACCATCTGAGCTACCAGGGCTAATACATACTTTTATATACTCCCAAATAGCAGTGCGTGTACTGCTGTATTTCGATAGTAACGGTATAGAGGGCTAGTATGATTATAGGTTGTGAGATTATCCATCTTAGTCTACAGAAGTGTAAGGGCGCGATCCCTTTCTGCCCGAGCTAACATATTCGTAATACTTCTACACAACTAAAAGATATATTACTTATATAGAGATATAGAGTGCCTTTACCACGTTAATAACAAATAATTTCGTAATAATTATTTTGTGTATGGTCATACTGTGGTCGAGCGCGACAGAAATCTTTACCACCTTGATTAATAAGCACTATCCAATAGTGCACTGAGCCATAGATAATTATATCTTTAGCGTATGCTGTTGCAACTGACATTGGTAATATAATATAGAAGAAAATATTGCTCTGTATTAGATATATATATATATATATATATATATATATATATATATATATATATATATATATATATATATATATATATATTGATCTGTATATTTTATTCATTATCACCATCATTACAGCGCTTCACTAGACCACGTCTGAGCATAGACCTCCCTCAAGGAGTGCCACAAAACACGATTATAAACATTTCTTATAATCGTTGATGAGTCTGTTAGTGATCGTCTAACTTCTGAACGACTTGAGCGTTTGAGTCATGTTTTGTCGAGAAGATGGTTGATAGTTATATTAAAATCCGATAGGTGATACTGTGGCAGAGTTGTTAATAAATTGTCTATTTAAACACCAAAATATTTCACATTTACGATATATGCTGGCATAGTACCAAAAAAAGAAAGTCACGAAATCTGGACACTTTAGATGGCGCTGAGGCCGAGTTATTAGTTTTTTTTTAATTTACACTAAAAATTCCGAAGTCAAACTCGTTGCGTCACCTACCGGCTAAGCCAGAACACAGACGTTTTGTAGAAGGTGCCAGGCTATCTAGTCTAATTATAAACAATAAAATATGTAAATAAAGTACAATGAACATACCCTGGCGACATAAAGGCGCATCACCCGAGGCGATCCTCGAGTATTACGCTAATGACCACGCCATTATGGTCTCTGACCATATACTCTCGTTTATTAGGGATAATAACGCTAACGAGTTTTTTACTCGTCGACATTGGTGCTTTTGGGACCGAAAAACTGCGATCATTACCGTCAGTGATGTCAAATTACATGATGCGTCTAGGATTATCGTTTTTTTGCCCATCCCTATCGGCTCTATCGACATCAATAGCCCTAATTTTATAGAACAAAATTAAAAGTTGTTTTCGAATTTAGAAGTTCTTGCACAGACTAACACTGTTATCTCTTGAAAATATTTTGTTTTTCTTTGTTGTTATACTCGTATATAACCTTATTGTTGTTATACTCGTATATAACCTTATTTTTGTTATACTCGTATATAACCTTATTGTTGTTATAGTCGTATATAACCTTATTGTTGTTATACTCGTATATAACCTTATTGCTCTTTTATAATTTATATACTTGTACAAAATGTAAAACATAAATGCATGTAATGTATCTATTATAATGGCGCCATCACGTCGCCTGTGTCGGGTATGAGATGGGTGTGAGTAGTGAAATAATCGTAGTGTACCGATATCGATTAATTGAGGCGTATGTCTGGTCCATCCATTCATTACAGCCTATAAAAGTCCACTGCCGAACATAGGCTTCCCCATAGATTTCCCAAAATGGCGGATTTTATCATAGTTGCCACGCTTGGCGAATTGGTGGGCAACCGCAGTTTTTTTTATATATTTGTTACGCCAATTTCCCCCTGTCACTTCTTACGACACAACGGGACGATATGGGGTAGTGGATACTCTTACGCAGAGTTGATACAACGTATGTCTAACAGCGAACCTCAACAGGCTGGTGATGATGATGATGAAGGAGATTTAATATAAAATGTTGTTCCTTTTAGAAACAAAAACAAGGGATAAAATTAAAAATTTTGTACAAACGACTTCAATAGAAATAAAATGAGAACAGAGACATCATTATAGTCTTGTCAATCAAATACGCATTATTTAGGGTAACTCAAGATCTACTGGTCATATTTTCATCAAATTTATATGTTACTACTTTAGAAGCACAAGTTTTCAAATTAAAAGAAAGAACTGACTTCTTAACAGACTTCTTTTTTTGAAGTCGGTTGAAAATAAGATACATATCTACGTAAACACACGTGAAGTTAAACTCATTGGAAAAATACTATCTTTACTTACTGGAAGTATTCTTTTTCTGCCTGTGAGTAACAGGGTACGTACGATTACTACCTTCTTACTAATTTCTGCCGTCAAATGGCAGTGCTTATACTGCTATGTCGCGGATTGAAGGGTATAAATATACGGTCAATATAATTACAGGCTTACGTTACGTGGTAGAGCCATACTGCAGCTATATTAGTGGTATAGTTGTAGCTCGCGGTTGGCGGTGTCTCACCCCCGTGCCTCGGAAAGCACGTAAAGCCGTTGGTCCGGCGATTGATCTCTCTCCGGTCGTGTCGGTTTACCGTCCCATCGAATTATGAGAGTGAGGGAATAGAGAGTGCACCTGTACTTGTGCACTATAATCCTGTCCTGCGCCTATGGCTAGTCTCCGTTGAGGCAGGCCGCCGTGACCGAAATTTGGTCTGGAGGATGGATGGATGGATAGTTGTAGCACGAATGGGTCGGCTCGACCGGGGTAGAACCACGCTCTCATAGAATACCAGTGTAAAATAGTAGCTTAATGCTGCTATGTTTCGTATGGTGAGTGTAGAGAATCGGAGACCATTTTTACTGGAAATGTGGCATTTCATTTTAGTCCTCACGGGTAACAACCGTTCTGCATTTTGATTCGTAATCGGGGATAGATGTAGATGTCTATGGGCCACAGCAACCATTTACCATCAGGTGGACTTTGTGCTCGCTTGTGACCATATGCTATAAAAAAAGCTGTGAGACATTACGTCTTAGTCCTCAGAGGTGACAACGTAGCTGTGCCTTTTGTATTTGAAGTTGGTGGCAGGTGTCCGTAGGTTGGAGTTGCAATTTGCCTTCAGTTAGACTGTAAGTTTGTTTGTCACATCATTTTTATAAAAAAATATAAGTATAAAAATTGCAGAGGTGCGTACTTTCAGCAGCAAATTTTAGCTTAACCTATAAGACGCTTCGTGGGCCAAAGCCAAAATCACAGTACCTAAATATAAACCTACGATTTTAACAAAATAATATAGCCTCTATTTTCATACTACGCCGAGGACAACATTTACTTAAGTTACCTTTGCTTACATATCTCGTTGTGGAATTCTATCTAACTCACATAATAAACCATGCAAAAGGGTCCTCCCGTAACTATACTCTCTCTAGTAACCAATTCTCGCCTATCGGTCATGCGCATCGCTTCACCAATTATGGAATTACAAGTTATGTCAGTCAAATGCTATCGGACAAGACATATCTTACCACTGCGACATTCGGCTATCTCATGTTAATATAGTTTTACATATTGAACTCGTTTTTGACATTTTGTTCGATCAAAGTTTTATCAGGTTAATTGGTTTGGGTAATGTAATATTAAAATGAGTAGTACATATACAAATTAAAAACATTAATTGTTTTATTCGGGTGTTTGTAAGTGATAAAAGTTTGGAGAAAAAATAGTTTTTTTTTAATGGAGGAAGGGTAACAAACGAGAAATAATCTACCTGATGGTAAGTGGATGCTGTGATCCATAGACATCTACTTTTATCATCATCACTACAGCCCTTCACAAGTCCACTGCTAAACATAGGTCTCCCCCAAGGTATGCCACAAAGCACGGTCCTGAGCCACCTGCATCCATCGACTTCCTGCATGTCTTACCAGGTCGTCACTTCATCTAGTGGGGGGTCGCCCTACACTTCGCCTACCGGTACGACGCTGCCACTCGAGAACCTTTTTTCCCCAACGATTGCCGGTTCTTCGAGCTATATGGCCGGCGCATTGCTACTTCAGCTTACTAATCCGTTGGGCTATGTGTCGGTCACTCTGGTTCTACTGCGGATATCCTCATTTCTAAGTTTATCACGCAGAGAAACCCCGAGCATAGCACTCTCCATAGCTGAGCGTCCTCATACGGCCAGCAGTGAAGGACCAGTCTCGGTTCCGTAGATCATCACTGGCAACACGCACTGGTTGCACAACTTAGTTTTCAGGTTTTGAGGTATACCTGACGAGAAGATGTGTCGTAATTTCCCGAACGCTGCCCAGCCGAGTTCAATCCGTCGATTGATCTCTCGGTCGAAGTTGGACTTACCTAATCCGACTATTTGTCCCAGGTAAACGTACTCATCAACAACTTCAAGCTTAGTGCCCCCAACAACTACAGGTATAGGTGTGACATGGACATTAAACATGATCTTTGTTTTGTCCATGTTCATCTTAAGATCTATCCGTTGAGAGGCACTATTGAGGTCATTGAGCATAGTGCTTAAGTTCACCAGCGATTCTGCCATAAGGACTATATCGTTGGCAAATCGAAGGTGAGTGACGTACTCGCCATTGATGTTAATACCGTATCCTTTCCAGTCCAGTAGCTTGAAAACGTCCTCCAACGCAGACGCAACGCAACGAGGTTCGGGGATATAACATCACCCTGTCTTACATCGCTCTGCAGTTGGATAGGTTTCGTACTCTGATCTGTACTCGGATAGCCATCGTAGCCCTACTGTACAAACACTTCAGCACTTCATTATACCGATAGTCAACTCGGCTCCGTTGAAGAGACTGTAGCACCGCTCAAATTTCGACGGAATCAAAGGCCTTCTCATTATCCACATGCGTCAGGCAAAGTGGCAGATTGTACTCTTCGGACTTTTGTACAATTTGCCGAAGGGTATGTATGTAGTCTATGGTACTAAAGCCTTTTCGGAAACCGGCTTGTTCGGGAGGCTAGAAGTCGTCGAGTCTGCGTGCGAGACGATTCGTAATGACTCTCTAAAACAGCACGTAGACGCGGCTTAGAAGAGATATCGGTCTGTGGTTCTTCAAGAGCGCGTTGTCACCTTTCTTGAAGAACAAGACCACCAGATTTCTGCTCCACGCCTTGGAAGTAGTGCTTCCATGGAGGACGGAATTAAAGAGCTTCTGAAAGACTTCAAGTACCGTTTTTCCACCCGCTTTCAGAAGCTCCGCTGTAATTACAAGCTCGCCTGGGGACTTGCCGTTTTTAAGGTACTGGAGAGCCATTCTAATCTTGCTCAGACTGACGTCCGGGATATCATCGGAATAGTATCGGATAAGACTTGCTCTTGGATCGTTACTCCCACTTGCGTGTGGCTCCAATGCTGATGTGTACAGCTGCCCATAGAACCTCTCAATCTCACTCAGAATCTCAGGTGTCCCGGAAACGATGCTGCCACACTCTCTCTTCAGCTTTGACAGTTGGCTTTTACTGGCAGACAGATCTCTGGCAAAGACTTTGGAGCCCTGGTTCCGCTCAATCGCTTCTTCAATACGAGCTGTATTGAAGTTGCGTAAGTCCTGCCGCATGCATTAAGAGATCTGTCTGTTCAGTTGCCTGTGCGCTGTCAAATCTGCTGACGACTGCTACTTCATCGCCCGTCTAACATCCACGAGATTAAGAGTGTGATCTGAGAGTTTTTGTATTCTTCTGCGGTGAGTCTTGCAGAACTTAGCTCCGACCGCATGAACAGTTTCCACGAGCCTGTCATTCACATCGTCCACTATATTGCAGTCTTCTAGGCACTGAAAACGGTTTTGAAATTCGAGCATAAAGTTTTCGGGACCCTGGACTAGCGCACGAGGGGGCGGAGCATTGACTTCACTAGACGAGACCTTAACGTCTATTTTTATACTCAACTAAAAATCAAAATGCGGATGCGTTGTACCCTACAGACTGAGATAGAACTAATAGATTTCATTATACGAAAGTCGAGTCGACCTTTTAACAATAGGAAATGCCTACGTATACCCGCCTCGCGGGGTAAGGACCGACCGACCGAAGCATCGACTAAAACCCCATGGTGTTCGACCTTCGACGCATATTGGCAGAGCCACGGGAACGCTTTCGCACACATTCGCAGCCCCACCAGCGCCAGCCGCCCCATGGCGGCGCCTCCTCGGAAGAGGACTGCTTCTCCCTTTCTCATTTTCAGGTAAGGCGCACCAGCACACATGGTGTGCCTTCCCCATGGCCTCCAACTACATCTGCGCAACGGACGCCTCCGTGTCTGATGCGCAAGGGTCAGAAAAAACGAGCACTCAGAAGCACTAGCCTTCCTAACTCCAGCTGTGTATCTGGTCTATGGCTCCGCCGCCAACCAAGATTCGGCTGCGGAGGATAGGGCGAGTGGCGCATCATCAAAGAAACACTCCTCTTCCTTCGTGACTCCACCTCGGCTGCAGCGGTAGGGGGAGAGGACACCTCCCTTGCCGCAGCCCACCACTTCAGACCGGCCCTTCACCTCGGGCCGGCCATGTGGATTCCTCTTTGGTCACCGCGGGTGACCAAGCCACGGCTGCTAAGCCCCCCCGCCACGACAAAGCGGGAACCCGTTCGGGGGGGGGGGGGTTTCGGTCGAGTCGACCTATTCGTGATACAACCATAATATAGCTGCAGCGTTAATCTACCGTCAATCGTATCTTGATACGGACGGTGGAATCAACTTAAACGTATTTTCCTAAATTTATATTTTTATTAAGACAGATTGAAAGTGGAAATAAACATTAACAATCTAGGTGGATGTGGATGGTGTTAATGCTTCTTAATGAAAATGTCCCAAACCTACAAGTCATATTTTTCAACTCGTACGTTCAATGTCCAGCTGCAGGTTACAACATTCCCATCCGACATGCATTGTGAAAATATGCTAACCAAACAAAACCTATTTTTCAGGTAGGTACGCATCATTTGAAAGGCATTTTTCCAGCAGTGGATTATAAAAGGCTGCCACTAGCCTACGTCCTTATTAGGTTATATTGAAAATTTGTTAGAATTATTCAAAAACAAATCAAAAAGAAATAAAAATGTTTTGTACGCACGTAAAACAGTTGACCCGAAATAAAATTTCATGTTTAATTGCAAAAGAAAATAATTTAAAACTGACAATTTAGACAATTTATTTTGAGATCTAATAATAATTATAATTATTTTTGATGTATTTTATTTGAGCTTTTTTGAGTTTTAATAAAAATGATTAATATAAATCAGCACGACGACCTTTCAGCCAGCTACATAAGAAAACATCCAGTAAGTTAAGCATGATCAAATAAGGATAATATGAGGTATTTACCTATGACATTTCCGTTTCTTTTATGCAATCGATGCATCTTTGCCAACGTAGTGGTAGTATATTAATTTTTGTTTGGTTGGTATTGTATGTGCCGCCAAACCGTTCATCAGATTGCTTTGTCAACCTATTGCTGGTATTTGGACGAAGGTTATAGGCATAGTACAATTAAGTTACTGTAAATGGCACGCGTATCGTACCTATATTTTTTAAAGCTATAAAATTATAATACATCATTTAATTTCAATGTATTATCATTCCTAATTAAACAATATAACTCTTCCACATGTTGCTTTAATTCTAAAAAAATGAAAACAAGTGAAATAAAATGTGTTTGACTTCACAGTAAAACTAAATTGATTTTTATTATATTTTCTATATAAAACCAGCATTTGTCCGCGGCTTCACCCGCGTGGAGGGTCAAAAACGACAACATTGCGAAATAAAGAAAAATAGAGAATTTGGCTCTACCTTGACCCCATCTTGTTCTACAGCTCGTTTGTAGTAGGTACCTACTGTCAATTTGTCGAATCATCAATATATCGCCAATTTTGTGGGCGTCTCCAGTCAATGAATTCTGCCGCTCACTTCTGAGCATAAATTGGCTTTTCCAATCTCAATAAGGGGCAACCCTAACAAAACTACCTAAAGGTAGGATCTAACACAGCATTGTGAATTGCCATATTATGTGCCTTTTTAACATATTCTGACTTCCTGAGCGAAGAGCATACTTCACTTTGACTTCACTCTATGTCCTGCATTTACTTTTCGTACTTTATCCTTATCATATCTACCATCCCTAAACATAACACTAAAAACATAAATATAATCATAAAAACATGTTATGCTGGTGATAAAGACGGCTGAGTCTTTTCTCGCAAGATTAAGTATAGACATTCAGCGAGGAAATGCAGTATTATTATACGTTTATATATATACGTTTCTCGGGGTGTAGGACTGTATGAAAATTTTTAGTTTTAATTTTTTTATTATAGAAATCAATATTGTTTATTAGAATGTTATGTAAGTAAATGATTACAAGTTAAAAATAAGTTAAATAAATATCAACATTAATTCGAATACATTAGGAATATAATCCTTTTGATAATTTGGCCGACATCAAAATGGAAAGAGGTGATCAATTCGACATTATTTTCTTTGTTTTATCTTAATATATATAAATTACGTGTCACGTTGTTTGTCCGCGATGGACTCCTAAATTTTAATCAAATTTGCACAACGTGTACAGTTTGGTCCAACTTGAGAGATGAATAGTTTTTTTGCCCATGAGTGACCCACAATTTTTTTGTGAATTTATGGATTTTTAATAGGACATGACAAAGGGTCGTCGAAAAGGGCAGAACAAAGTCTGCCTGGCGAACTAGTTTTGTATATTTTTGTATGTATGTTATGTGACATCTTCATAAATTATTGACCAATTTTAGTTGACTTTCGTTATTTTATTATTTGATCGTCGTCGTGTGTGAAACTATAAAACTCCGAAATCATTAAATAAAACTCCGTTTTAGCTAGTGATAATCATGTAGATATTCCTTACATTAAAATTGGGTGGAAAGCACAAATGATTTTTAACGTTGCCTTTAATATATCATTTTTATACGTGGTAGAGCCATGCTGCAGCCATATTATGGTTGCAGTACGAATGGGTCGGCTTGACCGGGTAAGGAGGACAGGTGTAGATGTCTATAGGCCACAGCATCACTTACGATGATGAGGTAGACTTATTGTGTTGTGTTTTTCGCCGTTTGTGTGCTTATTCTACGAAAAAACCTTTCCTAAAAGTAGAATAATTAAATTATAATCGACACGTGCCCCACTGCTGGGCACGTGCCTCATCTTATATGTGAAAGAGATAATGGAGCAAGCTGGCAACCATACAGCCCCAATGCGTTTTTGCGGATTGCATAATATGTCCTCATTCCTAACGATGATTTTCTTCACCGTCAAGAATGTAATACGTACGATCCACTCAGTGTGTCAACATCGATACACTACACTCATGATCCTGTCCTTAAATTGATTGATTAGGTGACACATTTAAGTTCGATACCTTTTTATTTAAAAATACATACATAATCTATTAGCTTGAAAACGTAATCAAAACGAAATGGTCATGTGTTGTCAATTTATATGAGACTATCAAAGTAATCGGACTCCATTGACGTTTAAACTTTAAAATACTTAAATTTTTGAAAGAATTCTTTGCAATAACCTCTAAAAGTAAAGCAAATTAAAAAAAATGTACTACCCTTATGTAGGTACGGAATAGACTTGAAACGAAATTAATTGAAGGTTAAATGTGAACAAAATAAAATAAAAACAAATCGTTAGCCAACTGACCTTGCGGTCTGAAACACCGTTATAGTGAATCCCTTTTCTCTTTTTTTTAAAATCTTAGGGCGCTGCTATGCCTCTGATCTTGTGAACCGCAAAAGGAGTTGCCTGATTTTAACTGTAAAGGAGGTTACGGACTGGATATAAATGACTCTAAATCAAAGGTTTTCTCATAGTCCACAAACACAAGGCACAGGGGCTCATTATATACTCTGTTGTCTTCTGTATTATTTGCCCCACTGTGTGAATGTGGCTTAGTGCCAAATCTTCCTCAGAACCAAGCTTGTTCTACAGGCTGAAAGTCGTCAAGCCTTTGCGCGAGTCGATTTGTGATGACCCTCGAAAACAACTTGTAGACGTGGCTCAGAACCGATAATTTTTCAGCATAGTCTTGTCACCTTTCTTGTGAAACAAGACTGTAATGCTTCTGCCCCACGCCTTTGGAGTTCTCCCATCTCGTAAGATGCAGTTAAAAACTCGACAGAGCTCTTTTAGCAAGACTCTCAGTTTTAAAGAGCTCTATTGTAACTCCACCTTCTCCAGGGGCTATTCCATTTTTAAGTTGGCTGTGGGCCAGCTCAATCTCCCCAATGCTGATGTCTGGCAGCTCGTCGGCATAGTGGCAGGTCAGCGTGGCTCTTGGATCATCGCATTTAGGGTCAAGTTATGTGAGGTATATATTTTGCCATGATAGTGTCCGATCTCAGAGAGAATCTCAGGCTTTGTGAGGACTTTGCCATCATGCGTCTGGAGTTTTGCGATGTGACTTTTTCAAAGCTCCCGAAAAAGATTTTGGATCCCTTGTTCGCTCTATTGCCGTTTGTATGGCAATTGCATTTGAGCGACACAGGTCCCGCCTCACAGCTTTCCTCACAAGCTTGGTTAGTATCACCTGTTCCGATGGTAAAGCTGTTGTTAGCTTACGCCTTCTTTTGATAAGCTGAAGTGTATCTCATCTGAGAACTTGGACTTAGAGACAGTAAAGGTGTATGCTTAGTGGAAATAGTTTAATTTAACAAAAATGTAATTTGAAAAAAGTAAGTGTAAGTTTATGCTTAAAGAAAAATTAATTACATCAGTACTCATTAGTTTACCTCTACTCGTATATAAGAGAGGTAGACTGGTAAAAAATGTCTTGTGACATTAAGCCCATCCTTTTGTACTTGTTCCGTAAATAAAGTTGATATAAATAGATGAATACTTTTATAGTGTTACTTGATGAATTTGGACGCCAGTCATTATTAATTATAAATAGTTTGCTAGCGTACTGCCAAATTTACAGATAAGGCTTTAAACCCCATAGCTACAAAGGCTCATCAGTAATATTTTTATTGTTAATTAGCCGTTTTTCGACGCTGCCTGAGAAAATATATTTCTATTACATTTCTTTCTTTTTCTTTTCTTTATTACATTTTTTCTTTTGAAGATACCTTCATATTCGTTTTAATAATATCTCACCTTTCAAACCACGTGACGCTGTGGAACATTTACAAGTTTTACTTTAAATTATACCTTGATAGCCAAGTGTATAGTCTCCTTAACGAAGCCGGCCGGGACGCTATGGCGACGACAGTTTTGACTATAAATAAGTGTTGTATTGTATTCAATGTATGCCGCTACTGTTCGCTTCGGCGGCAAAACACAAAAGAATTTAGAATCTTTATCCCATAACTTTATATCGCCCTTTGGGTTTGTCTGCTTTCTCATATTCTAGAAAAAGTATTATTATTGTTATTTAATCAAATATTTACATTGTTGTTTTTAATTAAACTCTATTAAGAATACAGTAAAGATTACATGGAGTATGCTTAAGTAAGGTAGTAATTTACATAATATATATATATATATATATATATATATATATATATATATATATATATATATATATATATATATATATATGTATATATATATATACATATATATATACATATATAAATATATGTATATATATATTGTTAGGCCTGAGAAATACATATTGTATTTAAAGCAAAAATTACAGTAAGCTAATCTATGGTTAAAAAGTGAATCGATTTTGATGGGAAAGTTTCGTTACATGAACAAACTGCCGCGCTAACTTTCCTATAACACAACACAGTTGAATTCAAAACGGTCTTGCAACTTTTTCTGGCGATGTTTTTTTGCTGGTTTAGATGCCGCTACAGTTTGTGTCCGTTCAGATTTTTTAGCTTTTACTTCTTTTTTGTCCTTATGTATCAATGAAGTATTCATTCGGATATATATCGAAAGTTTCTTTGGTTCGTCATCATGCATTTGTTTAAGAGTTGAATCTTTTTAGCTCTTTTGGGTGGTCCTGACCGTGTGATATGACTCCTTCATGTAATAGTAGAGAGAAAACAACTAAGCCGTGCCATTATTGGAATTTCTGAGTCGTGATTTTTAAGAACCTTAGTTATGAAGCTCACAAAATATTTTTAATGTTTTAAAAAGTATAATCAATGCTGCGGACTAACGATTTCTTGAAATTGACGGACCGACATGACGGCTTCTTTACGGCATTCGTAGTCAACCCGAATTACCTGCAGCTTTTAAATATTTCTTTTTAATCTGAACCACGTGGAATGAAGATGTATGACATTATGACCACGAAAAGGTTACGGATACATTGTCACCTCTGAGGACTGAGATTCACCATCATCATCATTACAGCCCCTTACAAGTTAACTGCTGAACATAGGCCTTCCCCCAGGAATACTGCAAAGCACGGTCATGAGCCACCTGCTCCATCGACTTCCTCCATATCTTACCAGGTCGTCACTCCATCCAGTTGGGGGTCACCGTACACTTTGCCTATTGGTACGAGGCTGCCACTCGAGAACCTTCTTTCCCCATTGGTTGTAGGTTCTTCGAGCTATATGTCTGGCCCTGGCCACTTCAGCTTACTAATCCGTTTGGCTTTGTCGGTCACTCTAGTTCTACAGCAGACATTTCCCTCCCTCTCGGTCGAAGTTGGACTTACCTAGTCGGACTATTTGTCCCAGGTAAATATACTCGTCAACAAATTTGAGCTTAGTGCACCCAGGGAGGCTGGAAGTTGTCGAGTCTTTGTGCGAGACGATACGTAATGACGGCTCAGAAGGGAAACCGGACTGTAGTTTTTCAAGAGAGCATTGTCACCTTTTTTGAAGAACAAAACCATCGCAATTTTGCTCCACGCCTCCAGATTAGTGACACCATGGAGGACGAAAATGCAGTCTCATTCGGTCTACAGCTTCGACAGTCGGCTCATTCACTCAGATCATTGGCAAATACTTTGGAGCCCTGGTTCCACTCGATCACTTCTTCAATCCGAGTTTTATTAAAGTTGCGTAAGTCCTGCTGCATGAATTTGAAGATATGTCTATTCAGTTGCCTCTACACTGTCAAATCTCCTGAAGACTGCAGCTTTATTTCCCGTCTAACAGCCATGAGATTAAGAGTGTGATCGGAGACTTTTTGTGTTCTTCTGTGGCGAATCTTGCAGGACTTAGCTCCAACCACATAGACAGTTTTCACATGCTTGTTATTCATATTGTCCACTGCATTGCATTTTGTAACATGAGCTGGAAGTTTTCTGAACTTTGGATTAGTGCACGAGGGGGAGAGAGGGGGGAGGGAGGCGTTGACTTCAATAGATGTGACCTCTCCAACTTAACGTTTAGGTTCAGTGTGCTTCTTACCATTCAGTAATCGCAGACAGTTTTTACCCTCACGATCACCGAGACACTATCGAACAGTTGTCGTCTGGTCGTCATAATGCATTTAATCTCATTTTTTGTCAAACTGTCGGAGCTTGACCAGGTCCACTTTATTTGGGGCCGCTTCTTGAAGAAAGAGTTCATCATAAAGAGTATTTGTTTCTCTATGAAGTTGGCCAGCTGCTGGCCCTTGAGTTCCGTTGCCATGTTCCAAATTTCCCTACCTTCAGCTCACCGTTTCTTTTTGTGGCTAGTTTTGCGTTGAAGTCTCTCATTAACACCCAATAGAGAGTTTTCGAGGAATGCTTGGGTTTAGAGATATCTTCATACATTTTCTCCGCCTCCTCATTGGGATGTGCCGAGGTTGGTGCCTAGACTTGTATGACCTACAACAATTACTGTTAGGTGATTCTGAGTATAAGTACGCTATCCTCTACTCCCAATCTCTACAAAGTTGTTGACGGGAGACTTGTGGACGATAAATGTTACACCTCCTTGGGTTTGTTTCTTGGTTATCAGGATTCGAGTATTACCGTGTCCTCCTCTTCTTTTCGAACCTCGGATAATCCTTTAATATTCCAGCGCAACTTGTCTATCTCTTCTTCCAGCTACTGGATTTTCTCGTCAGTCCTCAGGATGCGTGAGTTATATGTTGCCAGATTGAGTCGCCTTAGGCGGCAACCGATCCTCAACCGGAGTTTCTTAGCAATAAAAACTTGTAATTATACTGGCACTCTTTTACCTTACTTTTCAAACCAAAACCCGAAAACAGGAGTGCATGCACTGCAAATAGGTGGCAGAAAGTAGTGATTCCCACCCGAAAAACTCCTGAGCAAGGAAAGCCTCTTTTCCAGTAAAAAGTATCCGCTGCACGCTCGTCCCTCAATTTTACACATTAAAGAATGTTCGCTGAGCGTGCGTCGTATACAGATACATATTATGACCTTGTTTTTTGACGTTTGTTGCAGGCAGTGGTGGCTTTAAGAAGGGGGGGGGGGGTGATCGGGGCTGTCACGATTCTGACAGTATCAAGTAATTGATTAAAACTACTTTTACGGATTTTATCGCGTTTTATTTATTTTATTTTTAATACCCGACGTTTCGGGTGCTTTCCAGCACCCATGGTCACGGGGGACTGAGGTGACTGACGTCCCGATGCCAGTGTTAACCCGGAGTACCTTCAGCTTTTTAATTATTGTCTTTGGTCCGATCTACGCCGAATGAACTAACTGTATTTTGAAGTCTTGCAGTGGTATGCTTGGGTTTAGTTTTAATTTTATTAATTATAGGATCCCAAGCAGGTAGTACCCAGCCTCCTTCTCTATTGCAATTAGGATGTTTTTTAATTTCAATATCCTCACGTGTCATCCTTGGTAGGAATCGATGTTCTTTCGCGAGAATTTGCGGTCTATCAAATCTGATGTAATGGTTGGGGCCATCTAGGATATGATCGCAAACTGCAGACTTCCCGGAACGTTGATGCTTCACGTCAGCTATGTGTTCTTTTACGCGGGTTCTAATTGATCTCTTTGTTTGCCCTATATATGAGACACCACAATCACAATCCAGATTGTACACTCCTGTATCTTGTAGAAGAATACGACACTTGACGGATGGTAAGAACCGACTAATCTTCTTCGGCGGCTTGTAGAATGTTTTAATAAAAGCTCGCTTCAAGATGTAGCCAATCTTGTCTGTGACACCTCTGACATATGGTAGTACAGCAGGCACACGCTCGACTGTGGTCGGCTTCACTCGGTCACTGTGACGGAGGCGCGGGACCCGAGCTTGTTGTCGTGCAGAACCTGCTTGACGTGCTGAAGCTTGGCGGCCAGCTGTTTGCTGTCACAGATCCCTCGTGCTCTCTGTAACAAAGATTTGCCCACGGTAGCTAACTGTGAAGGATGATGGTGAGATTCACTACTTAAGTATCGGTTTGTATGGGTCTTTTTTTCTATACATAGTATGAACTATGGTGTTGTTAGGATTTCGGATGACTAACACATCTAGGAAAGCTAAGGAATTATTTGCCTCTAACTCCATAGTAAATTGAATTTTAGAGTATCAAGTAAGTTCAGGTTGACCCTACCTAGAAGTCAAGGCGCCTGCAGCCACGCACTAATCTGAAGGCGTAGCCAACCCGAAATACAATCAAGGGTAACATCACTACTTGTCATTAGGTGGGATTGAAGTCAAGAACTGACTTACTGAGTAAATAGCCTCCCCCCGTTTTGGGACACGCAACTGATTCTGTACGAAGAGAGCTTTGAAGTTTGTTCAATGGGCCATGAAGTAGGTTTGTCATTATAATAATAAGAAACATTAATCCGATATCCTGCACGGATTTCCGGTAATAACTGAACACGATGTCCAAGAACATGGTTATAATCAGCAAGGGAGATTGTGCATTGGATCGCTTCCTTAATTTTCCTTATCTTATTCAAAGCACAATGCGAACTCTCTTCTACCATCGACACATGAATGGAGTTGGTCAGGTTCAAGTTAATAAATTAATCGATCGTGAGTCGATTATTATTGTAATGGCCGGCTCCCGGTTTAGCTGCAACGTACACGGTGCGTGTATCATAATTAAATCTAGCGTTTAGGAACGTTACGAAGGGAAAGGAATATTTCGTATCTTCTGTAACTGATATAAATGCCGTGGTAGCTCAGGGGCTAAACACTCGCTGTAAATATTACAGTATGCAAGTAACCCAGGTTCGAATCCCACTGGCACCAATAAAATTGTTAATTACAATTTTGAGTGCTGATTTACCATGTGCTCTACGGTGAAGGAAAACATCGTGAGGAAACCAGCATATCTTAGAAATTAAAAAAATATTTCAAAGACATGAGAAGTCCTGCAACACGAATTGGGGCAGCGCGGCGGACTTTTCCTAGTCCTAAAACCTCAGAAATGTGAGGTGGCCTGTGCCCAGCAGTGGGACGTAGTAGGCTGTAACTTTAACTTAACCTATATAAGTATCCATCTTGGTATAATTTTGTTTCCTCGATGATGGTTTTTGAAATAGTTTTAAGGAAATTCACCGTAAAATATTATTTTTATCTTATTTTGTTTTATTGTGAACATACTCGTGATAAAGAAAACATCAACAATAGCCTTATAAAAAAAGAGTGATTAATCGTGAAGCAAAAAATAGTGCTACTTTTTATATCCCATCATAGTGAAGGGTAGTATAGTTCTTTGCATCATAACATCCATCTACTATATTATAGTCGTCAGTGCGTTTTATGGCTTTTTGATTCAAATCTAAAATTGCCTCTTACTCGTCAGTTTACGCTCTCCGGTCAGGTAGATTGAATACATTTATATGATTAATAACAGTGGATAAATTTTTACATAAATGCACATTAATCGTTTTTATTAACTGCCTGTTACTTGTTTAAAATTAATATGAAAACATACATCATACAAAGTCTTGTTTACCTTAAAATTATTTTTAACATAACGGTAGTTACATACGATAAAGTCTGAATTAATTTACCCTCAAATTTTAACAACGGGGCGTATATCCTATCAATTCCAAAAATCACGAAATGTGATATAATTAAGTTACAATTATTGATTGCAATTTTTTTGTCTCCTTTTTTTCTCCTTTTGAAAACTTTACCGCCCTAGGGGTAAAGTTTTCAAAAGGAGAAAAAGATACAGGAAATATTAGGATATTTCCTGTATCTTGAAGGCGTGTGCTCCCTTTTCCAAAATTAATACCAAGGAACGAGACGCGTGTAAGGTGCTAGTTGCTTCGTATTAAGTCGACTGATGGTAGAGATACGTCGTCCAGGTAGCCTCGTAGCAAGTTGGTGCAATGCAATCCCCACTAGATATATATAACTTTCTTTTTTATAGAAGAGGGGGCAAACGAGCATGCGGTTCACCCGATCTTAAGTGACTACCGCAGCCCATGACCAACCGCAACACCAGGGGTATTGCAGGTGCGTTGCCGGCCCTTGAGAAAGGAGTAAGCTCTTTTCTTGAAGGTCCCCAGGTCGTATCGGTCCGGGAAAATTATTCCACAGAGAGTTCGTACGCGGATGAAAACTCCTAGTGAAACGTACAGTGGTGGACCGCCAAGCATCCGGATGGTGTGGATGGAATCGGGAAGTTTGCCGTGTAGTGCGTTCATGAAATTTGGCAGCTGGGATTATTCCGAGCAATTCCTCAGAGCACTCCCCGTGATAGATGCGAAAAAATACGCAAAGAGATGCAACATCTCTTCGCAGCGCCAGTGGATCGAGCCAATCGGAAAGCACTCGGTCGTCGACGATTTGAGCCGCTCTGCGCTGGATGCGGTCAAGTGGAAGGAGCTGGTACTGGGGAGCTCCAGCCCAGAGATGGGAACAGTATTCCATGTGCAGCTGTACCTGCGCCTTGTAATGTTTCAGGTGGTGTGCCGGCATGAAATACTGTCCCGCTCTGCTGAGCACGCCAAGCTTTTTAGAGGCCAATTTAGCCTTCTCTTCCAAGTGACCACGGAACTGCACGTCACTCGATATGTCGACGCCGAGGATTCCGATACTAGCTGAGACAACAAGGGGGCCTTGAAACTGAGGAGATACGACAAAGGAGTTCTTTTGAACGGTTAACGCGCAAACTTGTGTCTTCTGAGGTTAACTCTCACCAGACTAGATTTAGTCGCGAGACTTTGTTGAGCAAAGACTCGACTTCAGACACAAGTTTGTCCCGGTAGTTGGATACGTTTTCCCGAGAAATATTGCCACGGCCGGTGTATAGAGCATCACCAATGCTGTCATCTGCATAACAATGAATGCTAGATTTATGTGTGGTAAATCTACGGTGCAAATTTTTCTTAAAAACTAAAATTAAAAACCGCTCCCACAGAATACGAGTAGTAATATATATATATATATATATATATATATATATATATATATATATATATATATATATAGAGACTATTTGCTGTCACCCCGAGGACTAAGATGGAATGAGACATCCTCTTTCCATTTTAGTCTTCGAGTGTGTGTAGTAAAATATGGGGCACAAAATCCACTTACCACCAAGTGGTATTTGTGCGTATTTGGCAACCTTAACTTCTATATAATAAATAGAAAAAAGTGCAAGAACAGGCATGCAGGAAGTCGATTGCAGTAAATAGCTTAGGAACGCACTTTATAGTAGTTTAAAAAATTTATTTATCAGATATGCAGGTTTCCTTATGATGTTTTACTTCACCGCCGAGCTCGTGGTAAATTAGTACTTAAATTGTAATTAACAATTTCGTTGGTGCCGGCGGGGATCGAACCCGGTTGACTCGCGTACTGTGAAATTTACAACGAGCGTTAACCATCTGAGCTACCAGGGCTAATACATACTTTTATATACTCCCAAATAGCAGTGCGTGTACTGCTGTATTTCGATAGTAACGGTATAGAGGGCTAGTATGATTATAGGTTGTGAGATTATCCATCTTAGTCTACAGAAGTGTAAGGGCGCGATCCCTTTCTGCCCGAGCTAACATATTCGTAATACTTCTACACAACTAAAAGATATATTACTTATATAGAGATATAGAGTGCCTTTACCACGTTAATAACAAATAATTTCGTAATAATTATTTTGTGTATGGTCATACTGTGGTCGAGCGCGACAGAAATCTTTACCACCTTGATTAATAAGCACTATCCAATAGTGCACTGAGCCATAGATAATTATATCTTTAGCGTATGCTGTTGCAACTGACATTGGTAATATAATATAGAAGAAAATATTGCTCTGTATTAGATATATATATATATATATATATATATATATATATATATATATATATATATATATATATATATATATTGATCTGTATATTTTATTCATTATCACCATCATTACAGCGCTTCACTAGACCACGTCTGAGCATAGACCTCCCTCAAGGAGTGCCACAAAACACGATTATAAACATTTCTTATAATCGTTGATGAGTCTGTTAGTGATCGTCTAACTTCTGAACGACTTGAGCGTTTGAGTCATGTTTTGTCGAGAAGATGGTTGATAGTTATATTAAAATCCGATAGGTGATACTGTGGCAGAGTTGTTAATAAATTGTCTATTTAAACACCAAAATATTTCACATTTACGATATATGCTGGCATAGTACCAAAAAAAGAAAGTCACGAAATCTGGACACTTTAGATGGCGCTGAGGCCGAGTTATTAGTTTTTTTTTAATTTACACTAAAAATTCCGAAGTCAAACTCGTTGCGTCACCTACCGGCTAAGCCAGAACACAGACGTTTTGTAGAAGGTGCCAGGCTATCTAGTCTAATTATAAACAATAAAATATGTAAATAAAGTACAATGAACATACCCTGGCGACATAAAGGCGCATCACCCGAGGCGATCCTCGAGTATTACGCTAATGACCACGCCATTATGGTCTCTGACCATATACTCTCGTTTATTAGGGATAATAACGCTAACGAGTTTTTTACTCGTCGACATTGGTGCTTTTGGGACCGAAAAACTGCGATCATTACCGTCAGTGATGTCAAATTACATGATGCGTCTAGGATTATCGTTTTTTTGCCCATCCCTATCGGCTCTATCGACATCAATAGCCCTAATTTTATAGAACAAAATTAAAAGTTGTTTTCGAATTTAGAAGTTCTTGCACAGACTAACACTGTTATCTCTTGAAAATATTTTGTTTTTCTTTGTTGTTATACTCGTATATAACCTTATTGTTGTTATACTCGTATATAACCTTATTTTTGTTATACTCGTATATAACCTTATTGTTGTTATAGTCGTATATAACCTTATTGTTGTTATACTCGTATATAACCTTATTGCTCTTTTATAATTTATATACTTGTACAAAATGTAAAACATAAATGCATGTAATGTATCTATTATAATGGCGCCATCACGTCGCCTGTGTCGGGTATGAGATGGGTGTGAGTAGTGAAATAATCGTAGTGTACCGATATCGATTAATTGAGGCGTATGTCTGGTCCATCCATTCATTACAGCCTATAAAAGTCCACTGCCGAACATAGGCTTCCCCATAGATTTCCCAAAATGGCGGATTTTATCATAGTTGCCACGCTTGGCGAATTGGTGGGCAACCGCAGTTTTTTTTATATATTTGTTACGCCAATTTCCCCCTGTCACTTCTTACGACACAACGGGACGATATGGGGTAGTGGATACTCTTACGCAGAGTTGATACAACGTATGTCTAACAGCGAACCTCAACAGGCTGGTGATGATGATGATGAAGGAGATTTAATATAAAATGTTGTTCCTTTTAGAAACAAAAACAAGGGATAAAATTAAAAATTTTGTACAAACGACTTCAATAGAAATAAAATGAGAACAGAGACATCATTATAGTCTTGTCAATCAAATACGCATTATTTAGGGTAACTCAAGATCTACTGGTCATATTTTCATCAAATTTATATGTTACTACTTTAGAAGCACAAGTTTTCAAATTAAAAGAAAGAACTGACTTCTTAACAGACTTCTTTTTTTGAAGTCGGTTGAAAATAAGATACATATCTACGTAAACACACGTGAAGTTAAACTCATTGGAAAAATACTATCTTTACTTACTGGAAGTATTCTTTTTCTGCCTGTGAGTAACAGGGTACGTACGATTACTACCTTCTTACTAATTTCTGCCGTCAAATGGCAGTGCTTATACTGCTATGTCGCGGATTGAAGGGTATAAATATACGGTCAATATAATTACAGGCTTACGTTACGTGGTAGAGCCATACTGCAGCTATATTAGTGGTATAGTTGTAGCTCGCGGTTGGCGGTGTCTCACCCCCGTGCCTCGGAAAGCACGTAAAGCCGTTGGTCCGGCGATTGATCTCTCTCCGGTCGTGTCGGTTTACCGTCCCATCGAATTATGAGAGTGAGGGAATAGAGAGTGCACCTGTACTTGTGCACTATAATCCTGTCCTGCGCCTATGGCTAGTCTCCGTTGAGGCAGGCCGCCGTGACCGAAATTTGGTCTGGAGGATGGATGGATGGATAGTTGTAGCACGAATGGGTCGGCTCGACCGGGGTAGAACCACGCTCTCATAGAATACCAGTGTAAAATAGTAGCTTAATGCTGCTATGTTTCGTATGGTGAGTGTAGAGAATCGGAGACCATTTTTACTGGAAATGTGGCATTTCATTTTAGTCCTCACGGGTAACAACCGTTCTGCATTTTGATTCGTAATCGGGGATAGATGTAGATGTCTATGGGCCACAGCAACCATTTACCATCAGGTGGACTTTGTGCTCGCTTGTGACCATATGCTATAAAAAAAGCTGTGAGACATTACGTCTTAGTCCTCAGAGGTGACAACGTAGCTGTGCCTTTTGTATTTGAAGTTGGTGGCAGGTGTCCGTAGGTTGGAGTTGCAATTTGCCTTCAGTTAGACTGTAAGTTTGTTTGTCACATCATTTTTATAAAAAAATATAAGTATAAAAATTGCAGAGGTGCGTACTTTCAGCAGCAAATTTTAGCTTAACCTATAAGACGCTTCGTGGGCCAAAGCCAAAATCACAGTACCTAAATATAAACCTACGATTTTAACAAAATAATATAGCCTCTATTTTCATACTACGCCGAGGACAACATTTACTTAAGTTACCTTTGCTTACATATCTCGTTGTGGAATTCTATCTAACTCACATAATAAACCATGCAAAAGGGTCCTCCCGTAACTATACTCTCTCTAGTAACCAATTCTCGCCTATCGGTCATGCGCATCGCTTCACCAATTATGGAATTACAAGTTATGTCAGTCAAATGCTATCGGACAAGACATATCTTACCACTGCGACATTCGGCTATCTCATGTTAATATAGTTTTACATATTGAACTCGTTTTTGACATTTTGTTCGATCAAAGTTTTATCAGGTTAATTGGTTTGGGTAATGTAATATTAAAATGAGTAGTACATATACAAATTAAAAACATTAATTGTTTTATTCGGGTGTTTGTAAGTGATAAAAGTTTGGAGAAAAAATAGTTTTTTTTTAATGGAGGAAGGGTAACAAACGAGAAATAATCTACCTGATGGTAAGTGGATGCTGTGATCCATAGACATCTACTTTTATCATCATCACTACAGCCCTTCACAAGTCCACTGCTAAACATAGGTCTCCCCCAAGGTATGCCACAAAGCACGGTCCTGAGCCACCTGCATCCATCGACTTCCTGCATGTCTTACCAGGTCGTCACTTCATCTAGTGGGGGGTCGCCCTACACTTCGCCTACCGGTACGACGCTGCCACTCGAGAACCTTTTTTCCCCAACGATTGCCGGTTCTTCGAGCTATATGGCCGGCGCATTGCTACTTCAGCTTACTAATCCGTTGGGCTATGTGTCGGTCACTCTGGTTCTACTGCGGATATCCTCATTTCTAAGTTTATCACGCAGAGAAACCCCGAGCATAGCACTCTCCATAGCTGAGCGTCCTCATACGGCCAGCAGTGAAGGACCAGTCTCGGTTCCGTAGATCATCACTGGCAACACGCACTGGTTGCACAACTTAGTTTTCAGGTTTTGAGGTATACCTGACGAGAAGATGTGTCGTAATTTCCCGAACGCTGCCCAGCCGAGTTCAATCCGTCGATTGATCTCTCGGTCGAAGTTGGACTTACCTAATCCGACTATTTGTCCCAGGTAAACGTACTCATCAACAACTTCAAGCTTAGTGCCCCCAACAACTACAGGTATAGGTGTGACATGGACATTAAACATGATCTTTGTTTTGTCCATGTTCATCTTAAGATCTATCCGTTGAGAGGCACTATTGAGGTCATTGAGCATAGTGCTTAAGTTCACCAGCGATTCTGCCATAAGGACTATATCGTTGGCAAATCGAAGGTGAGTGACGTACTCGCCATTGATGTTAATACCGTATCCTTTCCAGTCCAGTAGCTTGAAAACGTCCTCCAACGCAGACGCAACGCAACGAGGTTCGGGGATATAACATCACCCTGTCTTACATCGCTCTGCAGTTGGATAGGTTTCGTACTCTGATCTGTACTCGGATAGCCATCGTAGCCCTACTGTACAAACACTTCAGCACTTCATTATACCGATAGTCAACTCGGCTCCGTTGAAGAGACTGTAGCACCGCTCAAATTTCGACGGAATCAAAGGCCTTCTCATTATCCACATGCGTCAGGCAAAGTGGCAGATTGTACTCTTCGGACTTTTGTACAATTTGCCGAAGGGTATGTATGTAGTCTATGGTACTAAAGCCTTTTCGGAAACCGGCTTGTTCGGGAGGCTAGAAGTCGTCGAGTCTGCGTGCGAGACGATTCGTAATGACTCTCTAAAACAGCACGTAGACGCGGCTTAGAAGAGATATCGGTCTGTGGTTCTTCAAGAGCGCGTTGTCACCTTTCTTGAAGAACAAGACCACCAGATTTCTGCTCCACGCCTTGGAAGTAGTGCTTCCATGGAGGACGGAATTAAAGAGCTTCTGAAAGACTTCAAGTACCGTTTTTCCACCCGCTTTCAGAAGCTCCGCTGTAATTACAAGCTCGCCTGGGGACTTGCCGTTTTTAAGGTACTGGAGAGCCATTCTAATCTTGCTCAGACTGACGTCCGGGATATCATCGGAATAGTATCGGATAAGACTTGCTCTTGGATCGTTACTCCCACTTGCGTGTGGCTCCAATGCTGATGTGTACAGCTGCCCATAGAACCTCTCAATCTCACTCAGAATCTCAGGTGTCCCGGAAACGATGCTGCCACACTCTCTCTTCAGCTTTGACAGTTGGCTTTTACTGGCAGACAGATCTCTGGCAAAGACTTTGGAGCCCTGGTTCCGCTCAATCGCTTCTTCAATACGAGCTGTATTGAAGTTGCGTAAGTCCTGCCGCATGCATTAAGAGATCTGTCTGTTCAGTTGCCTGTGCGCTGTCAAATCTGCTGACGACTGCTACTTCATCGCCCGTCTAACATCCACGAGATTAAGAGTGTGATCTGAGAGTTTTTGTATTCTTCTGCGGTGAGTCTTGCAGAACTTAGCTCCGACCGCATGAACAGTTTCCACGAGCCTGTCATTCACATCGTCCACTATATTGCAGTCTTCTAGGCACTGAAAACGGTTTTGAAATTCGAGCATAAAGTTTTCGGGACCCTGGACTAGCGCACGAGGGGGCGGAGCATTGACTTCACTAGACGAGACCTTAACGTCTATTTTTATACTCAACTAAAAATCAAAATGCGGATGCGTTGTACCCTACAGACTGAGATAGAACTAATAGATTTCATTATACGAAAGTCGAGTCGACCTTTTAACAATAGGAAATGCCTACGTATACCCGCCTCGCGGGGTAAGGACCGACCGACCGAAGCATCGACTAAAACCCCATGGTGTTCGACCTTCGACGCATATTGGCAGAGCCACGGGAACGCTTTCGCACACATTCGCAGCCCCACCAGCGCCAGCCGCCCCATGGCGGCGCCTCCTCGGAAGAGGACTGCTTCTCCCTTTCTCATTTTCAGGTAAGGCGCACCAGCACACATGGTGTGCCTTCCCCATGGCCTCCAACTACATCTGCGCAACGGACGCCTCCGTGTCTGATGCGCAAGGGTCAGAAAAAACGAGCACTCAGAAGCACTAGCCTTCCTAACTCCAGCTGTGTATCTGGTCTATGGCTCCGCCGCCAACCAAGATTCGGCTGCGGAGGATAGGGCGAGTGGCGCATCATCAAAGAAACACTCCTCTTCCTTCGTGACTCCACCTCGGCTGCAGCGGTAGGGGGAGAGGACACCTCCCTTGCCGCAGCCCACCACTTCAGACCGGCCCTTCACCTCGGGCCGGCCATGTGGATTCCTCTTTGGTCACCGCGGGTGACCAAGCCACGGCTGCTAAGCCCCCCCGCCACGACAAAGCGGGAACCCGTTCGGGGGGGGGGGGGTTTCGGTCGAGTCGACCTATTCGTGATACAACCATAATATAGCTGCAGCGTTAATCTACCGTCAATCGTATCTTGATACGGACGGTGGAATCAACTTAAACGTATTTTCCTAAATTTATATTTTTATTAAGACAGATTGAAAGTGGAAATAAACATTAACAATCTAGGTGGATGTGGATGGTGTTAATGCTTCTTAATGAAAATGTCCCAAACCTACAAGTCATATTTTTCAACTCGTACGTTCAATGTCCAGCTGCAGGTTACAACATTCCCATCCGACATGCATTGTGAAAATATGCTAACCAAACAAAACCTATTTTTCAGGTAGGTACGCATCATTTGAAAGGCATTTTTCCAGCAGTGGATTATAAAAGGCTGCCACTAGCCTACGTCCTTATTAGGTTATATTGAAAATTTGTTAGAATTATTCAAAAACAAATCAAAAAGAAATAAAAATGTTTTGTACGCACGTAAAACAGTTGACCCGAAATAAAATTTCATGTTTAATTGCAAAAGAAAATAATTTAAAACTGACAATTTAGACAATTTATTTTGAGATCTAATAATAATTATAATTATTTTTGATGTATTTTATTTGAGCTTTTTTGAGTTTTAATAAAAATGATTAATATAAATCAGCACGACGACCTTTCAGCCAGCTACATAAGAAAACATCCAGTAAGTTAAGCATGATCAAATAAGGATAATATGAGGTATTTACCTATGACATTTCCGTTTCTTTTATGCAATCGATGCATCTTTGCCAACGTAGTGGTAGTATATTAATTTTTGTTTGGTTGGTATTGTATGTGCCGCCAAACCGTTCATCAGATTGCTTTGTCAACCTATTGCTGGTATTTGGACGAAGGTTATAGGCATAGTACAATTAAGTTACTGTAAATGGCACGCGTATCGTACCTATATTTTTTAAAGCTATAAAATTATAATACATCATTTAATTTCAATGTATTATCATTCCTAATTAAACAATATAACTCTTCCACATGTTGCTTTAATTCTAAAAAAATGAAAACAAGTGAAATAAAATGTGTTTGACTTCACAGTAAAACTAAATTGATTTTTATTATATTTTCTATATAAAACCAGCATTTGTCCGCGGCTTCACCCGCGTGGAGGGTCAAAAACGACAACATTGCGAAATAAAGAAAAATAGAGAATTTGGCTCTACCTTGACCCCATCTTGTTCTACAGCTCGTTTGTAGTAGGTACCTACTGTCAATTTGTCGAATCATCAATATATCGCCAATTTTGTGGGCGTCTCCAGTCAATGAATTCTGCCGCTCACTTCTGAGCATAAATTGGCTTTTCCAATCTCAATAAGGGGCAACCCTAACAAAACTACCTAAAGGTAGGATCTAACACAGCATTGTGAATTGCCATATTATGTGCCTTTTTAACATATTCTGACTTCCTGAGCGAAGAGCATACTTCACTTTGACTTCACTCTATGTCCTGCATTTACTTTTCGTACTTTATCCTTATCATATCTACCATCCCTAAACATAACACTAAAAACATAAATATAATCATAAAAACATGTTATGCTGGTGATAAAGACGGCTGAGTCTTTTCTCGCAAGATTAAGTATAGACATTCAGCGAGGAAATGCAGTATTATTATACGTTTATATATATACGTTTCTCGGGGTGTAGGACTGTATGAAAATTTTTAGTTTTAATTTTTTTATTATAGAAATCAATATTGTTTATTAGAATGTTATGTAAGTAAATGATTACAAGTTAAAAATAAGTTAAATAAATATCAACATTAATTCGAATACATTAGGAATATAATCCTTTTGATAATTTGGCCGACATCAAAATGGAAAGAGGTGATCAATTCGACATTATTTTCTTTGTTTTATCTTAATATATATAAATTACGTGTCACGTTGTTTGTCCGCGATGGACTCCTAAATTTTAATCAAATTTGCACAACGTGTACAGTTTGGTCCAACTTGAGAGATGAATAGTTTTTTTGCCCATGAGTGACCCACAATTTTTTTGTGAATTTATGGATTTTTAATAGGACATGACAAAGGGTCGTCGAAAAGGGCAGAACAAAGTCTGCCTGGCGAACTAGTTTTGTATATTTTTGTATGTATGTTATGTGACATCTTCATAAATTATTGACCAATTTTAGTTGACTTTCGTTATTTTATTATTTGATCGTCGTCGTGTGTGAAACTATAAAACTCCGAAATCATTAAATAAAACTCCGTTTTAGCTAGTGATAATCATGTAGATATTCCTTACATTAAAATTGGGTGGAAAGCACAAATGATTTTTAACGTTGCCTTTAATATATCATTTTTATACGTGGTAGAGCCATGCTGCAGCCATATTATGGTTGCAGTACGAATGGGTCGGCTTGACCGGGTAAGGAGGACAGGTGTAGATGTCTATAGGCCACAGCATCACTTACGATGATGAGGTAGACTTATTGTGTTGTGTTTTTCGCCGTTTGTGTGCTTATTCTACGAAAAAACCTTTCCTAAAAGTAGAATAATTAAATTATAATCGACACGTGCCCCACTGCTGGGCACGTGCCTCATCTTATATGTGAAAGAGATAATGGAGCAAGCTGGCAACCATACAGCCCCAATGCGTTTTTGCGGATTGCATAATATGTCCTCATTCCTAACGATGATTTTCTTCACCGTCAAGAATGTAATACGTACGATCCACTCAGTGTGTCAACATCGATACACTACACTCATGATCCTGTCCTTAAATTGATTGATTAGGTGACACATTTAAGTTCGATACCTTTTTATTTAAAAATACATACATAATCTATTAGCTTGAAAACGTAATCAAAACGAAATGGTCATGTGTTGTCAATTTATATGAGACTATCAAAGTAATCGGACTCCATTGACGTTTAAACTTTAAAATACTTAAATTTTTGAAAGAATTCTTTGCAATAACCTCTAAAAGTAAAGCAAATTAAAAAAAATGTACTACCCTTATGTAGGTACGGAATAGACTTGAAACGAAATTAATTGAAGGTTAAATGTGAACAAAATAAAATAAAAACAAATCGTTAGCCAACTGACCTTGCGGTCTGAAACACCGTTATAGTGAATCCCTTTTCTCTTTTTTTTAAAATCTTAGGGCGCTGCTATGCCTCTGATCTTGTGAACCGCAAAAGGAGTTGCCTGATTTTAACTGTAAAGGAGGTTACGGACTGGATATAAATGACTCTAAATCAAAGGTTTTCTCATAGTCCACAAACACAAGGCACAGGGGCTCATTATATACTCTGTTGTCTTCTGTATTATTTGCCCCACTGTGTGAATGTGGCTTAGTGCCAAATCTTCCTCAGAACCAAGCTTGTTCTACAGGCTGAAAGTCGTCAAGCCTTTGCGCGAGTCGATTTGTGATGACCCTCGAAAACAACTTGTAGACGTGGCTCAGAACCGATAATTTTTCAGCATAGTCTTGTCACCTTTCTTGTGAAACAAGACTGTAATGCTTCTGCCCCACGCCTTTGGAGTTCTCCCATCTCGTAAGATGCAGTTAAAAACTCGACAGAGCTCTTTTAGCAAGACTCTCAGTTTTAAAGAGCTCTATTGTAACTCCACCTTCTCCAGGGGCTATTCCATTTTTAAGTTGGCTGTGGGCCAGCTCAATCTCCCCAATGCTGATGTCTGGCAGCTCGTCGGCATAGTGGCAGGTCAGCGTGGCTCTTGGATCATCGCATTTAGGGTCAAGTTATGTGAGGTATATATTTTGCCATGATAGTGTCCGATCTCAGAGAGAATCTCAGGCTTTGTGAGGACTTTGCCATCATGCGTCTGGAGTTTTGCGATGTGACTTTTTCAAAGCTCCCGAAAAAGATTTTGGATCCCTTGTTCGCTCTATTGCCGTTTGTATGGCAATTGCATTTGAGCGACACAGGTCCCGCCTCACAGCTTTCCTCACAAGCTTGGTTAGTATCACCTGTTCCGATGGTAAAGCTGTTGTTAGCTTACGCCTTCTTTTGATAAGCTGAAGTGTATCTCATCTGAGAACTTGGACTTAGAGACAGTAAAGGTGTATGCTTAGTGGAAATAGTTTAATTTAACAAAAATGTAATTTGAAAAAAGTAAGTGTAAGTTTATGCTTAAAGAAAAATTAATTACATCAGTACTCATTAGTTTACCTCTACTCGTATATAAGAGAGGTAGACTGGTAAAAAATGTCTTGTGACATTAAGCCCATCCTTTTGTACTTGTTCCGTAAATAAAGTTGATATAAATAGATGAATACTTTTATAGTGTTACTTGATGAATTTGGACGCCAGTCATTATTAATTATAAATAGTTTGCTAGCGTACTGCCAAATTTACAGATAAGGCTTTAAACCCCATAGCTACAAAGGCTCATCAGTAATATTTTTATTGTTAATTAGCCGTTTTTCGACGCTGCCTGAGAAAATATATTTCTATTACATTTCTTTCTTTTTCTTTTCTTTATTACATTTTTTCTTTTGAAGATACCTTCATATTCGTTTTAATAATATCTCACCTTTCAAACCACGTGACGCTGTGGAACATTTACAAGTTTTACTTTAAATTATACCTTGATAGCCAAGTGTATAGTCTCCTTAACGAAGCCGGCCGGGACGCTATGGCGACGACAGTTTTGACTATAAATAAGTGTTGTATTGTATTCAATGTATGCCGCTACTGTTCGCTTCGGCGGCAAAACACAAAAGAATTTAGAATCTTTATCCCATAACTTTATATCGCCCTTTGGGTTTGTCTGCTTTCTCATATTCTAGAAAAAGTATTATTATTGTTATTTAATCAAATATTTACATTGTTGTTTTTAATTAAACTCTATTAAGAATACAGTAAAGATTACATGGAGTATGCTTAAGTAAGGTAGTAATTTACATAATATATATATATATATATATATATATATATATATATATATATATATATATATATATATATATATATATATGTATATATATATATACATATATATATACATATATAAATATATGTATATATATATTGTTAGGCCTGAGAAATACATATTGTATTTAAAGCAAAAATTACAGTAAGCTAATCTATGGTTAAAAAGTGAATCGATTTTGATGGGAAAGTTTCGTTACATGAACAAACTGCCGCGCTAACTTTCCTATAACACAACACAGTTGAATTCAAAACGGTCTTGCAACTTTTTCTGGCGATGTTTTTTTGCTGGTTTAGATGCCGCTACAGTTTGTGTCCGTTCAGATTTTTTAGCTTTTACTTCTTTTTTGTCCTTATGTATCAATGAAGTATTCATTCGGATATATATCGAAAGTTTCTTTGGTTCGTCATCATGCATTTGTTTAAGAGTTGAATCTTTTTAGCTCTTTTGGGTGGTCCTGACCGTGTGATATGACTCCTTCATGTAATAGTAGAGAGAAAACAACTAAGCCGTGCCATTATTGGAATTTCTGAGTCGTGATTTTTAAGAACCTTAGTTATGAAGCTCACAAAATATTTTTAATGTTTTAAAAAGTATAATCAATGCTGCGGACTAACGATTTCTTGAAATTGACGGACCGACATGACGGCTTCTTTACGGCATTCGTAGTCAACCCGAATTACCTGCAGCTTTTAAATATTTCTTTTTAATCTGAACCACGTGGAATGAAGATGTATGACATTATGACCACGAAAAGGTTACGGATACATTGTCACCTCTGAGGACTGAGATTCACCATCATCATCATTACAGCCCCTTACAAGTTAACTGCTGAACATAGGCCTTCCCCCAGGAATACTGCAAAGCACGGTCATGAGCCACCTGCTCCATCGACTTCCTCCATATCTTACCAGGTCGTCACTCCATCCAGTTGGGGGTCACCGTACACTTTGCCTATTGGTACGAGGCTGCCACTCGAGAACCTTCTTTCCCCATTGGTTGTAGGTTCTTCGAGCTATATGTCTGGCCCTGGCCACTTCAGCTTACTAATCCGTTTGGCTTTGTCGGTCACTCTAGTTCTACAGCAGACATTTCCCTCCCTCTCGGTCGAAGTTGGACTTACCTAGTCGGACTATTTGTCCCAGGTAAATATACTCGTCAACAAATTTGAGCTTAGTGCACCCAGGGAGGCTGGAAGTTGTCGAGTCTTTGTGCGAGACGATACGTAATGACGGCTCAGAAGGGAAACCGGACTGTAGTTTTTCAAGAGAGCATTGTCACCTTTTTTGAAGAACAAAACCATCGCAATTTTGCTCCACGCCTCCAGATTAGTGACACCATGGAGGACGAAAATGCAGTCTCATTCGGTCTACAGCTTCGACAGTCGGCTCATTCACTCAGATCATTGGCAAATACTTTGGAGCCCTGGTTCCACTCGATCACTTCTTCAATCCGAGTTTTATTAAAGTTGCGTAAGTCCTGCTGCATGAATTTGAAGATATGTCTATTCAGTTGCCTCTACACTGTCAAATCTCCTGAAGACTGCAGCTTTATTTCCCGTCTAACAGCCATGAGATTAAGAGTGTGATCGGAGACTTTTTGTGTTCTTCTGTGGCGAATCTTGCAGGACTTAGCTCCAACCACATAGACAGTTTTCACATGCTTGTTATTCATATTGTCCACTGCATTGCATTTTGTAACATGAGCTGGAAGTTTTCTGAACTTTGGATTAGTGCACGAGGGGGAGAGAGGGGGGAGGGAGGCGTTGACTTCAATAGATGTGACCTCTCCAACTTAACGTTTAGGTTCAGTGTGCTTCTTACCATTCAGTAATCGCAGACAGTTTTTACCCTCACGATCACCGAGACACTATCGAACAGTTGTCGTCTGGTCGTCATAATGCATTTAATCTCATTTTTTGTCAAACTGTCGGAGCTTGACCAGGTCCACTTTATTTGGGGCCGCTTCTTGAAGAAAGAGTTCATCATAAAGAGTATTTGTTTCTCTATGAAGTTGGCCAGCTGCTGGCCCTTGAGTTCCGTTGCCATGTTCCAAATTTCCCTACCTTCAGCTCACCGTTTCTTTTTGTGGCTAGTTTTGCGTTGAAGTCTCTCATTAACACCCAATAGAGAGTTTTCGAGGAATGCTTGGGTTTAGAGATATCTTCATACATTTTCTCCGCCTCCTCATTGGGATGTGCCGAGGTTGGTGCCTAGACTTGTATGACCTACAACAATTACTGTTAGGTGATTCTGAGTATAAGTACGCTATCCTCTACTCCCAATCTCTACAAAGTTGTTGACGGGAGACTTGTGGACGATAAATGTTACACCTCCTTGGGTTTGTTTCTTGGTTATCAGGATTCGAGTATTACCGTGTCCTCCTCTTCTTTTCGAACCTCGGATAATCCTTTAATATTCCAGCGCAACTTGTCTATCTCTTCTTCCAGCTACTGGATTTTCTCGTCAGTCCTCAGGATGCGTGAGTTATATGTTGCCAGATTGAGTCGCCTTAGGCGGCAACCGATCCTCAACCGGAGTTTCTTAGCAATAAAAACTTGTAATTATACTGGCACTCTTTTACCTTACTTTTCAAACCAAAACCCGAAAACAGGAGTGCATGCACTGCAAATAGGTGGCAGAAAGTAGTGATTCCCACCCGAAAAACTCCTGAGCAAGGAAAGCCTCTTTTCCAGTAAAAAGTATCCGCTGCACGCTCGTCCCTCAATTTTACACATTAAAGAATGTTCGCTGAGCGTGCGTCGTATACAGATACATATTATGACCTTGTTTTTTGACGTTTGTTGCAGGCAGTGGTGGCTTTAAGAAGGGGGGGGGGGGTGATCGGGGCTGTCACGATTCTGACAGTATCAAGTAATTGATTAAAACTACTTTTACGGATTTTATCGCGTTTTATTTATTTTATTTTTAATACCCGACGTTTCGGGTGCTTTCCAGCACCCATGGTCACGGGGGACTGAGGTGACTGACGTCCCGATGCCAGTGTTAACCCGGAGTACCTTCAGCTTTTTAATTATTGTCTTTGGTCCGATCTACGCCGAATGAACTAACTGTATTTTGAAGTCTTGCAGTGGTATGCTTGGGTTTAGTTTTAATTTTATTAATTATAGGATCCCAAGCAGGTAGTACCCAGCCTCCTTCTCTATTGCAATTAGGATGTTTTTTAATTTCAATATCCTCACGTGTCATCCTTGGTAGGAATCGATGTTCTTTCGCGAGAATTTGCGGTCTATCAAATCTGATGTAATGGTTGGGGCCATCTAGGATATGATCGCAAACTGCAGACTTCCCGGAACGTTGATGCTTCACGTCAGCTATGTGTTCTTTTACGCGGGTTCTAATTGATCTCTTTGTTTGCCCTATATATGAGACACCACAATCACAATCCAGATTGTACACTCCTGTATCTTGTAGAAGAATACGACACTTGACGGATGGTAAGAACCGACTAATCTTCTTCGGCGGCTTGTAGAATGTTTTAATAAAAGCTCGCTTCAAGATGTAGCCAATCTTGTCTGTGACACCTCTGACATATGGTAGTACAGCAGGCACACGCTCGACTGTGGTCGGCTTCACTCGGTCACTGTGACGGAGGCGCGGGACCCGAGCTTGTTGTCGTGCAGAACCTGCTTGACGTGCTGAAGCTTGGCGGCCAGCTGTTTGCTGTCACAGATCCCTCGTGCTCTCTGTAACAAAGATTTGCCCACGGTAGCTAACTGTGAAGGATGATGGTGAGATTCACTACTTAAGTATCGGTTTGTATGGGTCTTTTTTTCTATACATAGTATGAACTATGGTGTTGTTAGGATTTCGGATGACTAACACATCTAGGAAAGCTAAGGAATTATTTGCCTCTAACTCCATAGTAAATTGAATTTTAGAGTATCAAGTAAGTTCAGGTTGACCCTACCTAGAAGTCAAGGCGCCTGCAGCCACGCACTAATCTGAAGGCGTAGCCAACCCGAAATACAATCAAGGGTAACATCACTACTTGTCATTAGGTGGGATTGAAGTCAAGAACTGACTTACTGAGTAAATAGCCTCCCCCCGTTTTGGGACACGCAACTGATTCTGTACGAAGAGAGCTTTGAAGTTTGTTCAATGGGCCATGAAGTAGGTTTGTCATTATAATAATAAGAAACATTAATCCGATATCCTGCACGGATTTCCGGTAATAACTGAACACGATGTCCAAGAACATGGTTATAATCAGCAAGGGAGATTGTGCATTGGATCGCTTCCTTAATTTTCCTTATCTTATTCAAAGCACAATGCGAACTCTCTTCTACCATCGACACATGAATGGAGTTGGTCAGGTTCAAGTTAATAAATTAATCGATCGTGAGTCGATTATTATTGTAATGGCCGGCTCCCGGTTTAGCTGCAACGTACACGGTGCGTGTATCATAATTAAATCTAGCGTTTAGGAACGTTACGAAGGGAAAGGAATATTTCGTATCTTCTGTAACTGATATAAATGCCGTGGTAGCTCAGGGGCTAAACACTCGCTGTAAATATTACAGTATGCAAGTAACCCAGGTTCGAATCCCACTGGCACCAATAAAATTGTTAATTACAATTTTGAGTGCTGATTTACCATGTGCTCTACGGTGAAGGAAAACATCGTGAGGAAACCAGCATATCTTAGAAATTAAAAAAATATTTCAAAGACATGAGAAGTCCTGCAACACGAATTGGGGCAGCGCGGCGGACTTTTCCTAGTCCTAAAACCTCAGAAATGTGAGGTGGCCTGTGCCCAGCAGTGGGACGTAGTAGGCTGTAACTTTAACTTAACCTATATAAGTATCCATCTTGGTATAATTTTGTTTCCTCGATGATGGTTTTTGAAATAGTTTTAAGGAAATTCACCGTAAAATATTATTTTTATCTTATTTTGTTTTATTGTGAACATACTCGTGATAAAGAAAACATCAACAATAGCCTTATAAAAAAAGAGTGATTAATCGTGAAGCAAAAAATAGTGCTACTTTTTATATCCCATCATAGTGAAGGGTAGTATAGTTCTTTGCATCATAACATCCATCTACTATATTATAGTCGTCAGTGCGTTTTATGGCTTTTTGATTCAAATCTAAAATTGCCTCTTACTCGTCAGTTTACGCTCTCCGGTCAGGTAGATTGAATACATTTATATGATTAATAACAGTGGATAAATTTTTACATAAATGCACATTAATCGTTTTTATTAACTGCCTGTTACTTGTTTAAAATTAATATGAAAACATACATCATACAAAGTCTTGTTTACCTTAAAATTATTTTTAACATAACGGTAGTTACATACGATAAAGTCTGAATTAATTTACCCTCAAATTTTAACAACGGGGCGTATATCCTATCAATTCCAAAAATCACGAAATGTGATATAATTAAGTTACAATTATTGATTGCAATTTTTTTGTCTCCTTTTTTTCTCCTTTTGAAAACTTTACCGCCCTAGGGGTAAAGTTTTCAAAAGGAGAAAAAGATACAGGAAATATTAGGATATTTCCTGTATCTTGAAGGCGTGTGCTCCCTTTTCCAAAATTAATACCAAGGAACGAGACGCGTGTAAGGTGCTAGTTGCTTCGTATTAAGTCGACTGATGGTAGAGATACGTCGTCCAGGTAGCCTCGTAGCAAGTTGGTGCAATGCAATCCCCACTAGATATATATAACTTTCTTTTTTATAGAAGAGGGGGCAAACGAGCATGCGGTTCACCCGATCTTAAGTGACTACCGCAGCCCATGACCAACCGCAACACCAGGGGTATTGCAGGTGCGTTGCCGGCCCTTGAGAAAGGAGTAAGCTCTTTTCTTGAAGGTCCCCAGGTCGTATCGGTCCGGGAAAATTATTCCACAGAGAGTTCGTACGCGGATGAAAACTCCTAGTGAAACGTACAGTGGTGGACCGCCAAGCATCCGGATGGTGTGGATGGAATCGGGAAGTTTGCCGTGTAGTGCGTTCATGAAATTTGGCAGCTGGGATTATTCCGAGCAATTCCTCAGAGCACTCCCCGTGATAGATGCGAAAAAATACGCAAAGAGATGCAACATCTCTTCGCAGCGCCAGTGGATCGAGCCAATCGGAAAGCACTCGGTCGTCGACGATTTGAGCCGCTCTGCGCTGGATGCGGTCAAGTGGAAGGAGCTGGTACTGGGGAGCTCCAGCCCAGAGATGGGAACAGTATTCCATGTGCAGCTGTACCTGCGCCTTGTAATGTTTCAGGTGGTGTGCCGGCATGAAATACTGTCCCGCTCTGCTGAGCACGCCAAGCTTTTTAGAGGCCAATTTAGCCTTCTCTTCCAAGTGACCACGGAACTGCACGTCACTCGATATGTCGACGCCGAGGATTCCGATACTAGCTGAGACAACAAGGGGGCCTTGAAACTGAGGAGATACGACAAAGGAGTTCTTTTGAACGGTTAACGCGCAAACTTGTGTCTTCTGAGGTTAACTCTCACCAGACTAGATTTAGTCGCGAGACTTTGTTGAGCAAAGACTCGACTTCAGACACAAGTTTGTCCCGGTAGTTGGATACGTTTTCCCGAGAAATATTGCCACGGCCGGTGTATAGAGCATCACCAATGCTGTCATCTGCATAACAATGAATGCTAGATTTATGTGTGGTAAATCTACGGTGCAAATTTTTCTTAAAAACTAAAATTAAAAACCGCTCCCACAGAATACGAGTAGTAATATATATATATATATATATATATATATATATATATATATATATATATATATATATAGAGACTATTTGCTGTCACCCCGAGGACTAAGATGGAATGAGACATCCTCTTTCCATTTTAGTCTTCGAGTGTGTGTAGTAAAATATGGGGCACAAAATCCACTTACCACCAAGTGGTATTTGTGCGTATTTGGCAACCTTAACTTCTATATAATAAATAGAAAAAAGTGCAAGAACAGGCATGCAGGAAGTCGATTGCAGTAAATAGCTTAGGAACGCACTTTATAGTAGTTTAGGTAAGCCTGCATTCATTCTTGTGCTTGTAATGCACCTATCATGATGATGATGATGATAGGTTTCAAATCGCTCCTCCTAGCACACATTAACTTCAATGGTACGGCAATCGAGTACATTTGTATTGATTGATTGGTCGATGTTTAGTCCACCCGAATTTCGGTAAAGTGACCGGACAGAAGCTAACTTATTTCGAAGATTGCGCAGGGAAATCATAAATGGCCTGCTCTAGTTTTGGCAGCAAAATTTTACACTGAAACCAGTGCCTAAGTAGCAGAAGTAATAATCACCCGGTTAAAAGTGTTAATTTGCAACAAAAATAAAAATAAATAGTCAAATTTAGTCCCCACAAACAAGCAAGTATGAAAAAAATAATAAATAAGATTTACGCACAATTACAATTTGTAACAGCGTACGAGTAGCATAACGGCACGAGTAGGTGCACGAGGTACCTACCAAGTCACAGGTCTGAGAATATTTGTGTGATCTCCATGTCTCTGCCGCTAAGCTCTCGCTGGCACCAATGAAATTGTTAATTGCAATTTTAAGTGCTGATTTACCACGTGCTCGGCGGTGAAAAAGAACGCCGTGAGAAAATGTGCATGTCTGAGAAATAAGATAAAAAAATATTACGAAGACATGTGAAGTCTGCCACAGTCATGGGGTCAGCGCGGCGGATATTTCCTAGCTCTAAAATACTCTCAGAAATGAAAGAAGGCATGTTGCCGCCATTGCCCACCCAGCAGTGGGACGTATATAGGCAGTAGCTCTGATACTGCAGCCAAGCTTTTCAATTGTTAACAACGAGAGTATTACTTACTTACTTACTTATCTTCACGCACAATCCCTAACGGGGTAGCCAGAGAGAACAGATCGCCAAGTGTCACGATCCTTACATACCTCTTTCGCTTCTTTCAGGTTCATTAACTTCTTCATACATGCACGTCTAGGTATCCGAGTACTCTTGACCCTCCCCTCTTCGAGCAATTTGCTCACATGGTCTTCGAAAGTTAGTCTCGGTCTACCTCGACACCTTTTAATATTTACTTTCGCTTTATATATTTTCTTCACCATTCGGTCTTCAGTCATTCGTTCAACGTGCCCAAACCATTGGAGTACGCCCCTATCAATTTTTGTGATAAGGTCATCTTTCAATCCTGCCATATTGCGAATCTCTTCGTTTCGCTTTCGGTCGGCTATGCTAACGCCACACATTTTACGAAGAGATCGCATCTCCACTTCATTCAACTTGCTTTTATGCTTCTTCTGGCATACCCAGGTTTCGCTGCCATATAACAAAGTCGGTACCAATACTGCGTTATGTATTGCAAGGCGTGCACTCTTCACCACGCCTTGCCTTTTTACTATATGTATGCATTCAGGGCACCATTGACTTTGTTTCCGGCAGTGACACGCCTATCTACATCTAAATCACATCTTCCATCCCGGCTGAAAGCACTCCCCAATATTTATATACATATATATATATATATATATATATATATATATATATATATATATATATATATATATATATATATATATATATATATATATATAATAATGATTGTGATAAAATAAACGCTTATATAATATATATAAGCGTTTATTTTATCAAAATTCCATTACGAATACTCGCGTTTAATAACAAAGTTTATAAGCAAGCTCTACGTAGGATTAACATACTTTTGTTTAGAGTAGTTCACCACAGTAAAAGAATGGCGTATTTTACCTTCAGAGCTTGCAGCCCGCATCTTAGTGTGAGGCCACTGTAGTTTTAAATCCACAAAAAGAAATTGGACTATAAAATCTGTTTTTATCGTGTCGGTATTATTCCTTTTTAACAAAGGTGCGTAAGTGATTTTTACGTCTATCCTAAACCCATTATGGATATCCTTTATGTAAGAAGTCATAAAGTATTGACACTTCCTTTTGTTAATTAAAAAAGTTGGCGTACGGTCTCCAATCTACTACTTAGGAGAGTCGCATCGATGACCACTGGCATCAATTAAATGCCCAATCAATCAATCGAAAACGCGGCTCATTATAGTGGAGCCAGCTTTTTTATTCAAGTATCTCTCCATTCCACGCCACCTACAAGACGCAGCATCGGCAACATAGTTGATCTGGTTGCACACACTCACGGTGAAATAACCTTTACTGCGTACGACATACAATACATTATTGTTCAACTGGTTTTAAAATTAGTAAAGCTCTAGACGAGTACAATGTAATTACACTTCTCAGTCGGTAAACATCATAAAATAAAAAAAGCTTACTAATAACACAACTTCATCCGGTCATCTATCGTGAAATCGATTTTTAAATCTGAGGCTATATAAAGAAATCGATACTGATATAACGTCAGGCGAATAACTTTCCCGAGATGAACCTAAAATTACTGTAATCGAGGCAAGAGTCACCTTCGCTACTGTATGGCTATTTTTTATGATTTATTACTATTCGCTTGACATTCTATAATAGAAGTATTCTCCTTTAACTATCATCTTCATTAATACTTTACAAAACCACTGCCGAACATAGGCCTCTGCACAGCAGCATTAAGCTACTATTTTACGCTGGTATTCTCTGAGAGCGTGGTCCTTTCCCGGTCGAGCCGATCCATTCGTGCTACAACTATACTGCCAATATAACTGCAGCTCTATCACCTATAAGATGGTAGAGGACGTGCAAATTTTACGGTCACTTTTGAGTGGTCTTCATGAAATTCTACAACAAAGTGAAGCTTCGTTAAAAGCTGATATAAATGAATATCGCTTTACGTAGTGGCGTGTCAGTCTGCGCGCGCATACCATAAAATACGTTTTTTTAAAAATAGAATAAGCGTGACAAATGAGCACACAGTCCACCTGAGAGTGAGTGGATACTGTGGCCCATAGACATCGACATCTAACCCCAATAAAGAATCAAAATGCAGTTTCTAAGCTATCTGCATCTACCGCCTTCCTGTATAGCTCTTCAGGTCATCGCTCCAACTAGTGGGGAGTCAACTTTCGCTTATGAGACTATCATTTGAAAATGTTTCTTCCCCACCCGTTATCAGATCTCCAAGCTATATGGTCCGCCCATTGCTACTTCAGTTTATTGATATATTGGGCTATGTCAGTTACTCTGTTTCTACTGCGAATATCTACACTTTCATCTTTACCTAGAACTTTGTGCTAAGTTTCTTATTATAATATCATTGTGACTATTGAGCGTACAGATCATCTGATGATAAATGGCTACAGCAGTCCATGGACATCTGCAGCCAATATAAAAGAAAGGGGACTTCAGACTCATACTTATGGACTGGAGTGAAATTCCTTACAGCGTGTAATTACCTATAATTACTGCCTCTCTTTCTCTATAAACGGGAGATATTGCTCGGTGTTAAAAATATGCAAGAGACCATCAAGTCACGTACCAATTATTCGGTCTTTTAAGTAGGTAAAGCCCTTGAAATGGCAAAAAGAACCAGGCACCTATGACCACCTTAGACCTTATAGGTGATTACGCATTTGTAGACTTCCTTCTTTGTTTGATGTTGAGTTATTTGCAGGTAACAAAAGCAGTTGCCACTTACTATCAGGTAGACTGGAAGTTTATTTCCCAATTCAATTTTATTAAAAAATATGAAGTTTGTGTTCAGATGCCTTAGGAGCGTTTTCTGTCTTCAATCGGTTACCAGAACTTCATTCCGAAGCGCGATGGCATTTGGAGAAAAAGTTGGTCATTTAACAGGGTGAGGAAAGCTTAATGATAGGGTCGAATAACATCAGCATTCAATTATAATTTTTGTGATTTAGATAAACACTTGTATTAATTTCACAATATTTATTTTGTGTAGTGAGGTTAGTACAAGTATTTATCCAAAACACAAAAATAAAGATGGAGTTTTACCAAGTGACAGCAATCGCAAATGTGAATTATATATTAAATTATAAATACTGCACAGGCACTGGGAAAGATATCTATCGGTATACCTAAAATAATCTTCTGAGAAAAATTTGGAGGAATTTATTTTCCCTTGTAGGTAAAGATTTAAAAGCTGGGAGAGGTTAGAATATCCGTACAGGTGGTGACGACACACGATGGCAGACTACTGCATGTCTCTTCAAATGCAATTTCGCAATAATTTCACATTAGATAAAACAAAATAATGATAAAATAATTTATATAATATATCTTTTATCAATAAGTGAGTAGGTTCGATGAAAATATTATATTTAAGGACTTTAAGCCTTTCTTATTAAATAAAAAGAAAATACTAAAATACGAATGTGCATGGTGTCAGAATTATTTAAAAAGAACAAACTTGGTAAAAATATTCATATTGTTACATTAATTATAATTATAAAATATCCTAAAAGCACTCTTATTTCGAGGAGAACATAATCGCGTATTATACACTATTATTGAATACAAGACTGGACACAATATCATTATATCCTTTTCAATTAAAACTTTCAGAGTAAAATTTGTTGCAAAATTTAAATTTGAATACCTATAGTATTAATATCAGAAGAAAGAAGAAGTCAGAATATAATCACTACGTTTCGCTCTCTCTGTGAAAATCTCCGTGAGCTGGACAAAATTGAAATTTATATTACACTAGCTTGCCAGGTAGACGTTGTACTGCGACGACAATTTGTCATGTCCTATTAAAATCCTTAAATTCGCAATAAAAACTGTCACTGTGGGTCTGTAGGTTACTCATGGACAAAACACTATCCTGTCTCAAGTTGGATCAAACTGCACACAAATTTGATTAAAATCGGTTAAGTAGTTTAGGAGTCCATCGCGAACAAACAACGTGACACGTATATATATATATATATATATATATATATATATATATATATATATATATGCCTACAATTTAAAATGTGCCTGTGTGAACTAATCTTGCCAAAAAATAAAAATACATTTATTTGATATATATATATATATATATATATATATATATTATATATATATATATATATTATATATATATATATATATATATATATATATATATATATATATATATATATATATATATATATATATATCAAATAAATGTATTTTTATTTTTTGGCAAGATTAGTTCACACAGGCACATTTTAAATTGTAGGCATATAATGTTTAAAGTTGATATACGTAATGTACATTATAATTCGTATACATTTACGTCACCCTTAAACTTAATTATACGATTTCGTCATATCTATACGTCTACCCACAAAAAACGTGTTCTACCATTCAACCGACTTATTGCAGTCTTAAAGTGAGCTGTAAATTAGACAGTAACACAGGAAATGGCTTCTTAGCCCGTCAGTAGGCCGCCGTGATTAGCGATCAATGTGATCACCGGTCGGCTATCACCCGTGATAGGTGATTCACTGACGCTTGAGTGCCGGTGTCGGTAAAAAGTTTTGTCAAAGATTATGACAATAGCAGCTTTTATTTGATATCTTACAATAAACTTTCATATATGCATAGTATGCATATGTTTTTGTTATAACATAAAAATATTGTTAATGATAATCTTGATATATAAAGTAAAAATTAATAGTAAATATCTTATACGTGATATAGGTATGTTGCAGCTATATTATGATTGTAGCACGAATGGTTGGTTCGACCGGTGAAGAACCACGCACTAACAGACCAATTAAGCTATTTGTAATCATTAACAAACTGTCAAAATTTACCTTGTTATTCTAACGATATTATAGCAGTTTTTCATTGCCTAAAAACACGGACAAAAAGACATTTTCTAAAAATAAATCCTGGCTAGATCAATTTATTGCCCCCGAAACTCCCTGCACACAAAATTTTATGAAAATCGTTGGAGCCGTTTCCGAGATTCCGATTATATATATATATATATATATATATATATATATATATATATATATATATATATATATATATATATATATATATATATATATATATACATACAAGGATTGCTCGTTTAAAGGTATAGGATTTAAAGGTTTAGGATAAATGTATTACAGCTGTTATTTAGTACTGTAGATTAATTGTTACTTAGTTTATTGTATTGTACTGATCACATGTGGGAGAAAATAAATACCAAATTGAATTGAATTTATTATTTACTAAATACGGTCTTACTAAACTTTATATTCATTTAATATAAGATGACTCAATATAAGAATTACCTGTTTCCTTTCTGCATACAACGAAATATTAATCTTTGACGAAGCAGTAAGTGTGGATACCGTGTGTTTAAGTAAGGCACGATAATTGAAGATATGCCGGTATCATACATACCATTCCACTCCCTAGCAGTGACTGACGTATGATTACTTTGTGCTTAACCAGATGTGAGATTAAGAGCGAGTACTTAAAGAAGCAGTTGTAAGTAATACAGGAAGCGAAATGAATTATTTCTTGGCACTGTACGTTCGTACTTGTGCAAGTGTAATTTTTATCATGTCAATATTATCACCTTATTTAATTTCATGAGTGATTTATATGTGCTTCTGTTAATTGAGCCTTAGTATATTTTATCTACATATATTTTTCAGTAAAATCTGACCATTATAAACTATTGACAAATTTAATGATCGAAGCTTGTGCAGTGGTAGTGGTGGTGGCATATTGTATTTATATAAAATGTGGATCCGAGATTCTTATCGGTAACTCCAAAATTAATTACTATCACATTTTCATACATTTTTATACATTTTCATACTAGAGTCATGGTAGATGGTTAGCGCTCGCTGTAAATATCACAATACGCGAGCAAACCGGGTTCGATCCCGGCCGGCACCAATGAAATTGTTAATTGCAATTTTAAGTGTTGATTTACCACGTTCTCGGCGGTGAAGGAAAACATCGTGAAGAAACCTGCATGTCTGAGAAATAAGAACAAAATATTTCGAAGACATGTGAAGTTCGCCAACACGCACTGGGGCGGCGCGGCGGACACTTCCTTGCCCTAAAACCCTCTCAGAAATAAGAGGAGGCCTGTGCCCAGCTTTGGGACGTATATAGGCTGTAACTTTACTTTTTGCTTTTACGTTTAAATACGTGCGAACCGTAATATTATTACAACAGACGGGAACACAAACCAGAAGATTGGCAGCAGCGTCTTCAAATAAAAATAAAATACTGCGGTTGCCAACCCGCTTGTTAAGAGTGGAAGCTATGGCAAATATGCCGCCTATGAGGCACTCTATGGAGGAGGTCTATATTCATATTCAGCTGTGGACTTTAAAGGCTGTAACGGTAACGGTAACATTTTCACCCATTACCATTATATACATAGGTTTATCTCATTGATTGCCTTATATGGTGGATTATGCTATAGGTACATTCATATTTTCAATGGTTATTAACTTATCTGTGACTTTTAACATTTTAATTTAAGGATCATAAACAAATCTACAGCCTAAATGATCGTTAACAGTCACTGTGGGTTATTAAAGGTCATGAAGATTTTAAAAAGTTGTAACATTTTAACTATGATCTTAGAGTCATTGGCTTTTGGCCCCCTAGCTACTACAGTTGCATAATTGCCAGTAACAGTACAGATTAAAGACCTTATAAGGGTGCAAGGAATATATATTGTCGGTAGACGATCAAATGCAAATCTATATTGGTTATTTTTTGTGTAATAACTTGTTGAAATTATACTATGTTTGTTATACATATTAAAGTATTTTAAACTGTGCCTTGAATAGTGTATAAATATATTGTCACGATATGAGACATTTATAAGGGTCATTGTTAATTGCGAAAACTAGGGAATAACATATTTCTGCTATGCACGAGGTGGCCTGATGTCTATTATAAATTAATGCTACCTTGCCTCATCTCTAGATTTCTGTTTATTTGCGAAGTTAAAATAAATAAGAAAAGTCCTTTGTGAATTTTTTTATGTGTTATAAGGTGTAAATAATTGAAATAAAGTATCATTTTTTATTTAATATAGGAATATTTTGAATTATTCTCGTCTGTGTAATAATACTTGTTAATAAAATGCTAGTACTGTCACCTGTAGTGAACTCATTGTATTTTTATATGAATTCATTTACTCTTCCGTTTTACTCGAACAGTTGTTTTACTAATAGGTTATAGGCCTCTAAATAAGTAAAAAGTAGTCAATTAACAAGAATTTTCGGACTAAAACGAGTGTTAAGAGACTTAAAAACTTGGGTTTTCACTGTGCTGTTAAGGACGATTGTATTTTTTGGAAAGTTATAGTGATGGGACTGTTAAAATGTCTACTACTAAACTATTTAATAAATGTATCCAAGCTAAAGGGTCGTGAAAATTATAGAGATTGGCGTTTCGCAGCAGAGAATTTCCTACTCCTCAAAGGTATACACCATTGCGTAAAGCCAGAAATAGGACACAGGAGCTGCAGATGATAGAAAAACCGGAACAATATTGATCATGACAATCGATCCGTCTTTGTATATACACCTGGAAAGTGCAAAAACTGCAAAGGAATTTTGGGAAAATTACAACAATTATTTGACAACTATTTTTCGCGAATAATAAGTTTTACTGCGGAATTTAATTTCGATAAGACTAGAAAATTGCTGCTCGATGACATGTTATGTGACTCAAATTATCGATACAGCACAAAAATTAAGTGGTATGCGGTTTAAATTGATGATCAGTGCAAAGGATCGTTGCTTTTAGCCGGATTGGCTAATAATTTTTCTCCGAATACTATGGCCATTAAGCATTCAGGGACTAGCATAACGGCAGATTCCATCAAATCAAAATTGTTGGACATGGCGGCAGTGGCCGAACAAGATGAAGCTAGCGGCGCATTCGCTACTCGTTCAAAGTTCACCAGAAAAACATATACTACTCAGAGAAATTACTATAAATAAATATAGAGTTGTTGTGTGTGTTATGTGACTAGTTGAAATAGGAACAAAATTCTTATAGCTGAAGTCTTTATAATTATGATGTTTAACATACTATAAAATAAGATAGCTATATTATTCTGACCTTCTTTCCTTTACAAGGTAGTTGCCGACTTTCCATTTCATAGACACCTCTATCGATATGCTATTAGCGAAAGAAGTACGAGCACGAACATGCGGCTCATCTGATGGTAAGTGAGTACCGCCGTCCATGAAAAATCGCCCTGCGCTGGATGCACTCAAGTGGAAGCAGCTGGCACTAGGGTGCCCCGACCCAGAGATGAGAACAGTATTCCATGTGAGGCCGAACTTGCGCTTTGTAAAGTTGCAAGCTATGTGCCGGTATGAAATACTGTCTCGCTCTACTGAGCACGCCAAGCTTTTTAGAGGCCAATTTGGCCTTCCCCTCCAAGTGACCACAAGACACTATTTGATATGTTGACGCCGAGGATTCTGATGCTAGCTGAGGCAGCAAGGGCAGTGCCTTCAAACTGAGGAGATACGACAAAAGGGTTCCTTTTAGCACTTAACGCGCAAACTTGTGCCTTCTGGGGACTAAATTGGACTAGATTTAGTCGCCCCCAATCTGAGACTTTGTTAAGCAAAGACTCGACTTCAGACACAAGTTTGTTCCGGTACTCGGCGACGATTTTCCGAGAAATATGTGCAAGGCCGGTGTATAAGACATCACCAGTGCTGTCGTCCGTACAGCAATGAATGTTATCAGCTTACAACATATCATTGATATGCAGAAGAAACAGCGTTGGTGATAGCACGCAGCCTTGTGGAACGCCAGCGTTGATAGGCCTTTAATCAGAGCATTCACCGTCTACTACGACCTTGATGCTACAATTAGCAAGAAAACCAGTAATCCAATCGCACAATTTCTCGGGAAACCCATAAAAAGGGAGCTTCGAAAGAAGCGCTTTGCGCCAAACCCGATCCAAGGCCTTCGCCATGTCCAAACTAACAGCCAATGCCTTCAACTTGGCGAGGGATCAGAATATATGGGTTTCCGAAGGCGAACTAGCTTCTCCGATCCGATTTGCTCAGATTCCGATGTGCTCAGACGTTGCCTTGGAAATGACTCTTTTGAAGGACTTGGAGGCGGAATTATATTTCTTTTTAAGAGCGCTAGTGTTTACATCCCGAGACGTTGATGCGTCAGCCCGGGCCCGGTAGCACTCCTGCTTATAGCGTGATGCTATTTTACGGGAGCGACCAAACCATGGCAGGGATCTGCCTCCGATGGGCACCACAGAGGACGGAATAAAAAGTTCCATACTTAAGTACCACAACAGCGACAGAATTAGCAACAACGCTAGGATCGCCCGGTGAGAAGTAAACCCGCCCCCAAGTGTAGGATGCAGAAAACGACCGCATCCCATCCCAATCTGCCGCCCTATAGTGTCAGACCCGGTGGCAGCATGCAGAATGCAACCGCGACATTAATGCGACTTAATGTGATGTGGCACCACACTCCGGACAAGATAATGGTCCAACGAGCCTAAAGGGGCGTCGATGGAAACTTGATATCCGTCCGGATGAGAGGTCAGCAGAAGGTCTAACAGGGAAGGTGTATGATCTTCCACATCTGGTATCCGCGTGGGCGCAGTAACCAGTTGTGTCAGACCATATGCCAAAGCAAAGTCATAAACTTGATCGTGTAAACGTAAACCTAGCAATTCGGCGTGGTGGGCGTTAAAATCGCCATGAAGCGGATGATCTGTTGTAGCACGGAATCTGTAGCCATTTGGACGTGGTCAAGGAGTCGGTCTTTTTCGGTATTACCGCTATGGGACCTATAGAGGCACCCGTAGACGCGGGGATGGTCGTCGCTGTATACGCGCAGCCATAAGATGGACAGGTTCGTACCTTAAAGACCACCGAGGCGTCGGAAATAGATGTCCTCTATGACGTATACGTAAACCCCAGCCCGCGGAACAAATAAATGTTCTAATTTGTATTCCGGGTAGGAGAGATATGAAGTATCAGCCGGAGAGGACACCTGAGTCTTGGTTAAAAAAGCAAGGCCGGCTTCGCCGTCTCCAGATGGTAGTGGACAGCGTTAAGGTTGGAATGAAGTCACTTGATGTTGCCTTGGTGTTGTTGCACCGTTTTTTTTTTCTCACGAGCGGAATTCGAGGTTCGAGAAACGCTCAGGTAGAGTAAGATAACTTGGTCGTGGATGCTCAGCGAGGGATTCTCCGTCACCAGGTGTGCTGGTACCGCCCTAGGGTAGTTCTTCATTTGATTCCGCTACCATGTTAAAGGGGGGGACTCCTCCCCTTAACTGGAAAGAGCTGCTGGAGGGAATCAACCAAGATCTCTGGGGACTTCCATACAGAATGGTGCTGGGTAACTTACAGCCCTGGTTGTTCTCCTGGATGGAGACTCTCACTCCGCACCTGCTGAAAAACACGCTCTTCAGCTCCCAGAGGAGCGAGCAATTCCTTGAGGTCGACCGCTGTCATTATTTGAGTGGCAAGATGAGATCAGAGTGACCGAGCAGGAGCTGGACGGAGCCGTTAGTTGCTTGAGAGCGTGGAAAATTGCATCAGGACCCGATGGAATCACGGGTTGGGCTTTAGTGATGAGTCTTCCCTTCGGCGACAGGTTTAGGCAAGTGCTTACCAGAGTCTGCGAAGTGCCAAGTTTTCCACACTCTGGAAAAAAGTAAGGTTGGTCTTCTTGAAGAAAGAACGCAGGGCTACCGAAGGTCGGTCTGTGTACCGTCCCATATGCCTGTTGGACGAGATAGGCGAATTGTTTGAAAATATAGTTGCAACTCTGCTTTACAGACATTTGTCGCACGTCGGTCCCGAACTGACTGATAGCCAGTTTGGAATCCAACGGGAGCGTTCCACTATAGATACTATTATGCACTGCCGACATTCGCTTGGTATGTCTTTTTTTGTTATCAAAATATAATAAAATCTTTTTGTAATGAAGAATGAAGAAGAAACCTGACTTTTGTTTAGAAAACAGGATAGAGAATTTTGTATAGATTTTATAATGCCAAACTTTTTCTATAAGTTTTAATGTTGTTAAGTGCTGTGGGTGGGTGCGGTGTCATGCAACCGTTGAGGATTTGCCGGGCGCACGCGACTGCATGGGATTTTTATTAGGACTGAGGGGTTAAGAAAACCCTGTTTCTGTATTGCTAGTTAGCTGACATTATTATAAATATTGTTTGTAGTTATAGCGACCAAAGCTATTACAATAGGATTTTTACACTATCTATTGATAAAACGATCGGTACTTTTGGCCACGACATAACTTACAAATATATAGGTTAGATATCTATACACGTAAAGGCAAAGGCATATCAATTACACTTATAACCGTACCTGGTTCAATATGATAAAATCACAGGAAGATTAGTATGCCGAGAACTGAACAACAGGCTCGTGGATTTACATCATGATATATTCATATAATATATATATATATATATATATATATATATATATATATATATATATATATGTATCACGGACATCGTCGTACCGATTATGGGTTCTGTCAGTACGGTAGAACTCATTATTATATTTTTCTTCAATTATTATAGTTTTATAATATTTTTATAATGCATATACCGTTTTTCATTAAAAAAAGTCACTAACACACTAAGAATTTGTCCTGTAACGTGAAGTCAGTTTAATTACATAAAATGGCACACGAAACAAACTCTGACATCAAAAACTCACTTGTACGGCCTATTAACAATCACTAACAATATTTATAGTAGTAGAAGAAAATAATTATAATAGTAGAAGAAAAAATTCCATAAATAAGGCAAACATAAATTAAAAAAACACGATGTGTTACAAGTGTTTCAAATTGAAAATACTTTAATTTAAAGTGTAAATTGTTCAATAATAACTTTGCATTTAAAGAAAATTTATTTACAACACTCAGCGGTATAGTGATAGCAACGATGATTTAAACCAATAATTAACATCGGTAGCAAGAAAGTAAGGTGGTGCAGCAAACACAAATCATTAACAAGTCCAGTGAAATTAACAGTATCTTCTCCTTCATGACTTGTGAGGTAATCAAGGAACAACAGGCGTTTTTTTGCTAACAACTGAACATAAGGTACGCGTTTGTAAAGGAACCATGATTTTGTTAGTATTTACGGATTGTTTTAGTAATTCTACTATAAAACAGCGAATAAACGATCCAGTGCAAGGCACAAGTACCCTCTAATTTCTAAAATGTTTACGAACCAATTCGCCTTGCTGCTCTAATTCGTGTGGTTTTAAAGTTCCTTCCCAAGAAAATTTTCCCTACGGAGATAAGCCTAAGTCTTGTATTTACATTGCTTTTGAGGAGGCTATATTTTGAATAATAACTAGACTAACGAAGTATAAATTCATCTGATAGTAAGTGGCTTCTGCAGCCCATAGACATCTGCGTATATTGAGAGATTCAGAGTTCTGAGACATGTAAAAAGCATTTACAATCGCGGTGGAAGGTTCAATAATCGGCAACTGATTGATTTATATGTGCCGGGCGTAAATAGAGGTTCCGTACACTATTGGAGGAGCTTCTCTCCGTGCATGCCATAGGCATAACTTGTCTGCTGCGCCATAGTTTGTCTGCTGCGTCATTGCATTTGAATCCACTGTGCCGCTTGGTTAATTGCAGAGGTTTTTGTGTTTACATACCTCATTTAGTTATTGATAAAATTATAAAATTCATATATTAGTACTGAGTTTGCAACTCAGAGCTTGTAGTACTGCCATACTGTAGATCATTTTTCCGATAAAGAAGTCGTTTACATTCCTAGCATCTATTGATATAATCGCTTGGAAGACACCCAAACTTTCTGCCCGGAACACTATGTTGTGGGTACCCAGCGGTGTACATATGTGGATATTGAGATCTTCCGAGAAACTTTCAGATTCTTTTGTTTCTTTCACTTCACCTTCAATTGTTTTAGAACCATCTGTGAAAACTCTAAGCTCTTTTGGGTTTAAACCCTCCGGCTGGTTAGTTTCATTTTATTGTATCTTATTTTATACAAATTGTTTGGGGACCTTATTGTGCTTGGCTTGTAAGATAGGAATTTTTGTGTTAATTCTATCAATTATACCTATATGAGAGACTCTATTCTTACTCTATTACTACTAATGGTAGCTAGCCCCGCTTTACCTATGTAGCTACAGCATAGCCTCTTAGGATGCTGTTGTTGTAATACTTAGGCCGCCTGTGGCAGCTATACATGCCAGTCTCTGATAACGCTGACGCTTCTTTATAATGGTGACTCCATTTGTTTAGTTACTTTATACAAGAGCACCGTATAAGATCATAGGCTGGATTACAGTTTACAGCCACGGCATAATTTTTGGCGTCAGACCCCATCGTTTGCTAATTATGTTTCTGCATTGCCAGAAAGTTATACTAGCCTTGTTGATTTTATTTTCTATGTGTTTATTCTAGTTTAATGTACAGTTCAAGGTAAGATGTAAGTATTTTACCTCAGAGTATAACTGGAGTTTTGTACTGAAAAGACTTGGCAGGTGTTATTCAGCATATGTTTTTGTGTTAACATTACTAGAACCGTTTTTTTATGTTTGTTTTTTTTTAAATAAGAGAGGGGGCAACAGAGCAAACGGCTCACTTGATGGTAAGTGATCACTACTGCCCATGAACAACTGCAACACTAGGGGAACTATATATGCATTGCCGGCCTAAAAAGGAGTAGGCTCTTTTCTTGAAGATCCCTAAGTCTTATAGGTCCAGAAAAATCTCTGATGGTAAGATCTGCTGAGCACGCCAAGCTTTTTAGAGATTAATTCGGCTTTCTTTTTCAAGTGACCACGAAACTGAACGTCACTCGATCTATGCCGAGAATTCCGATACTGGCTAAAACAACAAGGGGAGTGCCTTGAAACTCAGGAGATACGACGAAAGGGGTTCTTTTTAGGGGTTAACGCGCAAACTTCTTTTGGGGATTGCACTAGACTAGATTTAGTCGCCCCCAGTCCGAAACTTTGTTCAACAAAGTCTCAAATTCAGACACAAGTTTGTCCCGGTACTCGGCAACGTTTTTTCCGAGAAATATTGGCACGGTCACTGTATAAAGCATCACCAGTGCTGTCGTCTGGAGAGCATTTAATGTCACCAGTTTGCAACATATCATTGATATGCGAAAGTAACGTCGTTGGTGATGATAGCACGCGGCCTTGTGGTCCATCAGCGTTAATAGTCTTGTAATCACAGCATGCACCCTCTACGATGGCATCCATAAGAAGCGATTTGTGCCAAAACCGATCAATGGCAACAAGAAGAGAGTAAATAATCCACCCGCGGCGTCTCGCGCCATCAGCATAATTCCAGTCAAGAGCGAGCGGTACAGCACCACGCCTTCGTCACACTTTTCGAAGATTATATATGGGCGATAACAGGAACTTTATCCCAGTTCTGATGTAGGTGAAAGAGGACCAGCCGCAGACGCAAATAGTGGATGATGCAAAAATGCGTGCGTAACAACATAAAATACAACAAAATACAATAAGCAGATTGTTAGCAATTCGTCGTAAAAATATATGGTACGCTTCCCAGTGATGTTTTACTCAAAATTCCAATAAACGTAACTCGCCCTTTTACTTTGTCCTATTTATACATATCCAATATCTTCAACCATATAGTTTAAATTTAAAATAAAAATGTTTAAATGTCCGAAAATATTATTTAAAAACATGGCTAAACTAATAAGTAATCACCAGGAGCTGATATCGAATCTGCGTTAATGACGCACCGGAGCCCTGAGCAGAGTTTGTATCGGTGGCTCCATCGGCGCTACGTTGCGCTGGGTGATATTATGCATACGGTTCCTTTATGTTATTTAGCATTCGATTAACTAGTTTTTCCTTTCATATACCTAGAACCTTGAATAATTCTAAAATTTTCAACATATTAATCCAAAATATCTATATAATAATACACGAAGAGAAAGCTTTTTATCCATAGTTGTAAGCATAGGTATTACGCGCTCAGAGGGGTGCGAGATTTAGCATAATGAAAGTTTGTGTGGAACAGGAGAACAGAAAACTAAAATTTACTGAAAATATAAATTATAAATACATCAATCAAAATAAAACATTCATTGTTCACCTTCATACCGCCAATGTCAATTGTCAAACATTTTACAGGCAATGAATCTTGATATAATAACTACGTTCTAATAATAATCTATAGTCAAACAGTCGCACAGAGTAGAACTTGTCGCCAACGAATTTTAAAACTACTAACAAAATAATCAGTGACAAATTGATTAAACGAACTGTAAATTTTATGTGATTCCCTATGTTAATTTTCAATTGTCACAAAAAACTTTTTATCTTTATTTTGTATGATTTTTTATTAAGTAAGGGCGACTTACGACACACAGTCCACCAGATGGTAAGTGGTACTGCAGGCCGTAGATACCTCTATCTATCCACGATTAAGAATCAATATGAAAGAGCGTTGTCACTTCTGCGGACTAAGATGAAATGCCTCGTGTAGAGTAATAAAGGTCTCCGGTTCCGGTACACTCACTATACAAAGCATAGCAGGATTAAGCTGCTATTTTACGCTGGCATTTTCAGAGAGGTTTACGGGCTTACAGAGAGGGAGGAGTACAGTAAGTATAGTTAAGAGTATTGGTAATACATGTTATATGTACTAAGCCGTGAAAATGAAATATAGATTGCTTATACATGCTTAAAAATTACAATTATGGTCGAATAACGACCACTGGACCACAACCAGTAATGATAATTTTTTAATAGTATAAGGGTAGCAAACAAGCTCACAGTCCACCTGATGGTAAGTTGTTGCTATGACCCATAGACATTTACTTATATCCTTTATAACTATGGAGTGTAGAAGTAAGGAGTACAGACTGTGTATTAAAAAGTGTCCATAGAAAACCGTTAAATAAGGGTGGCGCCACTATAACTACGGAGTAAATTTTAAAGAACGCACCGAAAAATATTAGTGGGATAGACGACTTTTTAGAGGTTATATTTACTGAATAAAATTATTTTAGATTTTAGAGCTACTCAGCAGTTTGGCAGCACACTTAAACCGTCGACAACTGCTAAGTTCATTTCATCCCAGTAGCTACTCCAGCGCTGTTGTGGAGAGTTCTTGAACCGTTATTTACTGCTTACAGATGGCCACTTTTTCAAATATTCTACTGTGGGAGTTGGTACTCCTTACTTCTATACTCCGTACTCTATAACGAATCAAGAAATGTGTTGTCACTCCTGAGGACTAAGAAGAAGAGAAAGGCTTCGTTTCTAGTAAAAAGGGTTAAGCAGCAGCGTTAAGCTGCTATTTGACGCTGATATTCTGTGAGAACGTGGTCCTTCCCCGGTCGATCCGACCCATTCGTGCTACTGTGTGGACGGTGGACATTTAGTTAACTTGTCGCTTTTTTATGATAATATCTCCTGCCATCACCGATTTAGTGGCGATTTAAAACGAGCGATTTAAAAGTAGGAAGCGCATACTTACAATTTATTATACAATCAATCATGTCAGTTGCAGCAGTTTGAATAATATGTAAAATCTATCTATCGTGGCGGGAATACTATTTTTTGTGTGGATGAATTGGGTCGAAAAACTCAATGTATGAAATGACGAAAATACACCTAGACGAAACTGATTTAGTAACAATGTCACGGTTCCACTCCACGCGTGCCTGTTTCTGAGCATCGGTGAGATGCTGCGACACCCAACACGAAAATATCCTTCTCACGCCAAGTTGCTCACATAGAATCTTGTGAACGCTTCCTGATCCAATCCGTAATAGGTGCTTCTTTATTAATTTCTTTGAAGTCTATCGAGCTTTGTTTGAAGTTTTAAACCGTAAAAAACCATTGCTCAAAAATATTTCCTTCGCAGATCTATTTCAACTGACTTCAAAATAGGAGGTACTGAATTTGACTGATTTTTTTATGTGTCACCTTAGAACTTATTTCTAAGAAAACCGACTTTGAATATTTTTTTTATTTGAAAGTTCGCGCTTTTTAGCTATGGTCCCATATAAAGATCAAGATCTAAACAGTAGTTTTTGTGTTATACTTAATAATGCGTATTTAATTGAATTCGACTACATTGATAATGTTCTCATTTTATTTATATTGAAGTATATTATACAAAATTATTAATTTTACCACTTGTTGCAAAAACGATATTTTTATTTTCTTTATTGTTTGAATCTTTATTAATTGAATGTTTGAATTGAACTTAATTTGAATTTTCAACATTACAAATTATGATGTTTTACTTATCAATAATCGTATGGTACATACAAGGAGGTTATAAATAACCTCCTTGGGTTCATACGAAAAAACTTTCGAATAATTTTCTGCGTGGCCTGTCATATGTTTGCAACTACCGTTTTGTTTAATTCTTCAAACGTTTACAAGAATGAGTTGAAAATATGTTTTTGTTCATAAATTTACCAAGTTGGTTAACGTGTCTTTTAAATTTAAACGAATAGCGTTTAACTTTTTAAAATGTTTTGTTAATGGACTTTGTTATTATACTATAGATTGTTAAAACACTACGGACGGTGTTATTCAGAATAACAATATAACAGACGTTTTGAAGCCGATGTTTTCTGAACAAAAAAGCTGTTATTTCATACAGTAGCCCTCGCGGCTCGCGTCGGCTCTGTATGAATATTGTTGTACTGTCGGAACAATAATATAAAATATATTTATGTATGTTTGTAGATTTATAATTTTCTAACCAAACTATTCTATCAATTTCGGGAAATAATTACATAGATCACCAGACAGTGAATGACTGTTGTTGCCCTTAGCCATCTACATCTATCCTTGTTTAAGAATTAAAATATTTTTATATTATATAATATTGCATTGTCATATAATATTGCATTGTTATCACGGGGGACTAAGTTAGAATGAATATTAAAGTTAGCACTCGTTCGAATTTCACTGTACTTGGCAACCGAGCGGTGCCAATGATTGTTGGTCAAAATAAATGCTGATTTGCTACGTGTTTGATATTTCATAATTTGATATTACATTTTTATTTGCATAGAATATAGCTATTATAAAATTATTATTAAAACATATAAGTTTCATTACATTTTGCCTAATCCAGGCGTACAAATTTAAAATTAATATTTACTACACATTTTTTAAAATTATTGATGAATCTTAGTTTTCAATACAATATTAAAATATAAGAAGTCATCGTGAAAAAACCTGCATGTCTAAAAATTCAAAAAATGCAAAAAAATGTGAAGAGTATATTAAAATACTTGGTAGCAGGACAGCAAATTCAACTCTACTCCAAGAGAGTTGGAATTATTTGCTTGGCTCTACAAATAATTGTTCCTGTTTACATGTATGTCCATGTCATACATGTTTATAGTTTGTATCGTACAAGAGAAATTCTCGACGGGGAAATAATTAAAGCAACTAATAATACTATAAAAAATCGTTACCAATTTGTAAAATATAATAAAATATGCCTTAACTTTCTGATATTTTCTGGTCGACAGTACTGCAGTGTACTGTGATTATTACCGGTTTTTGTATAGCAGAGTCCTCAGACACGTGGAGCGATGAAATTATGGTAATAACACTCAGTTTCATTGCTACACCCGTGTTTAGGGTTCCGGTTGTACGGAGCTAGTTTTTAATTATTTTCGAAAGTATGATTTACTGAACATGTTGGTAAAATAATGACACATATTTGATCAATAATTTTGTACACTTGAATCGAATAACGTCGAATCGATTGATTATTTCGTCATTAAAAAATTTTATGGTGGAGTTGTTGAAAAACAAAATTTCACTCAGCAGACCATAACTCCAAAACAAACGCAGGTCACTGCAAAGTTAGTGATAATATTTGATTTAATTACAAAGTTTGGCGTTAACGCCATGGCCTTACCAGATTGATAGTTTATTTTTATATGAGAATCAGGCAAAGGCAAATGTCAGCGAGGCAGACCAAGGAGACGGCGAGATGAACTGGACACCTTCATGAGGGACTAGTCTATGGACTTGTAATAGAGAGTGAGGGAGAGGGAGAGGGAGAGGGAGAGGGAGAGAGAGGGAGAGGGAGAGGGAGAGGGAGAGGGAGAGGGAGAGGGAGAGGGAGAGGGAGAGGGAGAGGGGGAGGGAGAGGGAGAGGGAGAGGGCGAGGGCGAGGGAGAGAGAGAGAGAGAGAGAGAGAGTATGGAAACCTTTGCCTTTTGCCTTTGGACTTTTCATAATAATAAATAATGATAATCTGGCTCACACAACAACTTATAGAGTTCGATTTATGATTTTAATGTTTATTAAAATTCTTCGAATACAGTTTTTCTTAATTCAACGAAACGGTTTTTTAGAAAAAAATCACCATCTCAATGGATCACCAGATATTAAATATAACCCTAAGAGGAGGCCGTAAACTATAACAAGAAGGAATTTGTCCCACTATCAATTATGCACGACGAGGTATCCCAACAAAACGGAATGTACCTATCTCACGTCAAGTAACATCATAATGAATCCTTCTGAATAATTACAGGCCAGTAATACGCCAAAGGCCGGTTCTCAAAAATGTGGCATCGTTCAAAATGTGGTATTTTAATACAACTCAAAAAAAATCTAAAAGTAAATATTTTTATTTTTGCAGAAATTGATATGAAACTGATGTAAGTTTTCATATGCATTTACTTATTTGTTTATTGGAAATATTAACTTGTATAATTCAGTGGATCATTTATAAAATCACCAGGTATCTGTATTTCTGTCCGTCGTGGAGGATTTTCTGGAATGGAGGAGGAATTATTTTACGTAAATTTGAACTTGGTAACACTAACTGTTACTCCATTTGCTCCTATAAGAACCTCGTATTCCCATAATGTTCTCTTCTTTCTAAATCTTTATCTATTGAAGCTGTTAGACTCTGAAGCTATTTATGGCTTCATGTAATATGTGCGCAGTCTCTTGAAAATTGATTAGCCGTTCCTTTATCGATCATTGAACTCATGCCGTTTATTTAAAAATTGTAAGGTACTTATTTTCATTTCGTCATGGCTTTTATTTTATATCTTTCCCTACATTTTAGATATTGAAATGTTAATTTACTTGTTATAATATGTATGTAAGCAATACCTTGACAGAGGTATACGCAAACTATAATAATTTGCGTATACCCCTACCACTTCTCACAGGTCATTATATTCTTTGTAAAGTGGTTGCCTAGTAGAGATCGCTTTTAAACGAAAACGCCGCCTTTTGCCTTTTATGTAATTTGTTACCCTTTTCTTGTTATTTATTTGTGGACAATAATTTATATTTATTTTGTATATGACTGAATGTATAAAATAAATATAAATTATTGTCCACGCAAAAAATTAAAATTTGCATAGTTATAAATGCGGTTACTCGTACACATAATAAGGTTTGAAATTCCAATTTTAAATTCATATAATTCTTTGCTTTAAATCTGATATAAAACATTTAGTTTTGAACAAAAAAAATGTTACTAATATAATAGGACTCGGTTTATGTATCACAAATCACCCTTAGTAAAATATTATTGCATTTGATAAAAATAACAACAAAAAAATATATCGGTCGATAACTGTTCGATAAGTCACAGTGCTACTTTTTTTGGGAATAGCCCCAAATCTAAACTGGTTATTCACATCAATATCTATGCGGGTTGATCATACAGCCTGATATTAAATAGATACTATCAACTATCAGGGCGCATAGTTGCATATAGTTATGACCTGCACTGGAGCTACCACCGATGATAGCAATTATTTCATTCATGGCGACTTTGATTACCGTCTTTTCCCATAAAAAAGGATTGATTTCTTGTTTTTGCTCTGTTAAAATGGTAGTTCTCATAGGTGATTTATGCACTGAAAAATAATTTTAATTAGTTTTACATAAATGCCTAGGGAGGAGAGCAATATTTTGGAGTATGAGGGTACATACAAGAATAATCCTTTTTTTATGGAGAAATGCCGCAATGCTTGCCCGATGAGTGACTTTAACGAGACGAGTAAGTCGTGCTTGTACCGACGAAAACTACAGGATCAGGCAGGTCCTAGAGTAAATTCACTCGCCGATTATCCCACGGTGTGTTTCCCCTGCCACTGAGAGTCGAGTTGGACGCAAAAAAAAGCCTAAAAGATAGGCTTTATCTTTTGCGGCGTGAGCCAGTCAGTCGTCGTCGTTGGCTTACAGAAATTCTCTTGGATAGCCTTGGCAAGAGACTAGATTATAAGGTTTCCCGAAGGAAGGCGAACTAATTTCTAGCCAATTCTGCCACTGTACTCGTACTTTGTCTTGGCAATAACTCTTTTGAAGGACCTAGAGGTGAAGTTATGTTTTTTTTGTATGCTTGCCGGTATTTAGATCCCGAACCGCCGAAGCTTAAGCCCAGGCTAGGTAATACTCCTGCTTACTGCGTAATGTAATCTTACAGGAGCGATAAAACTAAGGATGGGATTTGCCTCCGATTTGCATCCTGGGTACCAAAGATGATGGAATAAATAGTACCATTTGTTGTAGCACCACTTCAGTGACAGATTCAGCAACATCGCTGAGAAAGTCCAGCGAGAAGCAAACCCGCCCCCATAGGTAGGATGCAAAGAAAGACCGCATTCCGTCCAATCCGCTGATCTGTCATGCAAAAAAACATGGTGGCAGCGTGCAGAACGCAATCTCAAAGGTAAGTGAGTGCCACCACACTCTGGATCAGACAATGGTCCAAGGAGCCAAGAATTGCGTCGACGGAGACTTGATATCCGTCCGGATGTGAAGCCAGCAGTGGGTCCTACAGGAACGGTGCATGATCCTCCACATCTGGAATCCGCGTAGGCGAAGTAACCAGTTGTGTCAGGCCATAAAGCTCGTAGACGTGCAGATGGTCGTCGCTGTCTACGCATAGCCAAAGTATGGAGAGGTCCGAACCTTCAAGACTGCCGAGATGTCCCCCAAGAGATACGAAGTATCAGCCGAAGATGACAGCTGCGTTTCGGTCAGAAAGAGCAAAGCCAGCTTCACCGTCTCCAGATGGTAGTGGGTGGCGTTTAGGTTCGAGTGAAGCCCCCTGATGTTACATAAATCCATGGATAACGTGGCAGGGTTCACCTCAGTTCTTTTGCTTAGTTTGCCCCGAGCAGTTTTTGTATTGAGTGGAATTTTGCTCCCTCCCCCTTCCCCCAGGATACGCCGGGCATACTGAGCACCCACTCTCAGGAGTGGACTAGCTAGCTCGTTGATGCTTTGCGAAGGATTCCCATTACCATTTACCCATTACCAGGGTGGTGGTACCCTCCTGGGGTAGTTTCCTATTTAATTCCATTACCATGTTCATAGGGTTTGGGGGGCGGGGAGGGAATTGGGCCTCCGGCCACCTGCACTCGCATAAATCCTGAATACATATAGAAATTGCAATAATTTTACCACTGATATAATTTTAATTTAAATAATCTGGTATTTAATATTTTTAAGTAATTAGGTATCTTATTATATAAGCGTTCACATAAATAAACAACTATTATTAGATTTTGTTATTCTAGGAATATCGTTTTGTACAAGCCTATATTAATCTCTGCGACTACGGGGATTTACATCATCTACCGTTGTAAACAACGCTTTGTATTTCTGTACAAACATGCATACTGCATAGATATAAAGTGATGACAGTGGTAACAAATCATCTTTTTAATGACCGGTTGACACGATTCATTCGGTTTTAGCCCATATATCGCTTTAATGCTTTTTTGCGGGACGAAAAGCTTGACACCATCGATGGCAGGAAAGAATGTGTGGAGAGAATATGGCAGAACCTTAGGGATGGAATGGTAAGTGCAGCGGAAGAAGTATGTGGTACGACAAAAAGAGGTAGTAGTAAAAGAAGAGATGCATGGTGGAATGACGAAGTGAAAGAAGCTGTAAAAAAGAAGAAAAAAGCATGGTTAGACTACTTAGCCTCTAGTAAAGATGAGCATATGAGAGAGAAGATGAAAGAAAGATATAAGCTGCAGAAAGTTCATGCGAAAACATTGATTGAGGAAGTACGTGAAAGGTGTAGAATAGAAGCGGACGAGAGGTTGTCGCACAACTTTAGGGAAAACTCCAAACTTTTCTGGAAAGAGGTTGGAATGTCCCGGAGTGATGCGACAGCTTTAAGAATGAACAAAGTGCTTTCGAGAACCAATGACGTCCTCTCAGAAAAATCGGACGTCATGCAGCGATGGAGTGAATTTTATAGAGAATTGTATGCGTGTCATGATCTTAGTGAAGGATCCGGGGGTGACGCCGTGACTGGCACGCCAGACACGGACCTCGATGACACTGAGGTCATCAGCATGAAAGAGATTGAACGTGCGATTCGAAGTTTGAAATGTGGTAAGGCTGCGGGACTAGACAGAGTTACTGCTGAAATGGTCAAGTACGGTGGGCCTCGCGTCTGGGACAGCTTTCATCTGCTGTGCAATTTGTGCTGGCGGACGGGAGATGTCCCGGATGATTGGCGATCCGCGGTCATTGCGCCTTTATATAAAGGTAAAGGTTCACATTTTGACTGCGGGAGCTATCGGGCGATCAGCTTGACCAGTTTAGCAAGTAAAGTTTATTCGAAGGTTTTGACACGCAGGATGCAAGAGAAATCGGAAAGATTCTTATGGGAGGCACAATGCGGATTTAGACCTGGAAGAGGATGCACGGATCAAATGTTTTCTCTCCGCATGATCACGGAGAAGCTTCTGAGTGTTAACCAGAGGATTTTCTGTGCTTTTGTGGATCTGGAGAAAGCATTTGATAAGGTTATAAGGAAGAAAATGTGGGAACTGTTGCCGGGATAGGGTGTGGATGATCGATTGTTAAGGGCTGTGCAGTCACTTTACTATGACTGTAAAGCCTGTGTGCGGGTAGGGCATGACCTGTCACCCATGTTTAGCGTCCAAGCGGGCGTAAAACAGGGTTGTGTCATGTCTTCCTGGCTGTTCATACTGTATCTCGACAGCTGTTTACAGAAGCTGAAAGATAGCTGTTTGGGTGTGAAATTGGGTGACATAAAAGTTAATTGTCTGCTGTATGCTGATGATGCAGTGCTTATTGCACCATCAGAAGCAGAACTGCAGGCATTAGTCACGTGTATGAAAGAGGAATGTGAAATTAAAGGTCTCCGTTTGAATGCTAATAAAACTAAGGTTCTGGTATTTGAAAAGGACGAAGAGAGAACGAAATGTGAAATATGGGTAAATCAGGAATGTCTAGAACAGGTAAATGAAATTGTATACTTGGGGAGTGCTTTCAGCCGGGATGGAAGATGTGATTTAGATGTGGATAGGCGTGTCGCTGCCGGAAACAAAGTCAATGGTGCCCTGAATGCATTAATAAAAAGGCAAGGCGTGGTGAAGAGTGCACGCCTTGCAATACATAACGCAGTGTTGGTACCGACTTTGTTATATGGCAGCGAAACCTGGGTATGCCAGAAGAAGCATAAAAGCAAGTTGAATGCAGTGGAGATGCGATCTCTTCGTAAAATGTGTGGCGTTACCATAGCCGACCGAAAGCGAAACGAAGAGATTCGCAATATGGCAGGATTGAAAGATGACCTTATCACAAAAATTGATAGGGGCGTACTCCAATGGTTTGGACACGTTGAACGAATGAGTGAAGACCGAATGGTGAAGAAAATATATAGAGCGAAAGTAAATATTAAAAGGTGTCGAGGTAGACCGAGACTAACTTTCGAAGACCATGTGAGCAAATTGATCGAAGAGGGGAGGGTCAAGAGTACTCGGATACCTAGACGTGCATGTATGAAGAAGTTAATGAACCTGAAAGAAGCGAAAGAGGTATGTAAGGATCGTGACACTTGGCGATCTGTTCTCTCTGGCTACCCCGTTAGGGATTGTGCGTGACGATAAGTAAGTAAGTAAGTAAGCGGGACATATGCTTTATTTTGATCAGTGCTTGTGGCCCACATTATAAGGCCATACCGCAGTAATGATTCTACGTATGCATGGTAGGACTTGACAGCGGTTTTTATGTTAGACCTCCCACCTACATAGCTGTTCATTAACTGTGAAATAGATTTTGTATGTAAAACATGAAACCCGTAATCTCGTTTATGTAATTGGCGTTTAAATTAATAATGATTGAGACAAAAAAGGTTTCCAAGACTTATATTTGTGACTCCAATTAGACCATAAATGGCTTATCATGAAACCATTAACCGGCATCGTACATGAAGAGAGGTTTATGAGTTTTACTACACAAAATCGTAGCCGGCCATTTTGAACAATCTGCCTTCGATTTACAACCAATTAAGTTAATAAATTCAGAGGCCACAGTACAATCAACTATGATCCACTAAATTAAGGCCATGAAATTTGAATTATTAGCTAAACAAATTGCTTAAGATTTCAGCATGTAATATTATTCATGAAACCTATTATCTCATAGGTTTCTAAAATGCGGGTTAAGAATGGGTGAGTTAACCGTCAAATGCCTATTGTACGCCGATGATCAAGTCATACTTGCGTCGTCGTCGGCTGAATTTCAAATGATGGTTACGTTAATAAACGGGGCATTAAAAGAAAGGGGAATGAAAATGAATGCAAGTAAGACGAAAGTTATGGTTTTTGAAAGAGAAGAAAGTAAAACGATATGTAAAATAAGAATAGAAAGGGAGATGGTCGAGCAAGTAGATGAATTTGTATATTTGGGATGTGTATTCAGCAGGGATGGGAGATATGGTAAGGATATTGAACGATGAGTGAATGCAGGAAATAAAGTGAATGGGGCTCTACACTCTACTGTGAAAAGCCAGAATGTGTCAAAAAAGGCACGTATGGCAATTCGCAATACTGTATTAGTCCCTACTTTAACGTATGGTAGTGAAAGTTGGGTGTGGCAGAAGAAGCATGTGAGTAGAATGAATGCAGTACAAATGTGGTCGCTAAGGAGTATGTTAGGGCTGAATCTGAGTGAGAAACTGTGTGATAAAAGAAGAGTGTGGTTTGCAAGATGATGCGGTGACCAGGATTAAGAAAGGAATGCTTCGGTAGTTTCGTCATGTAGAAAGAATGAATGAGGAGAGACTGACAAAGCAAATATATGTTGCAGAAGTGAATGGAAGAGTCGGAAAGGGACGTCCTAGTCGAAAGCTTGACGACTAAATTGGCGATATATTAAAAATGGGCCAAATTAAGGGTACCCTTAACCAACGAGCGTGTACGTAGGCAACGTATATGGATGTAGAGGAGGCGAGAGAGGTATGTCAGAATCGTGCTAAATGGAAGTATGTAGTCTCTGCCTACCCCTCTGGGTGACAGGCGTGAGTGTTTGTGTATGTATGTCTCCAAAATGGAACTATTCAATAGTTGTCTGTACTTTAGTTCATAAATACTAATTCTTTTATGATATTCTAAATACGACTAATAGCAACATTCTCAGCTCACAATTAATGCTCTCGTAATTCGTTAGGGATATTTTTTTTATAAAATTATCTTATATATTTTATCTTTTATAGTAGTCCAGCGGCGCAAGCACGCGTACGCGTTTATGATAATGCACTTATGCAAGAATTATATTATAATTACACAATGCTTTGCCTCGATGTAGTGGCCTTTTACGTATAATTTCAATATCAAATGTAGACTGGGCAGCACGCAATCTTTACGACGCTTATATATAAAATCTCAGGGAGGAAGGAGTGCTTGAAAACAAGCTCTTCATATAGTCGTAGTTCTGTGTAACCTAAGATTGCCTAAATTTATTTAAGTTTATGTCTTTATTTAATATGCAAATTGGTTTTTTTCAATGTGGCAATAAAATGATGTTTATTTATTTATTTATTATTTACTTATTTAAGGCGAGCGTTTATTGCCCGAGTCACCATGACTCATTTTTATTAATAATACTTATTCTTCCTATTTTTAAATTTTATTTGTTGTGACCATAGAATAGTATATATGTATGTATTATAGTATTCTAAAGCTGTGACGACATGGTCATGGGGTTAACGAGACAACGTCTTTTTATATAAGCATAGAAGGAAGAATAAAAACGAGCAAATAGTCTACGTCAGTAAGTCAGCAGATATCTACATTTATCCTCAATGTTTAATCTCTTATAATCTCTTATAATATCTTCCTTGAGGACTAAGATGAAATGGATGGATGTAAAAAATATGATATATTGAAATTATTTTTAAAAGCCCCGTTGCTAGTTTTATAATAATATTTGACGTTACATGTTTTGTGTCGTGGTAGATCAGATTGTTAGCGCTCGCTGTAAATTTCACAGTACGCGAGCACATCGGGTTCGATCCCCGCCGGCACCAATGAAATTGTTAATTGCAATTTTAAATGCTGATTTATCACGTACTCGGCGGTGAAGGAAAACATCGTGAGGAAACCAGCATGCCTGAGAAATAAGAAAAATAAATGTTGCGAAGACATGTGAAGACAACACGCATTGGGGCAGCGCAGCGGACAATTCCTTACACTAAAACCCTCTCAGAAATGAGCGGAGGCCTATGCCCAGGAGGTAGAATATATATAGAGGCTGTAGCTTTTACTTTTTACATGTTTTGTAGATGTGTTTTAAAAGAGAGAAGGTAGTGAGTGCAACTTTCAGCTTGCCTAAAAAGGGTCTCCGGTTCTGGTCACATGCCATATGAAACATAGTAGCGTTATGCTGCTATTTTACGCTGCTGTTCTGTGCCATCGTGGTCCTTCCTTGGTCTAACCGAAACATTCGTAATTCGTGTATTATATACGGCTATAATATACGTCAAGGGTAAAATAAATAAAACGAATATTATAATGTACTGTGATGGATGTGTTTATTAGAACAGATGTATCGTTTAGCAAAGGGCTGTTACACAATCACATAAAAATATTGTTTATACAGTTTTTACTGTTTGCTAAATATAGCAAGATAATTTATAGATGTCAGGACTTATGCCTTTTTACAGGAGCATTCTCAAAAGTGTTGTCTTTTTTAAAGAACAATGGTGACAAGCAAGCGCAGACTCCACTTGATGGTAAGTGGATGCTGTAACCCATAGAAATCTATATCTATCCTCGATTAAGAATCAAAATCTAGATATGTTGTCCTCAGGACTTTGATGGCGTGCCTCGTTTCCAGCAAAAAGTGTCTCCGGTTCTCTACACTCACCATACGAAACACAGCAGTATTTAGCTGCTACTCTAAGCTGGTATTATGTCGGAGCGTAGTACTTCCCCGGTCGAGCCAACACATGCCTGCTATAACCATTATATAACAACAGCATGGCTCTACTACGTAATATCAAATCAATTCCTTCTCGGATTTCGTGGCCCTTGTTTATGAAAAAGCGTAATAAAATCAATCAAAATTGAGCCGAAATGACGAATATACTTCATAGATGGAAAATTCGAATCAAAACAACGGTGTCTAATTGACCATAAAATGTAATTATTGACGAACGTCGAACGACGAACGGTAGCCGGTGCCTGTGAGTGTAGTCGTAAAGATATTTAAAAGCGTTTTTATGTCACATGATTTAAAGTGTTTTCTAACGACAAAGATAAAATAACTCTGCTGGAGAGAAATTAAAGCTCAAATGAAGTACAGTTTCAAGTTTATTTACTCTATGTATAAAAAATATACATAGATTGCGTATCACGTAGCTGTACACTGCATAATTTACAGCTACATGATACGTACATTGTTTTAAATTTTCCGTGTGGAATTATCATGAAATCATCTATTTACACCACTATTTACAGGTATAAGATACCCAGACATACGAAGCATCAAAAATGAATGTTTTGTATTTCGATCATCAATCCATTTCGTGCGTCTGCGAAAAGTCGTCCATACTACTTGGAGCGGTCTATTTCTAGCCGTGGTTTCGTGGTCTAACAAAGATAATAAATTTAAAAAAAAATGTTTTGTTATTTCAATTATTTAAAACAGCTTAATACTGCTGAATATATGCCTCTATCTCTATCTCTGAATCCAGAGTGGTATTCTGTCTGTATATTGGCACTCAAAACGGCGAGTAACAATTTAATTGGTCCATCAAGCGGGGTTCAAACTCGTTTTTCTCGCTCACGTATCAAATTTGCGACAAGTGCTTTTCTCTCAGCTACCACGTTTGTACCATGAATTGAATTATGTGTAAACTTAATTTATATGTTTTTAACTCAAGTTCAATAAAAACAAGCTGAGCTAAATCCCAATCACACTATATTATGCTGTGAATTATTTTAAGTGAGTTGAAATTATGCAACACTTATAAAAATATAATCAATAAATATACTTTTTCAGTCAGTAAGTTTTCTTCAGTCATAATATTTTTATGTTGCTATTTTATAGAATAGTTCTGTAAACAACCAAAAAAATGTAATGTGGTATTTGCTTCACTAGATAAATTCTTACGCAAATTACTTTTTCAACCAGACATGAACGTGCGTTGTGTTTTTGTCAAGTTATAGGCGGAGGCTGGATGTTTTTCAGAAATTCACATTGAACACAAGGAACACATTGAAACAACAACAACATTACTTCAGAATCAGAATCAGAATTATATATTTCGTGGATCATAGGTATAACATAGTTGTTAGATACATAATTATAAAATCAAGTTAGTATATTTTTCGAAATCAATTAACGTAAGTACCTAAAAAAATTACTGTATGATATGCGAATGCAACACAAACAAAACAATAGCGGATATAGATTTTGAGAAAAAAAGTTAAACATGTCGGAAATCTAATTATGTCATAAACACGTAAATTGAATAATGACTATGCAAACTTATGTACATTTTTAAATAATTGTCATGCAATATTTCAAACATAAAGATTTTTAATTTTATTTTCATTAAAATCTTTAAATTTGTTATAAAAATATTGTAAGTAAAATGTAATAAAATTTATATTTATGTTATCATATTATATAGTAAAAGATAATAAAGACAATAATAATAGTTATTTTATTTTTATGGTTATATGACTGGATTACTTGTTGTTTAGTACAATTTTTAGTAGTTACGTCCGTGTACAAATTTCATGTATTTTTATTATGTTTGGGTTCAACAATATCGTTGGTATCTGAAGACGGATATGTGTTAATTTTTTACGCAATGTAAGGAGTACAGGGTTTAATTCTTCTGTGTATAGAAATTGAAAAGTAGTTGCTTCTTTTTTAAATATTATCATTTGTACTTACTCCCGTTTTTTTTAATTTATTGAAATGAATTGAAGTGAATGATTTTATTCAACACAGATTATTATAAAATACTTATTGAAAGTCATTTTTTAAATTACCACTGGTTCGCAATAAAAACCTCTGTCCTGGAAAGAACCAGCAAGAAACCCAGCGGGAATTTTTTTTCAAACATATTTAAATTGACAATAAATTTATTTTGTTACAATTTTCGAATGATTTTTTAGAATAGAACCAGCATGGTGGCGATCACCTCATTCCCAGGGGTTATTTTCATTTATGTATTAATTTATAATATTATAATAACCCTTTTTTTACAATTTTTCTTTATTAAAACATTTAAATTTGTTTAATGACAAATTTTGTACATATTCTGGGATTTTGTTGTAAAAGCGAGTTTTGTTTGCGCGTTAACCGCTAAAAAGAACCCCTTTGTCGTATCCCCTCAGTTTCAAGGCACTCCCCTTGTTGCCTCAGCCAGTATCGGAATCCTCGGCGTCGACATAACGAGTGGCGTGCAGTTTCGTGGTCACTTGGAAGGGAAGGCCAAATTGGCCTCTAAAAAGCTTGGCGTGCTCAGCAGAGCGGGACAGTATTTCATGCTGGCACACCGCCTGCAACTTTACAAGGCGCAGGTTCGGCCGCACATGGAATACTGTTCCCATCTCTGGGCTGGGGTTCCCCAGTACCAGCTCCTTCCACTTGACCGCATCCAGCGCAGAACGGCTCGAATCGTCGACGACCGAGTGCTTTCCGATCGGCTCGATTCACTGGCACTGCGAAGAGATGTTGCATCCCTTTGCATTTTCTTTCGCATATACCATGGAGAGTGCTCTGAGGAATTGTTCGGATTAATCCCAGCTGCCAAATTTCGAGAACGCAGTAAGCGGCAAACGTCCCGATACCATCCACACCATCTGGATGCTTGGCGGTCCACCACTGTACGTTTCAAAGGGAGTTTTCTTCCGCGTACAACCTCTCTGTGGAATAATTTACCACCGGCGATTTTTGCTCATGCTCGTTTGCCCCCTCTTCTATAAAAAAAATGAATTACTAATTCTGTGGAGTCTTTGTGTTGTTAATAAGCCTGATAAAACAATCAGAAGGTATTTATTTGCTTTATTTTTTTTTGGTTTAGAGTGACGACTTAGCACTTTCAATATACTTAATTCTTCTATACATGTATACTATTTTTATGTATTTTTCTACTTGTGTCTTAAGACTATTATTGTCTAATAGCAAATTATCTATTTCGTTGAGAACTGTTGCTAAATCTTCATTTGCTTTTTTAAATTGTCCACGCAAATCCAATAAGTTATCTGAGTGTACTAGTATGATGCTATCATTGAGTGACGTTTCGTTAGGTAAACTCATCACCGTACAATCTAGTATAGTAGACAAAAAAATAATATCTGAGGTCTACAGAGTCTAATATATTGAAATTCCATTACGTTCTTTCGTTTATTTCTCGCTTATACTATACTATCGTGTCCCATTGACATCTACATTTATCCTTGATTACGAATCAATATATAGATGCGTTATCACCCCCGCTGACCAAAAATAAATGCCTTGTTTCCAGTAAATAGGGATATCACAAAACAGAGTGGCACTAAGCTGCTATTTTACGCTGGTTTTCTGTGAGAGCCAATAGGACCGACACCTTCGTGAGAAATCATAATATAGCTGCAGCATGAATCTACGAAGCATAAAATCATATAATTTTTGTTATGGAGTTAATATAGCAAGTAAAAACTGGGCCCTCCGGTAACCATGTGCGCGACAGTACCCTCGAAACGTTCATATTTTGAATTAATTTAACGCATTAACTCAAAAATTTGGTTTCTTAAAAAAAACATGTTGCCTATGGTAGGTTTATCTCAAACTTGTCTTTAGTCTTACATTTGAAATAGAATAACTATAAAACGGATTAAAAATCACGGAGTGCTTGGTATTTTATTTGCGGTCTATTACCGGTCTAGGTTTTTTTTGTTCAGTGGGTTAATGACATTTTTACTTATCGAGGACTAAATTTTTCTAGCTGTTCTCTGATTGACTTTTAAAGTTTTTAAGGCAGTATAAAACGAGTAAGGTAATAAATTTCTTATATTACTATCCAAAAGCTACTTCGTGATAAAAACATTGCGCATATGACAAATATACGAGTATGCGACTGTGAAAGTAGTTTTTTATTAATTTTTTTATGTAAAACTCCTATTAACCACTTTTGCGGATGTAATATTACTTGGTAAAAATAAAAGGAAGTGTTAAATCGCTCCCTAGACGACGCATAGCTTCAGGCAAAATTGTTATTGCCATTAAAGTAATCGAAAACCACCTTAGTTTTTGTTAATGAAATTCGAGAATGCAAATTACTACTATCGTTAAAGCAATTTAAACTTTAAACCCTTTGTATAAGATTGAAATTTCCCGTAGATGTTATATAAACGTACGATATCCGGTCACTTAGTATAGCTGGGGGCGGTAATTTATTAATGTTCCTTTAGCCACGTTTTGATAGATCAAGTTAGACAAAAGCCGATCGAGATTTCTCCGAACCATGAGGTCTTCATTTTGATTTTGTAGTTACGGTACAATTGAGTTGTGCTCAATGGCTGTGAGATGTAATTAATCAATCTTAAGAGCTGTTAATCATACGTACAAATGTCTTTACTTGCTTTGGTTTCATAAACGTTATACCTCCGGCGATGGTACTAAATAGATCGAGAACATATATAGTATTTCGTAGCGTAATTAAATATTGAATTTTTGGAACTACTGTGGTATCTATATCGTGTTCTATTCTCTTCTTTTTTAACCCACAATTGGTTATATACACCCTTCCAATTATACGCAAACTAGCATGAAATATGTGTTTATTCTCACTACGCTGGGCAAGTTGGTAAGTGAGTGCAGCGAAGATACCCTCGCACCAGTGATATTCCTCCTCCTTATTAGTCTGTGTGATTTAGGTCGGTATTTTCGAACGGATATACCGCCACTAATCGATCACCAAAGACTGGCTTGCTAGATCTGTCGTCTCCAATAAGACTACCAATCGTGGCAATATAACAACACATTTTTTCTTCGATAGGGGATAATCTCCCTTATCGAAGAAAAAATGTGTTTGATGGGGTTGATTAGAAATTAGATAGAATATCTTACGGTTGACGTCACATAATTATATAGAACTAACTACAAAATGTATTATTATTAACGATACAAACGTAATACCGCATTCAATCGCAACACTTCCTTAAGCCCTATACGTGCATGGTAAACTGAAGTAAGTTGTAGAATGTTAATTTTTTTATAAATCAATGGGTTAATAAACAAAACGATATAAAACATTTATTTGGTAGAGAAAGTATTTTAATAGAATCGTGACTTTATTTTTTAATAAGTAAGAATAGTTCAAAATTATTGTGACTATTTTCTAATGTAGGTAGAGGAAAAGTTTCTTCGTATTTTATATACAAATTCAAGACATTTCTTTCAAATTTTAATTACATTTATTTGTAATATATATATGTGTTATTTTGTTCGATATCTTGTTTTTTTATAGGAAAGGGTGACAAAGGAGCACATAGTCCAAAGTGGTTGCTGTGGCCCATAGACATCTAAGTACATCTATCCTCGATTACGAATCAAAATGAAGATGCGTTGTCAGCCGTGTGGACTAAGATGGAATGCCTCTTTTCCAGTAAAAAGTGTCTACGGTTCTCTATACTCACCATACAAAGCACAGCAGCATTAAGCTACTACATATTTTACGCTGGTATTCTGTGAGAGCGTGGTCCTTCCCCGGTCGAGCCGACCCATTCGTGCTACAACTATACTACTAATATAACTGCAGCATGGCTCTACCACGTAAATAAGTTGTTGTAGTGTTGTCATCTTGAAGTGAGATTAGTGATCAAAAACTTGCGACTAGTAGTTTTGACAATCCTCGTTTGATGTTGATATAAAAGAATTCTGAAGAGACTGAAACAGGTAAAAATCTAAGCGTACAAGGCCAGTCAGTACTATACGATGGATACTTCCCTTATGGTGGACATGTTCGGTCTGGTGTTATTATGATAAAAGACCACTCCTTTTCTGTCTATCAATTCCAGCCGCTTTTCTCAATTTCTTGCTTGATTGTCATTATTAAGTCTTGGCAGTATAGATCCGAATCGGTGGTTTATCCGGCAGTAGAAGCTCATAATAATATTGCCCTTCCAATCCTACCGGGTTTCGCTAGTCTGTTGAGCTTGACTACCCTTTGACATAATCTTTTTCACACATTCTTGTCATAGGTGATCCACTTTTTATCAACAGTGGTCAATCTTTTCTATAACGGTTCGATTTCATTACTTATCAATAGAAAATCGCAAATAAGTACACAATTCATTAGGTTCCTTTCAGCGAGCTCGTGCGGTACCCAAATATCGAACTTTTTGTATAGCAAGACTTCTATATGCCAATCTTGGTCCACTTTTCAAAAACGAATCGAATTTATCCGTATGAAGGCGACTAGAGTGAGCTCCACCTTTGGTATCAAAATGCCCGTACTGAAAACGCTTGAACCTGTTTTGTGCTACTCTTACTGACACACTGCGTTAGGTTCATAAACATCACAATTTTGAGAAGAATTCTGAAAAGAATTTCAGACTCATTCTAAGGAAGATTGCTTAGATCGCAGTAGTGATATTGTCAGGAAATGGCAAACCTAAAACCTAAGTCCAAAACCCAATGGTTATAAAGGAAAAGTTTAAAAGAGCTTTTAACAGAGATTAGAATTTGTAGGTTTAGTAAGCAATGTTATTTTGATTAAGGTTACTGTTACTATTCAGAAAGTAATTGGATAGTAAATAAATGAGTTATGACGTTTATTTTTCTGTAATGTGCTAAAATCTTCAATTTTTCTGTATATTGACGAAAATAATTACAATTATAAAGTGAAAAGAGCTTATAATAAAAAAGTGATTATTGTTTTTATTTTATATATTGAAAACTTCTGAATATGATGTCCATAGAGAATGGAAAAGCTGTAACACGCTAGATGTGAATCATGCCTACGACGCTCACATCGTTTACATTCCGAAATAATTCGTATGTTGGCGGTACAGCGCGTGCTAGTAAGCGCAAACGGCGCCTATCGCCTTACATCTATTTGATGTAATAGGTATGTATTCATTGAAGATAATAAAAATATACAAATCTTTGTTATAGATAGCTGGGTTACCGTAATAGCTCGAAGCTGATTTCGGCAACTATTTTATTACCGTTTTTTATCCATAAATAACTTATCGGCCATATTGCGGCATATTCCAGTTCAAAAACGACTTATAGTAAATTGTACTGTACGTATACTCACGTATGTGGAGATGTTTTTTTGTTTTACTCGAGTTACATGAAAGTTTTAATAATTTCCGTCTGTGATTGTACTCTTTATACGTAATCAATAATCACTGTTACTGTGTTTATAAAGTCATAAATGCATTCGTCAGATGCAGATAGGCATTTTTTCATGAAATTGAAGTGACAAATAAACTTACAGTCTACCAGTAATGGTAAGTGGCTAATGCCGTTGATGGACACCTACAGCCAACTTCTAACAAACATAGCTACTTTGTCGTGTATGTTTTAGTCAGAGGTGATCTATGATTCTAGGTTCTATATTCTTCTATATATTCTTCTTCCAAGATCTATGTTACGCTACGTTTAAGTTAAATTGAAATAAGTCTTTGTCACCCCTGAGGATTAAGATGGAATACATCATAGCAAGTATATACTGGGTTTTCCATACTATTCAGACCGGAAGCCAGCAGTGCAAACACTGCTATTTTGCAGTAGAATTATCTAAAACGCTGGTACTTAAACGGACAGACTCCTAGACAGAGGAGTATTCCTTCCAAATATCATTTTCAATAAATTTAGAATTGACAAAGTATTTTTAAATTTTTACAATTGAAATTAAAAAAGTAACTAATATACATTGTTCTGATTTTGCTAATAAAAAAAGGGTAAAAAATTATTCATTTATAGCTGTGTGTTGCTGTGAATGATGTGCATAAATAAGTAAAGTAAGAGCTGTGTTGAGAAATAAATAATACTAAAGTAGTTCTGCCGAAAGAAACGGTTTGCTCTACTTGTCATTCTAAATTCGATTAAGAAAACGAATAGCTATATGTATGTGGACACAGCGCCCTGTAATAAACTGTTTGTTCGAATAATCTAACACTTTTTCTATCAATGAATACATTGTTTACATTAAATAATGAAATAAAGATGTGAATATTAGTTATTTTGTTAAGATCGACGTGAAAAAATAAAGTATTAAGTATTATCAAGTTTGAAAAGGTATAATATATTTACACTGTTTTACATGTAATTGGTTACTCGGTAAGGGCTCTAACGATTTGAATGATATTTTGTATTCAAACATTTATTTCATCTCAGTTTCAGTTTATCAAGATTTATTTCATCTCAGAGAAACTTATATTTTTTCGCCATACGAAGATCAATCATCCAGTTTAATAGATATACTTTATTTTATACAATGAATTTCCGCAAAATAACGCTTGGTATCAATTTATTATATATATTATCTCAAAAAATTAGGTTCTATATACATTTCGAGTGCAGTTTATATTAAGAAGGCATATCTTTATTAGCCTACCTAATCTATGCTGGATGTACCATAGTGACTAACGTCTAAGCTGGCAAGAATCTTCTGTGCCAGAAAACCAGAAAGTTTGTCTGCGCACGTCACCAACACTGGTAAGAACGATGAGCGACTATGTAGTTTGGGTAGTGGTTACTTTGACAGGTAACAGGTAACAAAGGTGTAAAAAAAGCACCTCAAATACATTAAAGGATAAAGCTCGGTTTTTTGATATTTTCTTTAGAATAATATTTAAAATGATGTCATCCATTGCCGGACACTTAGTATGGTTTTAACCCCCTGCCGGACACCCCCAAACTCAAAAATATTGTACTTACGCGTACAATATAGTATAAAAGCTGAATTTTAGATATGTTACTTGGGGGGCTATCAAAAGAAGTTTGGGGTAACGTAGCCGGACAGTTTTCACGGTTTTACATATTGCCAGAGGCCTTGAAAGTGTGCGGTAAGTGCGAGCGCGAGGCAATACATATTTAGGCGGGTTTGAGTGAGATGTTGAGTTTGCTTACATTGTATTGTGTTGAATTATTATACGTTCACTATACATTTTATTGTTTATTTGTGTAGTTTGTGAAATAAATTTGATCGAGTTTTAGTGAAGTGTTATCATGGAAAATAAATTAATTTGTTTTGTTTGTAAAGAAAGTACCGGCAAAATAATATTGTCTTCAGAGTTGGGAGAATCTATTTGTCGTAGCTTACCTGGGTTTCATGCAATCACAGGATATGATTGTAATCCTGCATTTTTCAGAAAAGGAAAATTAAAACCTTATAAAATATTAAAAAAAAAACATCAAGAGTACCAGAAAGCTTTCATGAAATTCGGTAACAATGAATTAATTGAAGATAATGATGAACAACAAAACGTTTTTAATATTGTTCAGAAATTTATATGCAACGTATACAATGTCGGTGGTATAATTGATGTTGATGTTGCGCGCATTCAAATGTTCATCGATTCATATACGGTCTCTGATATTAACGAAGCTTTTGACCGAAAAAAATTGCGAAATTTCGACGCTAGCAGCCTACCACCATGTAAAAGCGAACTGCACCAGCAATTTCTACGAGCAAATTACATATGTTGCATTTGGAATAATGCTCACCTAAAATATCCAACCATACACAAACCACAAAATAATGGTTGGGTACAAGAAAATGATCAATACCATTTTAAATGGTTTGAAGGGGATCAGCTACCAAATTATGTCAGTGATTCGTTACAAATTATATCAGGTATACAATTACTATATCAAATTAGGCGATGTGGACATCGCCTAATTTGATATAGTATATATAAAAAAGGCGATGTGGACATCAATCAAGCGGACTGGAGTAGTAGTGACGAGGACGATGAAGATGTCGACGAAAACAATGAAAATTCTGAGCATTATTAAATAATTTTTTGTATTCAATAATATTTTTTTAACTCTGTAATAATATTAAGAATATTTTTTACTTAATAAAAGATGGCCATGAACATATTAAAAATATTTTTTGGATTCCTTACCATAAACAATACTATTAGTTCACACAGTCAAAACTTGAATTTCTCAAAAATGTTAACAAAACTCTAAAAATTTATGGATTAATTTTTTAGATTTTTGTTATTGATTTTTACACATGAAAATTTTATTAGATAATTTTTTTACATGTATTTTTTAGTCATAAATAATTTTATGGAATTATTTTGCTAAGTTATTATTTTTATTTTTTTTAAGTATAAAAAATAGTTTAGGATATAATACTGAGTAAGTAAAAGTTCGCAATAGAGCAAACTCACCATCTCACTCAAACCCGCCTGAATATGTATTGCCTCGCGCTCGCACTTACCGCAGACTGTCAAGGCCTCTGCCTATGTAAAAACTGTGAAAACTGTCCGGCTACTGGGTTAACCTCTTTTGATAGTCCCCCAAGTAACATATATAAAATTCAGCTTTTATACTGTATTGTAAGCGTAAGTACAATATTTTTGAGTTTGGGGGTGTCCGGCAGGGGGTTAAAACCATACTAAGTGTCCGGCAATGGATGACATCATTTTAAATATTATTCTAAAGAAAATATCAAAAAACCGAACTTTATCTTTTAATGTATTCGAGGTGCTTTTTTACACCTTTGTTACCTGTTACCTGTCAGAATAACCACTACCCAAACTACATAGTCGCTCATCGTTCTTACCTGTGTTGGTGACGTGCGCAGACAAACTTTCTGGTTTTATGAAATATTGTGCGCCTGGCTGAAGCGGGCTCTTGGGCTACTAGTCCCAGCACCACTACTCCCAACACCACTACTCCCGGCACCACTACTTCCAACACCACTATTCCAGGTAAGACACACCATCGACGATAATACGACGCGTGTTTTGCCTCTACACGAGGCATCCTCAGGTGACACCTGTTGGGAGTAGTGGTGCTGGGACTAGTGGTGACGGAGTTAGTGCATGCAATTGAGGGAGGGCGGGAGATGCTCTTCAATCCAGGTAAGACACATCATTGTATTTAGTTAGCAGAAGGTTGCGAAGTAATTAATATTTTTATTTTATAAAAAGTTAGATTCTATTATATGACAATTTAAATCTCAGGATTTACAAATAAAGTTTCTAATCTAAAAACTGTACTATCCGTGACTGGTCGTCGCAGAAGAGGAGTGATTCTTTTCTCGCCCGAAAGCTTAGCATTATAAATTCAACGAGGAAACGTAATCAGCGGTCTTGGCTAATAGCGCGAAGAGTTAGGACTATGACATTTATCGATTTTAGTTTTATTTTCTTATTATTATTATAAATATTGTATATTGTGTTTATTTGTCACACCACCCGCAGCTCGGATGGTTGTACACCTTTGCTGTCTCGATGTACCACACAATTAGACCAAATGGTTTGCTTTTTTATTCATAATGCATACAATAGAGGAGTGGAATAATTTGGCAACATCTGGTGTACCAACCGAATAAATTTAAGTGTTTTCGAGGCTAGAGTGGCAAAGCCAGAGCACTTTACTATCTTCGCTGCATCAGAACTTTCCATAAGGTGGCTCAGTATTCAAGCAATATAAAAGTAAAAAATGGCAGTTTTCATTAAAATTTGTTTTAGACGCAAGCTATTTGAATTATTTTGTTTTGATTCATGCACGTATATACAAGTATTCTCATTGACACACAGAATATTATTCGACGGAATGAGCGTTTATGTCAAAAACACGCTCTTTTGTCACAATGTCACAAATGGCGACGGCTCTAAAATGTCAATGCCACACATCCAGCGCACACTTTTTATTAAGCCTTTAGGCTTGAACCTGAGTAGAGAGCATACGGAGAGGCGTCGGGTATAGCGCCGTGCTTAGGCTCCAATATGGGGCCGGACCTAAAGAAAGTCATTGATTTTTTCTGACAAGAAATTTTTAGTAGCAACCCGAAGTTAGGAAGTTGGCGGTGTTTTGCCCCCGTGCGTCAGAAAACGCATAAACAGTTTGTCCTGCGCCTGATCGATGGTCGTGTCGATTTACCATTTCATCAGACTATGAAAACAGTGGTAGAGCCATGCGGCAGCTTTGCTGTTGCACGTATGGGCCGGCTCAAACCGGGGTGGTACCACGACCTCACAGAATACCGGCGTGAAGTGGAAGTTCTGCTTCCGCGTTTCGTCGGTGAGTGCAGGTGGCCGGAGGCCCAAATCCCCCCCCCCCCATCAACATGGTAGCGGAATTAAATAAAGATAGACTACCCCAGGAGGGTACCAGCACCCCTGGAGAATCCCTCGCTGAGCATCCACGACCATGTTTCTCCACTTCTGAGCGTGGGTGCTCAGGCTGCCCCGCGTATTCTGGGGGGGGCGAAATTCCGCTCAAGACTACAACTGCTCGGGGCAAACGGAGCAACAAGACCAAGGCGACCCCTGCCACGCTGTCCGTGAATTTCTGCAATATCAGGGGACTTCACTCTAACCTAAACGCCGTCCACTACCATCTCGAGACGGCGAGGCCGGCTCTGCTCTTTCTGACCGAGACGCAGGTGTCCTCTCCGGCTGATGTTTCGTATCTCTCCTACCCGGGGTACAAACTGGAACACTCCTTTGTGCCTCGGGCTGGAGTTTGCGTTTACGTCAGAGAGGACATCTGTTCTCGACGCCTCGGCAGACTTGAAGGTTCGGACCTGTCCATCCTTTGGCTACGCGTAGACAGCGACGACCATCCGCGCGTCTACGGGTGCCTCTATAGGTCCCACAGCGGTAATGCCGAAACAGACCGACTCTTCGACCACGTCCAAATGGCTGCAGATTCGTTGCTACAGCAGATCCCCTCTGCAGAGATCGTGATCCTCGGCGACTTTAACGCCCATCACGCCGAATGGCTCGGTTCACGTTTAACCGATCATGCGGGGAGATCTGTTCATGATTTTGCCTTGGCATATGGTCTGACACAACTGGTTACTTCGCCTACGCGGATTCCAGATGTGGAGGATCATGCACCTTCCCTGTTGGACCTTCTGCTGACCTCTCACCCGGACGGATATCAGATTTCCGTCGACGCCCCTTTAGGCTCCTCGGACCATTATCTGGTCCGGAGTGTTGTGCCACTCACGCTGAAATCGCGGTTGCATTCTGCAGGCTGCCGCCGTGTTTGGCACTATAGGTCAGCCGATTGGGATGGGATGCGGTCTTTCTTTGCATCCTACCCTTGGGGGCGGGTTTGCTTCTCGCCGGATGATCCCAACGTTGTTGCGGATTCTGTTACTGATGTGGTACTTCAGGGTATGGAACTTTTTATTCCTTCCTCTGTGGTGCCCATTGGAGGCAAATCTCAGCCATGGTTTGGTCGCTCCTGTAAAATAGCATCATGCTATAAGCAGGAGTGCTACCAAGCCTGGGTTGATGCATCAGCGTCCCGGGATGTAAACACCAGCGCTCTAAAAAAGAAGTATAATTCCGCCTCTAGGTCCTTCAAAAGAGTCATTGCCAAGGCAAAGTCAGAGCACATAGGCAGAATTGGCGAGAGACTAGTTCGCCTTCCTTCTGGAACCCGTGCATTCTGGTCTCTCGCCAAGGCTGTCCAGGGGAATTTCTGTCAGCCATCTCTTCCATCTCTGCACAGGGAGGACGACTCACTGGCCCATACTGCAAAGAAGAAAGCCGATCTTCTAGGCTCCTTCTTTGCGTCTAACTCGACTCTCGATGACGGGGGGAGTACGCCGCCGACCATCCCGCGGTGTGAGTGCTCCATGCCGGAAGTGCAGTTCACACAGCGCTCGGTTCGCAAAGCACTCCTCTCCCTGGACATCCACAAGTCGAGTG